>VZTD01002215.1:1096423-1442195 GCA_013397725.1 Rhagologus leucostigma
TGGGGGGTGGTGCGACAGCGGGTGCATGCTATAAATAATAACGGGCGACTCCATTCTAGTGCTAGGCTAGTTTTTACACTGTACTTTAATACGAAGCTTCCAAAACTCCCCTTTTTTTTATAAACAAACAAACAAACAAACAAAAAAAAACAGAAAAAAAAATTGAAAGTAGAAGATGCTTATGATGATGAAAATGGTGTGTGGACTGTTAGTAAAACGTGCTGGTAGTTCTAGGATGCTTATTACAAAATAATTAAATCTATGGGTGGATACTTTTCTGAATGTTCTTGAAAGGGCAAGAAGTTCCTGTGAAAAACCATGATACTGCAGCTTTATCAGACTTTAAAAAAGAAAAAAGAAAAAAAAACCAACAAAACTGTAACATATCTCTTATATATATTAAAAAACGTTTAAAGGTTTTAAAGATAAATTGCATTAATACAGATTGAAGTATTTTATTCTTTTTTGACTTGAAAAATTATATTTCATATTGCAAAGATGTTTACAAGTATTTTAATTTAAGTTCAGTGAACTTTTTGTAGCTGGGTTAAATCTTTTTTATTTTAGTATGGCCTTATGGCAAAGAACACTGTATTATTTTAATATCACACAATTGTGAACGGAATTACAAACCATAAAATGTGTAATGCTTTGAACAGTATTCTGTTGGGATGGAGATTTTATAGGTTCAGAAAAAAATCTTTTAAATCTGCTTCACCCAGCATATTTTCTATTCAGTGATATAAAGCATATTTTATTCTATATTATTACAAAAATGGAAATGTATAAACATATGTCAAAAGGAACTGTTGAAGCTTTCTAACATTTGTATAAATAGAATTCAGTGGAAATTACAAAAATTCTGTTGCACCACTATAGTTTTAGTATTTCTATTTTAATACATTTGTTTACCACTTGTTTATGTATATGTAGGTGACGTTACTTGAGCTTAAATGTACTTTACTGAGCAAAGTTTAAAAACAAAGTATATTTTATTTTATGATAAAGGGCCTTTAACCTCATGGTCAAATACTAATATTATATTTGCTGAGACAAGATTTGAAATTGTATCAAGAGTTTTATTTTTCTGACATTTAAAGTTCTACATAATAAAAGTAAAACTTAAGTAATGGTGCTACTTCATGTTTTTTTAAGTATTTCTATATAAATAAAATAAAATATTACAGAAAAAAAGGTACTCAGTGTGGTGATTTGATTCCATGTGCTGAGAGTTTTTTCTGGAATTTTTGTTTCCTGCTTGTAGCAGTGAAACATATTGAGAGTTGAAACTATGTCATGCTAATGTTGCTGGAACTCATGCAGGCTTCCAGAATAATCCTGCCAGCTATCATGCCTTATAACATGTTTCTAAGGAAAAAAATAATTGGGTTTTTTCTTTTTTTTTAATATGTGTTATATTGCTGGGGTTTTCCACAGCACAAAATAGTACTTTTTTTCATGATTTTTGGTCATGAATAGTACTCGGGTTTGTGTGATTGTTACTTTTGGCAGACAAAGCATATGTAGGAGACCGAAAAGAAGCTGAAAGAGAGAGCAGGGGAGGCTCCTTTGTTGTGATGTGCTGATGGAGGGTCCTGGCTCTGCCATGCCCAGGAACCTCAGGACCGCATCCCAAACTTGGTGTTTCTGGAGTGGAACAGGGGCTGCAGTACCCTCCCTGAGTTCTTGACAGTGCTTCTTGGTATCTGGCGGTTGTGGCTGGGCTAATTGGTGTTGACAAGCTTATTTGAATAAAAAATTTATCGCCGTGTAAAGTTGGTTTGGCTTTGCTGGTGCCCGCAGTGGTGTTGGGGCGAGGGAAGCTCAGCCACGCTCCTGTCGAGCCCACGGACACACCGGGCAAGCCCCGCAGGACTTGTGTTGCTGTGTAGTCCATGGGAACGAAGTGGCTGTTGGCTGACGCGCGCTAGAGCAGATTGCAGAAGGTGCTGCACATCACTAGATGTTTCTCTTTGGGCTTGCCATTGCCCTTTTCAGCGGGTGAGTGAAAAGACAAAGCGAACGCAGAGTGCGTAGCGTATTTCATATGCTTTACTTCGTGCTTAGCAGTGTATGGGCAGAGCTGCTCTGCTCCGATCTCCTTTATGGACTCCAGAGCTGCTGGTTGGGTGGGAAGGGGGAGGAGGGAGGATGCGGCAGGGGATGATGGGATCTCTTTGTTTGATTTGATTCGATTTTTGCTTCTTTCATTGAACTGTGATTGTGGTATCATCTGATTTAGAGAGTTAAAATCCCTCACTGGGTGTTGCATTTATCTTGGGAATCTTGTAGGTTTGGATGGGGGGAAAAAACCCCCCACCCCAATGCTGTGGAAAAGAATCCAGAGAGTGGCAGAGAAGATGTGTTTAAATGCATAAGCGGTACAGACACTGAAAAAAACCTTTGGCAAAATCAGTTACTTTAGAGAGATCAGGAAGTTTTAAGTCCATGTGTATATTTTCTTGATGATGAGTGTTTAGGAAATGCTCTCAAAATGCGTCAATCAATTTCTCATGTCAGTGTAGACATCCTGTGCTGTTTTCAGGGAAGAGCTGTGAAAATGGCTGTAAATAAAAAAGTGAATTTGATCACTTTGCTTGATTTTCAAGCTTAGTGAAACCAAAAAGTAAATAAGATGAACAAAAAGGGAAAGTTAAATTGTCCTCCTTTTCTTTCTCATGATGTACAATCCTGTGTGTGTCCCCGGTGCTGGCAGTGGTGTTTCGGATGGCTGTGAGCAGCCTCTGGAGAACAGTCCCTGCGCGGCAGCTCAGGGAATGCCCTGGCCTGGGCCGCCGGGCCCATCAGTAAATGCAGCTGGCCTTGTTGTCCATGGTCATCTTGCAGGTCTTGCTGTTTTCTTTACCAGACTGTGGCGGAAACAAAGGCAATGCCCTCTTGATCCATGGCTCTGGCTGCCTTTTAGCCTCGGTGTGCATGTTTTACGTGCTCCGTGCGCCTTGTCTCGCGATGGGAAGATGGGCTGTAGTGCCTTGAAAACTAATGGTGTTCACTCCTCTTTGGGAATTATTTTGCCTGCAGAGGGACCAGTCTGGATTACTCTTGCTTTGTCATCCAGTGAGTGCCTTTTGCTCAGCCTTCCAAAGGTGATTCCTCGTGGTGGTGGCAGAGCCAGGGTGCTCAGCAGCACTCCCGAGGCACCTCCACTGCCTGGAGCTCCCACTGCCAGCTGGGCCGGTGTGTCCCCCTCTCTCTGTTGGAGGGTGTTTCAGGGTGCACTGGCACACGTGGTGTCCATCCTGTTGGATCTCATCCCTTGCTGGGTTGCCCTGATGCGCCCTGAGCCCAGATCTGCTCCCAGTGTGGGGTGTAAATCCCTCATCCTTGGCTGGTGGAGACGAGCTCCTGGAAGCATGGACAGTGTGGGGAGGAACGTGCAGGCTGCCCATGTGCTCTGCCCCTCAGATTTATGCTGTAGGTCAGTCCCTCGGACTGCAGAGGCCATAAATCAGTGCAGAATTTGTCCCAGGGTCGGGAGCCATATGGTGTGCAGGAGCAGGAGAGGAAGAGGGATGCCCACGCCGAAGGAGAATAAAGGCCTGTGTTTGGGGCCGGAATATTTCAAAGCCTGAGAAAGGGGCAAAGTTCAGTTTCTAATTGAGTGCTTTGAAATATATAGATGTATATGGTCAATGTTTATCTTCCAGAACAAAGCTCACTTTGTTTGTCCAGTGTTTGCCTGTCGGTGCTGGGAACTGTTCCTGGGGGTCCCCAGCTCGGAGTCTCCTCGGTGCTCTGGGGCTGCTGGGGGTGTGGGTACCCCTGGCACGTGCCAGCAGCCTGGCCCTGCTGGCCCAGCCCCTGCTTGGTGAGGACCTGCACATTTGGGGGGTTTCCTGGCTTTCCCAACACACTTGTATGGTTCCCAGTGCATGTACGCATCATTATCTCAAACCAGGGTACATTTACATGTGTAAGAATTATTATATACAAAGTCCTAAGCTTAATTATTCCTCTGTCCATGTCTTGTACTCCACAGAATTTGCATAACAATCAGACATCAAAGCCAGAACCCTTTACTGGAAGAAAGGTCTTTCCTCTATATTATTTTAATAAAATAAATTGTAATAATCAATTAAATCTAAATTTACTCTTCAGATTTTTTTCCTGCGAATCCATTGAAATGAGAGTTAAAAGCAAACTTTAAATTTAGCAATAAGAATCTAGTAGAGTAAGGTATTTAAATGAAATTGCTTTTTGTTTGATATTTCTCGCTCCTCTCTGCCAACCCCCTCACCCATCTTTATTTCTCCATTCTCCTTGTCTCGCCATTTTGGAAGTTGATATGATGGTTTGCTGTCACTGAAGTGAATGTGGATTCAGCTGCTGGAAGAGCACGCTGGTGAGTATTGCGTTTAATTGATCTAGAAATAGCAAAAAGAGATTATTCACCCTGCCTCTGCTTATTTGTGTTTCCTGTAACTTGAGTTGTCTCTCGAGTAGAGGTGATTTAATTAGAGAACAAAGACTATTTTAAATCTGAGGTAGGCAAGGGATGCTTTAGTCTGTATAATCATTTGCATTTCTGGTTTACCTGTTTATGACAGTCTACCTGACAAGAGCCTAAGGGCCTGAGTTTGCAGGTGAATATGTGCTCTGTCCAACGGTGAGTGGTGTGGGAAGACACTCCCAGCTTCTCTGTTCTCTTGCTTCATACTCAGGAAATACACAGAATTATATATAACTGTGACCATATATCCAGTATGTATTTGTGTACGCAACTGACTGCATAAAATCCTCCAGAGAAATCACAAATTAGAAAGTCTTTCACTTTTTAGTGCATTAGCGTTAACAGAAACTTGCTGTAATTATAGAAAAACTTTTATTGCAGTTTTATTACCTAATATTAAGGTTTTTAATGAAGCTTTCACAGTTGGATATATAAAATAATCATATCTCATCTAAGTTTTAGCTTTGATTAAAAGGCAAGAAGCTCATTCGGTCTTATTGAGAGCGGTTCTGCAGTGATGAAGCTGCATCAAAACTGTTCAGGCATTTGGTGTGTGGATTATTCTTTAATGTTATCTGCACAGATAGAGCACGTGCAGCTCTGACTGTGCCCCAGGCTTCTGCATGCACACATGTACAGCACCGTGAGCACCATACAGCCCTGATCTCCTAGGATTTGTACAGTCTTGGGAAACAGCACCTATCATGTGAAGCTGAATTTGTGGCCTGAAGGAGTATCAGGTGGGGCCGTGGCGACAGAAACCTCGAGTATCTGCCCTGGATTGCGTTTTTCTGAGTTTGGGCCTCCATGAAATAGTAGGATTTAGTTCCCCCCATAAATTAAACTGGCAAGTAAGGTTTATTGCATATATACAATTATCCAGGGTGCACAGGTAGTATTCCTCCCTAATGTGGGTGTGTTGGTTCTTTTTTGGTAGGAAAATTTTTTGCCCTGTCTTTTGTAACAACTTCTACAACTTCTTAGCTCTCCACTGCTAAGATGATTATTGTTTAAGAAAATCAGTCAGTTAAATACTTTCATACTAAGTGCGTCTTATACCTCTGCCATGACAAATGTGATTGATTAGCTGTCTTGAGAAATTTATAACCTTTGATAAGACTGCACCAAGAGAAGTGCTTTGTTAGTTTTAAATGGAGAACGGAGAGAGATTTTTGATGTTGCTCATTACTGGTTTTCCACTTGTGGTGGAGATAAAACACAGTAAAGTGCTTTTTCCTCTTATGTACAAGGGCTCTTCTGCCTTTCATACCTGGTAGAATTGTGTGGCCCACTTTGTATCAGTATGAATGGCAATTGCCTTGTAAATGTGATGGCCATGAATGGGTGAACAGTCTGTCATCTCCTGTTTTGTCCTTTGTCTTTATGTTTTATTCACTTTTACCCTCTACAAAAGAGCTTTAATTTAGACCTGAGACAACAGTAGCAGTGCTGCAGTTCATTATAGATCTAGTGGCAGTTTTATTTCATTTTGGTGTTCTTTATATTTCGATGGGTGTACTAAACAGTAGAAGCCATTTTAATCAAAAGAAAATTTCAGTGAGATCACGACCTATAAACAGTGGTTTTGTAAGAGTCACAAAAGTTTCTGTTACACATTTGGAAATTATTTCCGTGATTTAACAGCAAAGGGCAAGTAAATCACCTCCCTCTAAGAGTTAGAAAAAGGAGTGTTTTTCAGGATCTTTAGTTCTGTTACTGAGTCGCTGTATCATCTCAGCTAATTAATTTCACCTTTTCTATGCTTCAGGATTTCCATCTGTGAATGAACTAATGACACCTACTTACAGGCAGTATTGTGAAGATTAATTAATTGACATTACTGAAGTATCCTGAGGTGGAAGTCCTGATGTAAGTACAAAGTACCATTACTGATGCTTCCTAATTAATCAGTTCACAATAGCCAGCATGTGGAACCACATTGGTCTAGAGCAAACAAACACTGGATTATATTTGAAATCCTTGGGTGTTTTGGTTTTGTTTTTTTGTCTTTTTTTTTTTTTTTTTTTTTTTTTTTTTTTTTTTTATTTTTTTTTTTTAACAGATTTCTGGTTTTGCATGTTATTTGAAGCATCTTTTTTGGTGAGTGTAAGAATCTCCCATCCTCCCGCGGCACGTAGAGGTGAGATGGGCTTGACTTAGAAGAAATATCTGATACATGTATCATCCCGTCAGGCTCAGCTGTGGATACAGAAAGGCAACTTCAGCTGGCTATTTCCTCACCTCCCCTGGTTGTAACATCAGTAACACTTTACACGTGCCGCCCTTTTTAAATGGAGATGACGATGCTAGCGTTACAAAGAACAAGCAGGGCGGATTCAGAATCCCAGTCCCGGCTGGGTGTTACCGCCGGTGAGGGTGGGTGGGAGGAGGGATGTGGTACTCCAGGAAGCATCGGAAGGGAACTGATGCTGTGAAATTGTCCGTAATTTAGACGGATAATAGGATCCTTTCTTACTCCTCGTGGCTGGGATGCTGTTTGCGTAATGATATGGCTACCACTGTGCAGGTCTTAGGCCACACGTTTAAAAATGGAAAAATAATTTTAAAAAATAGCTGGAAATAGTTGAATTTGTCTGAGACTTGCTCTAGTTGAATAGTATGAAACATGTGCCTAACTTCTCATAATTCTGAGTGCATAGTTGACAAAAGAGGTGAATGCAGTTGCTGCCTGTATCAATTTCCGGAGACCAGTCACATTCCTAAATGTCTTGATACGCTTTTTGTTGGAAATAGAAGTCACAAGATATTTTTTGGAGTTCTTCGTAACTGTTGCACAAGTGTAGACAGGGAGGTTTAAAGTTTCACAAACATTTGTATTTCTTTCTACTTACGTCACTTCTTTAAAAAAAAGGGGTCTATCATGCGCAATTATGAAACTGCTTCATATTTGACACAGTTGAAGATGTTTTCAGGCCACAAAAATGTAATTTTCTATGAGTAATTTAAATTAAAACCCCACTCTGGCAGAAAATGTCCTCAATCTTTGGAGTCACATGGTTCTTGGAAAGCTCTTCCTTGGCTGTGCAGGAGGTCAGACTTTTAAGGAGAGAGTCTGTGCATGAATGTGCAGTGCTGCTAATGAGAGGAATTTCGCACTTCTCCCCTCTGCCTCAAGCTCTGTGTTCATCCTGCCGGCTGCTGCCTCCGAAGCCTTTGGAATTAGATGTTATAATGAGTGCTGGGCCATCACTGAGCCGGTGCAGCCACATGCTGGAACTCTAGCTGAGGAGATGCCTTCCAGAATGCAGGGTCACCCACCCTGGAAAAATAAGTAGTACTTAAAAGTGGGGTCTCCTGTTTGTTTCTGGGAGCGTCTCAGCTCTGTGGCTGCCCTTCCTCTCCCCAGTGGTGATTTTCAAGCCAAACAGCCCTTTCATCATTGGTCTGGCTTAGCAGCAAAGTTGCCTGTTGATAATAGCAGGCTTCGCTTCTTCCCCAGCTAACTGGTAGTCAGGCAGCCGAAGAATGGCCTATCCAAAATTAGGATATGCTCAATGCACCATCCGCTGGTGTTGTTCCCATCAGCCTAATTACATGACTTTTGGGTCAGACAATGTCTCATTGTGTGGCCCTTGGCAGCTACGGGACGCCTAATGCTGCATGAATGTCTAATGTGGAGTTTGATGGCTATGACCGAGGCTGCAGTTCCACGCTGGAATTGAAAACATCCGTGTAGTTTCCATAGAAAACCAGGTCAATGGTGCTTCCATAAAGCATTAGCCCCAGGGAAAGCTATTGGCTGCATGTTGCCTGTACAAATCTGTGCAGGATGGGCAGTTTACGGTGCATTTCTCTTTCAGGTAAGTGACAATTAAGGAGTCAGATTGATTTAGTCTTTAGTGACCTAATTCAGAATCCTAATTTATGGCAAGTACCATCCCTCATCCATTTATCTCTATCTTTTCTTCTATTTTGTGCACTTAAGAACACTTGCAAAGTATCTTATGAACACTGCAAGCACAATGAATATGGCTTTGTACCCACAGGTTAAAAAAAATCATTTTATGTTTTCTTTGACTGCAAAAATTTTAGGTAGAACTACCCTATCTTTATGCTTCCTGTAAAAGCCTGACTTTTTTACAGGCAAAAGCAAGGTATGAACATAAAAGGCAGTTCATTGTAGATGAAGGCTGTAATATGCTTGTTCATTTCAAAGGAGAATGTATAACTAATTACATTTTAATTGAATCTATAACGTCAACAGCTGTTTTTAAAGGATCTTTTTAAGCTACATTTATTTTTAGTATTTAGTATAAGGTCGTCTTTCTTTGCACGCATCTCTCTTCATGCATTATTGCCCTTTAGAAAGTTTTCCCTCTTTTAAAGTATCAGTTAACACTAGCGTACATTAAAGACTAAGCTGGTAAAACTTGGTTTTAAGATGCTTGGTATGACTTTTCTATGCAGAGAGGAAAAAAATAGGACACCACCAAAATGCTCTTTGTTCTCTTTTCCTCCCAGAAGTAAGAGGTTCCAGTTGCAGCCCAAAGTGCCAAGGCCGGTTCTCAGCTGCTGGTGGTTTATGTTGGCTCGCTGTTATCAGTTCCTCCACAAGGCAGCTGCTAATTACAGTAAGTAGCACAGCCATCTCTTCAGACTGAGGGAGTCACATCGATTTAGTCCTTCCCTGCTAAAGCAACAGCAACATCCGTGAGTATCCTTTAACCTGGAGGGATCAAAAAACAGCTAACTGCTTTTCACGTGAAAAGACTTTGTTAAACTTAGGGTTCCACGTATCAGGGCTTAGTTCTGTCGATTTTCCTGGGATGTGTGTTAAAGTTAAACCCACCTCTCCCCGCAAGACCTTCTCTCTGCTCCTACCAGAGGGGCTGGTTCATGTCACAGTGGGTTTGCAGGGAACCTGTGTCTTGCTGGTCACAGCTGAGCACCTCTTTCCCTGCACGTGCTGCGATTCCTGCAGCTATGGAATCCACCCAGAGAAAAGATACCCGCTGTGATCTCCTCTGCCTCTCCATCACCTCTCCTCTTGAGAACTGGATGTTTTTGTATGGTTCAGAATCCTAAGCACTCCAGAAATGGCGGGAATTATCTGAGAGATGATTGCTGTATTGCTGTGTGGGAATATGTAGCTAATATCAGTTTGCTGTTTTATGTGTGATTCTGTAATTCTATAAATTCTGCTCTAATTTCCTGTAAACATCAAAGCCCAGTAATCATGAGAGCCCTGTGTTGGTTTTGGAAGGTAGTTGTATTAGAGACTGAAATGGCAGTGTAGTTGCTAAAATTGCATAGGCAATAAATAAAAATTCATTATCTCTTGCAGAAAACCAGGCAGTAGGCTCAGAAAGACTTGACATCTGAGGCTAGGATAGTAATTGATGTAGTGGCAGTAAAATAATGGCAAATCAGAAAAACTGGTGAATCTTCTAGTTAACACCTGCAAATGCATGGTGATTATGTTTTCACTGATAAATGGAGATTTGTGAGACCCATGATTTGCAAGAGAAGAGTTGACCCCTTGTATTTTAGTGTTAAATCTCTCTTCTCTCCTTATAAATGCACTGCTTCTAATTTTGATTATGTTAGGCAAGTGTAAATCACAGTCAGGACTGGTGACATTGCTGTAATTGCAAATATCTGGAGTCGGCGTATTCGAGAGAAAATCAGAGCAGTTTGGTCAGATTCCTCCGAGGGGGAATCTCTGAAAGCAGAGTAAATTCATGAGAGCGATAGGAGATATCCCTATCCTGATGCTGCTGTAAATGAGAGCTGAATCTGACCAGCTTAGTGCCACAGCTTAAATAGGATTTTTAATGAAGCATGCAACAGCTCTTGCAGAAAAAGAGCTTCTTTTTTTTCAGTAGAGTAAAGCAGTCAGAAATAATAAGATGTGTGGTGTTCCTTCAGCATGGTTGAAGGACACTCCAATGTCCACTTCTGATGGACGGTTCAGCCATTTCTGGAGCAGCTCAAACTGTTTTAATGAACTGATGGGGCAAGTGAGACTAAAAATGATCCTTGGGGAGTTTGATTTAGCTCTTAGACAGTCTTGGCTCGCTGTATTAGGGTGCTGTGAAGATAAGTTAACTGCCATTAAACCATGCTTAAAATTCTGGATGGGAGAGCAGAATTGAAATGTGAAGCATCTTGTTACGTTAGATGCTGTGGGATTAGAACCATGCTTTATCCCTAGCATTCAGCAATAATTTTTCAGTACTGGAGCAGGAAAACAGATCCAGTAAGAAATGTGCCACAGCTGGGCTGATGGAGGCTGCAGTGAAACAGCATTTTGATTTGTTGTGTTCTCAGAACTTTGCTTAATGTTTTACTATTTCTTCTTGTTAGAGCTGATTGAATCACATAAAACTGAATTCCAGGAGCTGAATAGCTACATGGCATTGTATTAGGAGACAAACCCATCACTCCAAGATTGCTTTCCTGGTGTCAACAGCCCGTGCTGAATACCAGGAGCTGCTCTGTACCAGGGATGCTCTTCTGTACGGCTGGGAAAATGCACAACACTTTGTGCAAGATAAGCACGTCTTGCATGCTGAGTTGTTGAAAAGTTGTGTAACTTGACTGGTGTCATTTTTAGTGATATTTACTGGTGGACTCTGTATGTTGACTCTTAGACCTACTGTCGTGTTGGATTACCATTTCTATCAGATAATAATTGCAATTTTTATTTTTGCATGCGTGTGTGTGTTCTCACAGGTAACACTCGTTAAGCAGAGAGCTCCTGCGTGGTGTTTTATCCGGCCTCTCTCGCCTTTCACCTCTCAGCTCAGGGCAGGTACGGATGAGCTGCAGCAGATGGATCGTGCAGAGAGGCAGTGAGGATTTGCCCTGCTGCATTGAAAGCATCAAAAGTCACCCTGAGCTACCTGAGCCAACACATGCTTTCTTTCTGGTCTCAGTGGATCCAAGGTTTTCCTGCCAGGTACATTTGCTGCCCGGACAGCAAGGAAATGTTTTGTTGCCTGTGTGCCCACACACGCATAAGGGTACATGGAGCAGGTGTGTTGTGTGTGGCTGAGAACTCAGGGAATAGGTGCTGTCTCTGCCAGAAACATGCTTTTCCTGCTCTGAGGGCTATTCAGGTTATCTGGGTATAATAGCATGAGCTGGAAGAGAAAGGGGATTCGTGCCCTTTGAAGAAACTCCTCCGGTTTCTCTTCTGTCTCTCTTCAATGTGATACACCACTATTTACATTTTGCTTATTTATCTGCTCTTGCTTCCTCTCCTCTGCTCCAATCTTTCAGGCTGTTAGAGTCTGGCTTTGGGCTTGCTGAGGGATGCAGATTTTGATTTCAATGTGTTGCTGGATTCTTTGATTCTGGAACAGAAGCCAGCCTGTCTCAGAATGGCTCCTCTTTGCCTCAGACACTGTCAGGTTAATGAGTGCACTGATGCACTTCTTAAAAGCTTGGTTATTTATTCATTTCCTCTATACTGTCTTTAGGTGTACACCTGGACTGGGAAGCGATCAGTCATGGTTTTTTCATGTTGCCTTGCTCTTTCTGTTCTCTTATACCAACATGGAAAGCCGTAGTGTTGGTACTGGACTCACCTCTGGAAACCAGTGTTTCCAGCCCATTTTTCTGTAAGAATTGTCTTTCTGGAGTATCTTCCCTGCTTTTCCAATTAAAACCTTGAAGATGCCATGGCCTCTCTTTTTTAAAATTCCTGACTCACAAAAATATAGCAAAACTTTCCCACTTACAGACCTGACAAGCAGCTACCTGAGTGTGTCGAGCACTTGCAGGCACAAAGTGAGAAGTTAAAGTCAGGGAAGAGAACTGGGTGGAATAAAACTTTTGAATCCAGACCTTCCAGCCACACAGTGAGATGTGTTTTATTTCAGAGAAATGAGCATTTGCACTCACCTGAATAATTTGCTGGTACCTATCTAAACAGCTGCTGCTAAACCTCCTAAATTCAAATAGTTTAATTTTGAGAGAAAACCTACTGGTACAAACCAGTCTGGAGACACTCTTCTGCATGCAAATGGGAGAAGGAAAGGCTTGTTTGGAAGCACAAATGTAACACATGGAAGAAAAGGGGGCAAAGTGAAGAAAGGCTGGAAAAGCAGCAGAGGGAAAAGCCAAGTGTTGGGTAAAAAGCCTTCCTTGGAGAATTCACATCACTGTAGTGTCTGCACTGAGGACCACTAGCACTGCCCTCTAAAAGCTGCTTGGTTATTGGAATTGAATGGTAAATTCTCTATCAGATCAGTTGGTGCTTTAGATAGCACAAAACCAGGCACTTTCCGCGCTGTAAATGTAATTTGCTTTCTTTTTTTTTTTTTTAGCATAAAATTTGATTAGATTCCAGGAAATTCCTTAGAATTTTTAGAGAAGGGATGTGATGCAGTGCTGGGCCATGGCAAAGGTGCATTTTCACAGGTGTTCTGGTCATTAATGAGAGGCTGTTCATGATACAGGCTATCACCTGGTGAGATAAATGTGATCTGAATCAAGACGCAGTGCAATCACACTTCTGTCAAATTAGCCTGGATGAATGATGCAAAGTTTATGCAGCTTTATGTTTTCAGATTAGTTTTATGCCTGCTGTGGGAGGACAGCTGACAGTGAGCCAGGCAAGGTTAGCAGCTGATCTG
The DNA here is from genome assembly GCA_013397725.1 of Rhagologus leucostigma. Taxonomy (NCBI): domain Eukaryota; kingdom Metazoa; phylum Chordata; class Aves; order Passeriformes; genus Rhagologus; species Rhagologus leucostigma. Next base: position 1,109,498 of record VZTD01002215.1, read on the forward strand.
GTGTAAAGTCTTCCAGAACAGAGTTACCCCATTAAAAATTTTAAAAGAAGTTAGCGAAGACAAGTTGAATTTGCACTGGCCCAGTGCTCTCCGTCCAGTGGTCACAACGTTGTGTAATACCACAAAAGCAGATTTAGCTCCTCTTTAGGTCACCAGCGCAGCTCCCTGAGGTGCAATTTTCCTAGACCTAAGCAGGGGCCTAGATGACCCCAGGCTGAGCTCAGCACATCGAGGGCAGCCTGGCAGGTACCGTAAATGTGTGTGTGGGATGAGGACTGGTTGTGGCTGTGTGTGCAGAGCCTCAAACTGCATCTTAATAGCGATGCTTTTTCCAGATAACTGTATGCAAGTTTTAATTCTGAAAAGATACCTGCAGATGTTTCCCGTACAACAAGCTGGAGAAGAACGAGCTCCCCTGAAATGGCAGTTTAACATCTGAGTCTGTGTTAAAGCTGGTTGCACCCCCTGGAGCCAGCTGCAAAAATCCCTGCTGGTTTCCAAATGGGCGTTAAAGGCTTCCTCCACCCAGCTCTGTCTTCCCTCTGTGCCTCCTCCAAGGAAGCTCTGGCTCCAAAAGGGGCCCAGAGCTGAGGGAATGGATATCCCATGTGGGATCACTGAGCCCAACGTTATTCCTGATTCTCTCAAAGATGGAAAGTCATTAAAAGTAAAGATGATGGATAAGTGGAGTTTAATCAAGAGCTGTCTTTAAGTGGGTTCCATTGTGAAGTGGCAAAGGGTTAGAGAGGCTAATTTCCTCGTAATAAATGGGTCCACTTAAATCTGATCATTGGAAAAGGGTAATCCATGTTTTGTGGAATAAGGAAATATCGCTGCTAAAGAACCAGAGCATTAATTTTCTGTGGTTTTCCCCAATTTAATATTTGTGTCAGGAGGGGTATGTCTCCTCTACACGTGAAAGACAATTTGGAACAAATAGAGAGGCTATAAACATTGGTACAGCATTTTAACCCCCCTGAGTGGGGCCCTGGTGGTTTGTCTGTGGTCTCTCGCCTCAGTGCTCCATCAGGATCCAGTGGGAGCGTGAGCTGCTGTGATCACCTGCTGCTGCACGAGGGCTTGGCGGAGTCCTCTGAGAAAGGGGCTGTTCTGGAACTGCACCCGAGGTACTTTCCATGGTGTTCGTGCTCATTACCGATAGGAATGGCTGAAGAGGCTTCACAACCTTCTGTTGTGCAGTTTTGGTCAAATAGTTCTGTATGTGATTGTGTTAAAAGATGTTTAACACCAGGTTTGTGGCATTCCCCCCCAGAAAATGCAGTTGGCTACAAGAGGAATTTCTCCCTACAATTTCTCCTAGAAAATCTTACCCAGGTGTGTTTTGGTCACAAGCCTGCTCTTGTTCCAACACGTAGAGGAAAAGGTGGAATTGTGGCCAAGGACCCACCTGCTTGGAGGTGCCAGTCTTTTCTCTCGGCTAGCTGAGAGCTGGGGAGGACTCCCAGTGATTCCTTTCTCTTGCTTTCCTTGTCTTCCTGTCACAAGAAACAACTGCAGGCATTGTTAGAGCAGATCTCAGCCACAGGTTTTCTCAGTTCAGGGTGGTATTGGCTTCCAAATTGTCTTTTTTTCCCAGAAAAATAGAGTGATCGTTGGTGACAATAACTGAGCTGTATGGACGACAGCTCCTTCCACCTGTCTGCTGAGGAGCACCTTGTTCCAGTGGAGCTGTTCTGCCCGTTCCTGAGAGTCTACATGGCATCCGTGAAGTTTTCAGCCATGCTGGATGAAAATGGATTCTGCAAGAACAAAGCAGGCTCGCCTATTAATCTACAGATAAGCTTTTAAACTGATGTTTCAACCTCATTTTCTGCCCTCTTTGAAGTGAAAGGAAATAATCCAAATAAGAGATTCGAATTGATTCAGTTGTTTTATCTCATTTTCTTTGTGATAAATGTAACTTTCCCTTTCCCTCTCTGGAGAATGCCTGTCCCTCCTCCCGCTGGAGCGAGGCAGCACCGGCATCCGTGCAAACCTCCTTGCTCGGGTTTCCCCACTGGGAGTTTTCCACCCTTGCTGCCCACACTGGCTCTCTAGAAACCACCTTTCTTTCAAAATCCCTCAATTAACCGTGAATGGTGCCAGGAGAGAGCCTGACCTCGTTATACTTTCTCTGTGCCAGACCTGGTTGCTGGCGGAGGAACTCTCCATATGGGTTCGGCTTTTGCCATTTTTCCTGTTCTTCCCAGATAAGCTGACTGACCCGGGAGTCCACTCGGCCCTGGCGCAATTTAAGCTGCACGTAATCACACGAGAAAAGTGAAAGTGGAAAGCCAGTAGCAGCATGGTTTCTCGGCCAGGCATTAGTTGGGCTGTGGCAGAGCTGATTTCAGGCCCTAGATCCGCTACACTCACCGTCTGTAGTTTTAGGAGGGTCACTTAACTCCTCTGTGTCTGCTTTCCTGGTCTGGCTGAACAGAGAGAGCAGTGCTCCTGCTCGGTCCCACGGCTGTGCTTTCTGCCATCCATCCTTTGGGGCAGGGCTGCTCTTTGTTTGTGGGCTACCCAGCATGACGGGCACCTGATCTTGCTTGAGGTCTGTGCAGTCTCCAGGAACAGCAACGCAGACAATCAGCTAACTGACTCAGAAACGAGCACTCAAACAATATGCCTGTGAGCCTTCTCTCTCCACTGGGTTTTATTGTGATGTGTTCTTTGTTTGATTCACTCTATACCTCTAGGAACATTTATTTAGCTTATTTATGACGTTATGGTTTTCTTAGAAAACCAGGGCATGGTTCTGAGTAGTCAGATGGATAATGCCTTTATTCATGTTTCTCATGTAATAATTGCAGCCTTTACAAATACCTACTTCGGGCACTGAATGTATTAAAATTCTTGCACAGTCTTCCCTCTCTCAGATACGGTGAAATACCTTCTGCTGGCTGGGTTTGGACCCTCTGCTCAGGCTGTGACAGCCACGTTGCTCCACACTCAGTGCCACTGTGATCGCCAGACTTCCAGCATGAGTAAGAGAACCTGGTTAATAGCAAATGTATGCACTTTATTTTTGCCTTTCAGAGGTTATATCTGGTTACTGTGTGACTGGAACGATGAGACTAACCTCAGTTTTACTGTAACAAAGCAGCTATGAGCTTTCTGGGTAAAGTATATTTTGACTGACATACAAGTAGCTGTAGCTTTGCTGCACAATGGAGAAAATGACTTCATTTAACAGCTTTCTGTGCCAAGAAAGAAATAAAACAGTTCTGAGAATGTTGAAGATTTTTTTCCTGTTTTAATTTTAAACCTAAAAGAAAAAGCTGTTGCCATATAAGTCCAAGTCAATGGAATATATAAATCTTTAAAAAGGTTTCATAAAGTAATAATGATTTTAGTATATGTACCAAATGAGATTAAAGAGCTACATTTGGTTCTAATACAGAGTTTCACATTCAAAAGGACCATCAGTTTCCTGTTTAAAATCTACTTATATTGAACTGAGTGGAGTTCAAACATAATGCCATTGTATTTCAGACATTTATCTTAATTTAAAACAGCTGAAAAGCATTAATAACAGAGCAAGGAGATGCAGAGGTATAGACATTTCTCCTTCCCTTCTCTGCTTTTTAAAATAATGAACTCAGATAGAACACGGCCCTGCTTATGCTGTTCTGCCAGGCTGCAGAGGGCGAGGAGCAGGGTGTCAGCCCCTTGAAACCACGACAGGGACATTCCTTTGGTAGGACTGAAGGACATGAGGGAAACTTCCTTCAGCAAGTGTCCCTTTCCGAACAGCAGGGGCCAATCAAGGATTTACTGGGGCAGTTTTTACCTCGGGCATCTTCAGGAGGCATTTGCAGTACAGGAACAGCAAACTGGGACTCACCAGCCTGGACTTTCCCACCTTGTGGCTTCGATCCCAGTCTCCTCCTTTCCACTGAAAATTCTCCCTCTGCCATGGCTGTCTTTAAGCATATAACATGGCAAACCACACCACTGTGCATTTTACATGTCCGTCGTATGAATTTCACCTCATCTGTTGTAATTCCACAGAGGATTGCTAATTCTGTGCCAGTCGAGCTGTTCAGAATTGTTCAGCTGTTGGAGCTCTGAATTATTGTCAGTAAAAATCACAGCTGATTTCTGTTTTCCTGCTTGGAGCATTGTTTCCCAGGAGGAGATGGTGAGTGGATAAAACGAATGGTGAGGGCACGAGAGGTCAGTTTTAGCACACCTACTTGAAAAATGCTAATGAGGGCTGGGTCAGTCTTTTTCCAGGTGCTGTACAAAGTCAGAGAGGAGCCAAGTGCTGCCTCCGAAGGTCTGTAACACAACTAAGCTTTACAATAATTTTCCAGTGAGTTTTCACACTAGAATAAATTACCTCGAAACACCTTCAGAATGATGAAGGAATCATCCAGTTTGATGTTCCACTTGCGTGGGAACACCTTTTCCCCAAAGATGCCCGATATCCCACCAGTCAATGTATCTGTCTAGTGGAATAATGTGAGAATGTAGTTTTTATTATCAGGCTCTTCCCAGGGAGCCTGGGCTATTTTGTAGTGCTATATTCTTTGCAGTTTTCAGAATCATGTGCATTAAAGGTTGCTTAACAGTTGGTGAGTCACACAGCTTGTTCTTTGAGCTCGAATGCTCCATTAGGGCTCATCCACTAGAGCTATTTTAACCTTTGAAAAATCAATACAAGTGGCTTAAGTATTCGAGGTTTTAAGAAAAAAAAAACGAAACAAACCAACAAAACAGAAGACTCTAAATAACAACAAACTGCCTGCATGATGTTTAATAAATTAATCTCTCTTCTACTGGATGTGTCTTAAGGGTGTAGCACTTGCTGGAGAGCAGCACAGTTCTTGTCTGAAAAGTCACTGTGCTTGGGCATCAGACAGAGCTGAGTCTGGAGGGAATAAAATGTCTTCTGAGTTATAAAAATCTTTAGTTCATTTTCTCAGCACTGCAATGGGGGACAGACATGACACTTGGAAGAGTACTCCCTAATTTCACCAGGGAGTTGGTCCTTTTCTTAAACCATGAGCTGTATTTACTGCAGATAATTGCCAATATGGCTTATGTGCAGCAATCCACAGTGCTTGACTAAGTAGTCAGAATGAGAGGGGAATTCCGTGGGCAGTGTATATTTCCCTCTTGTTTAAATGTACCTGATGTTAAACGAGTTAAACTAGTCCTGCTTTAGCCAAACTTCTTGAGGAAATGAAGTATATGCTCCCACTTCCCTGGTCAGTGCTGGGGCTTCTCCTCTGTGATATAACTTGGTGGAGAAACACTGATTTGAATCAAATTTGACTGTGAGATGAAGGGCTGAAGGATATTGCAGTCCTCCAGGTTTCATAAGGAGAAGCAGTCCAGCAGAGGAAAAACAAGTCAGTGCTTCTGAAAATACTTCAGGGTTTGCTCAGTTGATTATTAGACACCCGAGAATCCAACCCTCTGCCATGCACACACACGGCTATCCTGAACAAAAACCCGATTTCCAAAGTGGTGCCTGTGGAATGAATCCTTTGCATAAAAAGGCAGCGGTTTGATTTTTCTCTTACGGTCTAACCTTGGTGATTTTATTTCTCATTGTGTCCCCTTGGGATAAATAACCCGGCTGTATAATCACCAGCCCCTTCTCAGAACTCCTGGATTGCCTCTGCTTTGGTCTCTTTGGCACGGATTTTACCCTCAGTACAAGGTGGAGAAGTCTCCCGATGCGTCCCGGGGTGCATCCCCACCCGCCGGGTTGGGATGTGGCCACAGCTCTTCTCCTTGCGTGTCACTGAGGGCTGTGCTGGTGGCACGGCTGGCTGGCAGCAGCTCTGGGCCACCAACCCGTGCTGTGGGCAGGGTACAGTCCAGCAGGGAAAGCCTGGCCACGCCGAGCTGGGCTCCGGATCCGGCCCCAGCCTCTGGATGGTGAGCAGAGCCAGCGACAAGCCCAAGTGGTGACAAGCCACTCCTTTTCAGGACATGGTCCAAAGCTGCCAGGTAGGCTCAGGTCTCAGGTAGAGCAGGGAGTGGCTTCTCTCTTCCTGGAGCGGGGCCTGGGTCTGGTGGAAGAGGAGCCATCTGGCTGTGCTGGAGAAGGGGCCGTGCCGACCTCCCCTGGAGTGGGTGAGGATTGGCGTGGGGCAGAGCACCGGGAGAGGAGAACGTTCTGGTGCTTCGTGCCACCAGCATGTCAGAAGAGTTAATGGCAGATGTGGCTGTGAAAATGTTCTGTATTTTTAGACAACCTTTAATTAAGACACTCTGTATGTAGCAGCAACCAAATAATATGCTGCCACTTGAAAGCTGTCAGGAGGGAAAAAGTGTACAAAGCTTCCCGATGCAGCCCTCTTTATTTTTATCTGAAACGGAATTAGGAAGCCTTTCCAGTAACAATAACTGTCCTTTCACATGCAATGATTTATTTAATGCACACTGTAAATACTTTGGGCATCTATATGGATTTATACTTAACCCCTTTCACTTCACATTGTTTAATCTAGCCTCATATTAAAAAGATTAAATCTGAAAGCTGAATGGGTTTTGTGATCCCAGCCTTTTCTTCTGAGACTAGTGTTTTATATAATTATTTTGATACAGCAGATTTTTTTTTTTATCCCTTTGTAAACCTTTGTGAGGGGTGAATAGGCCTTTCAGGGATTTCATTTGGATTAAATGAAGAGAAAACAAATGTACAGGGTAAAATTCTATTTCAAACTTAAAGATGCCTTCACTAACAGCATATTTATTTGCCTATAGGGTTAGAAAGATGTAAGATGATAGAGGATTCTCTAATAGAGCACTAGTTCTTGCTTTGATATCACAGAGATAAAGTTTATCACGTAAAATTGGGCTTTGATAGAAAGCAGTGAGGTTTCAGTAAATTAAGATACAAGAAATCTGAAAGAACTTTATAAACATCATTTTGACATTTCTAGAATTTTGATACCCATCACCGTTAGGGTAATTCCACTGTAAGTAGTAATTAGATTATTATTTAGCCAAGATATTGTGCACACTTACAGAATTAAATTGCTTAATATATGTAAACTTCTCCCAGCCTGCCTCCCAAGCTGTGCAGAAGGATGACCAATACCCACCCAGGCTGGGAGTGGAACACAGTCTTAAAAATTGCAACATCAGTAAATCTTTGTGCAGGTGGATGTTCATTTACAGACTTGCCCTGTCACCTGTGGAATCACAAAACCTCCATAAGGCAGAATCAGGCCCAATTTTGCCTTCTGCAGGGCAGATTATGTTCAGCTGGGAGTGCACCCGAGTGGAAATGCTGGCAGGTGTGCTTATTTTCTGGCTTTTCAATTCAGTTTCAGCGCGTCTCCTTCATTCTTGTGTTTTGTTAATTTTATTGTCGGTAGATGCTTTGATATGCTAATGCGCAGGGAGAATTTGCCAGCAGCGGCACAGGGGGAGGCAATGCCTGAGCCTGGAGGGCTGATCAGGATGTTCCTACAAGTCCGCATTATTCTGCATCACAGCTAGCAAGTGCCATCCTGCTTTCTGCTGTGTACCTGTCCCCAGCTCGCTGATGTCTTCTGTAACAACCCCTTCCTTACTGAGTTAAGCATCTAGATAACACCATTAACAGATATTCTATAGCAATACAAGCTAAAAATGCTAAGGATGTCTGTAGTCGGCAGTAATGCCCGGAGAAATTTATCTTGGGTTTTCAGGTTCCCGCTCCTCTAGGCTCAGGTGCAAAAGCTCAGTGGAGTGCCCTCCACGTGTGGGAAGGATGGTAGGAAAAGAGGTAAGCGTTACAAGTTTTCAAACACAGAGGGGCTGAGGTATGTGCAGGTCAGCTGTCCCTTGTGCAGCTGGGTGTGCAGTGGTTTTAGGAGAGTCCTGCAGGTGAAGAACACATAAAAAAAAGCAGCGGAAGAGCGTGTCCTATTGCTAAAAGCACAAAATTGTTATTATTTTTTAATTCAAAAACTCTCTGTACTTCCATAAGCTTTTTGTGCTTTTCAAACCCCTATTTCTTTGTCAGGCAAAGGACAAACTACCTGATTATCCTGTTTCCTCAAGTGATTCCTAACACATCGGTACTTCGCAGTGGATCGAAAACCGGAAGAGGAAGAAAACGAAGGATCCATTTCTCACGTTATTTTTCATAGAATCTCTTCTAATGTCTCTGGGAATGGTGCCACGTATCACAAAAGTCAGCATCTGAACCAAATCTGATGTCTTTGCTCACACTGAATAGCACCCAGTTCTGGAGCAAACCTACAACAACACTTGAAAGGTGTTAGCCACAAAAATGCTACCTCCCAAAATAGTTCTTCAGACAGTGATATACGAGGCCAGAAACCAATGAGATGAATAGTAGTGCACGTGATAATGATTGTTACCAGACGCATGAGAATTTGACCCCGAAATGCTCCTTTCTGAGCACCCTGTGCTGGTGGTTAACAGAGGTCAAGTGAATATTATTGCAGAAGGGCACATTTTGCACCAAAGCTGATGTCTTCTCTTGGACTGGCTCCTACAGCCAAGCCCATGGCCACAGCTGTAGGCACACAAGCCCTTCTTCAGGGTTGATGCTTGAGCCGCAAAAAGAATCAATTTGTAAAGTACAGTACTTTTATTTCAGTGGCAAAATACCCAAACTGTTCTCAGCAGTGCTGGTGTGCCTGGGCTCAGAGCACGCTGGCTCCCTGCGCCACACGGGCTCGATCAAAATCCGTCCTGGAAGAACAACTAGCATATGGAAAGGGGAGGAAAGATACAGACACATCAGAAACTGGAACAAAGAGACACTGTCCCTGCCAATTTTGGTAAAAATAAAATAATAGAGCTGTCAGTGTCCTGGGTTGCTAATGAGTTGTGATGGATTGAGAGACCGTCATTAATTTTCTGTGGAGGTGAATAGCAGAGACCAGCTCCTGATGTGTTATTTCAGCGTAACCAACGGGTGCGCCTGTGCCTCAGACACATATTCATGAGCTTTATTAGAGATATTTTGGCAAGTTCACTGCAGCTGTAAAACCCCTTCAAGAAGCTGGCCTCAAACTTGCTTTAAGCTGTTACCGTGACTCTCAGAGCTGGCTGGAACTGGCTGCGGTAACACCAAGGGCACTCGGGTGTGCAGCTGTTACACCTCACTAAGCTGTTACCAGCTGTGCGTGAATCCACACGCCATGATTAAGGCAGGTATTTTTCCTGTTGTCACCTGAGCGGTGAGAGCAGAGCTGAAGGAAAGAGGTGTTAGCTGGTCATGTCGTATTTTGGCTTCTCCAGCCAGCAGACAGTCAAACAGCTTCTTAGAAGGTAGCATCTGCTCTAACAGCCTCGGTTACCTAGTTAAAAATGACTTGCAAGCCTGAAGGCAACTTTAGCCTGGTGGTACTGAATAAAAAAGCTATTTATGCTATTTTTCAGTATTTGTTTAATATCACAGGGTGCTCAGGTTTGACTCTAATTACGTTTCTGTGCAGCTGAATATGAAGGAGCTTTGTGGCAGCTGAAGGTGATCACTAAAAGCCCGATGGCTTGATGTGCTTCAGCTGTGGGATGAGCCTGTGCAGGGATCACTAGAAGCCTGAGTGCTTGCTGGGTGAGGGGTAGAGGTGTGGGGTGGGGTTATTTTTCCTTTTTCTTTCCTCCCCCACCTCCACCCCCTTTCATTTTCTTCTTCCTTCCTTGCAGGGCTCTATGGTCCAGCTGGGTTTAAAAGTGATTTGCCATGTTCTTTCCGCCTTTATCCAGGCTGCTGTATACCGCTGAGGATTTGCTTTTTAGTTGCTCTTTATTCTTATCTCCAGGAATTTTTTTCCTCAAAGAGAGGCTGTAGAGATTTTTCTGGCAGTATGTTGCTGTTGTAGCAGCAGAGGGCTGTGGGTCCTCACCAGAAATGTCAGCCCTTTGCCACGAGGCAGTGAGTCTGCATCTGCAGCGCTTCTGATGTGAGCTATCATGGCTTAGGGAAGAGATTTTGACAGGAGACAGCACTTTAGAGGGTAAGTTAAAAGCATTATGCACTTGCTTGACTAAACTGGAAACACACTTTTACTCGCAGCACCTGCTAACAAAGAGTTGCAATGACTAATCTTCATTTAGAGGCTTCAGTCTTGCACTGCACACAGCTTGTCATTTGACATGTGTCTAGGGAGCCTGGCTGTGCCCAGTGAGCCCCTGCACAGTGCCACCCTGGCGCTCAGGGATGGTGCCTGTGACCCTGGGAGCCTCACAGAGTCCTCACACTGCCTCCAAAAGCATCACCCGCTCGTGCCACGCTGCCCTGGGCAGTGGGTGTTCTACTGAGTCACAGTCAGCTGGATTGCTCTTTGTTAGAGGCTGCTGGGCTGTGTTTAGGGCTGGTCCTTGCTGAGCACAGCTTTGGTCTCTGGCAGCTCTTGGGCTGGTGAACCAGGCTAAAAGCTGGGGCTTTGGTTGACAGGTACCAGTGATCTATGTCTATTGGTTACTCCCACTCTCTTCTCTTCCGCACTAAACTTTTGAAATTCCCTCTAGTAAATGCTGCATGCCCTATCCCAAGATCTCTTCCAGTAAACCTGAGAGGCCTTGGAAACCAGTTCCATCAGGCTCTCCCTTACCCAGGTGGATGTGAGCACACCTTATTTCCAGGTGGAAATTAGCAGACCTTTGCTGGGCCAAAGAACAGATGTCTTTTGGCTTTCTAGGGAAGCAACTACCAGAAAACTGCACAGTATCTGCCTGGAATTGGAGGTATTTTCATCACAGCTGGATATTCTCTCTGTGTTTTTGGTGAATATGAGGTTGCCCACGTCTACCCAAGGGATGGTGGTGCATTCGTGGTGAATAGGGGACAACAACGTAGCCTGTTCTTTATCTTTACCCTTCAATTCCCTTCATGTCTGCATCTAGTCAGCAATGTTTTCTGTCACCTTGTCACCCCTTCAGCGCTCTCCTTCTTCTGTTCAGGCTGCATTTAAAAAACATTTTGGCTCTCTGACCTGCTTCAACCCTTTTGCCCACACGGATAAATGCACAAGAATTGTTTGTGTGGTGCTGTGTTGTGTTTCCCACCTTGCTGCTTGCAGAAGGGCTCCCCTCCAGCCCCCACAGCACTGCGGCTGCAAGCACTGCCATCCTCTGCTGGTGTTGAACTGAGTGCCTTTGCTTTGGGAGCTCCTTGCAGCGGAGAAGTTTCTTGCCATGGTTTACCTGTGTGCTGCGAGCTGATGTTCACACCGGTGTGCTGCACCGATCCTGCTGGCCTGGGTCACAAAACGAGACACGCCACGCTCCACATGGTGACACAGAGCACTCCTGGCGTGTGGTCACTGTCAGGCAGATAAAGATTGACACTGGTAAGTGCCCGAGGAGAGGAGCTGTGCTCCAGCCTGAGCTCTGTGCCCTGCCCTGATGGGGCAGCGGGGAGGGAGCGGCCACGCTGGTGAGGGTGAGCGTGGCTCCCTCCTGGCAGGTGTTGGGCTGCCATCTTCCACTTTCCTCTTTGGAAATGCAACCCTGGAAAGGAATTCCCGTTAACAATTCTTGTTTTGTTTTGTTTTGTTGTTTTTTGTTGTTGAAATCACATTTGGCCAGGGGCTAGTAGCCAGATCACTGAGACTGCATCTCCGCAGAAATGAATTTACTGGTGCATTTTTCTTTTTTGCTACCGCTTCTTCGTGTGATATGTACTTACTTTAATTTTTTAAGAAAAGAAAAATAATAGATTTATTTATTTTTAAATTTTCCCCACTTTTTGGCAGTGCCTAAACACCCCACATATGGATCTGCCTTCCTCTGTGCTGTGAAGACAGGCCATAGGGCAGCTTGGAAGGACTTACAAGAGAAAACGATATCTATTACGTATTTCTTAATGTGAAATGAGCTTTCTGGGGCTGAAGCTTCTTTCTTCTGTTCATTTATAGGGTGCTGGCTGCAGTGGGATCTCAAGCCTGTGTTTTACAGGAGCTACTGGATATACATCACAGCTCTGTTTTGTTTCATGGGTCTCTTGATACATGAATTGCTGATTAAGACTTTTTAAATTGTTTGAAAGAGCTCTTAGTGCTGTATTATCTATTTATGTGACCTTTCTGCTTGCTGGCAAAATATCCGTTATCTCCTTTTAAAAAAGCATCAATTACACAGTTAGGATTTTTTAAAAGAATTTTAATTCTTCGGCTGCAAAATTCTCCTTTAAGGATGGTCAGGAAATGGGTATCTAATCAGAGTGCTTGGGAAATGCCAACATTCTATGGCTTATGGCCACTAAATGGGTTCTCTAGAAACAACATATGTGGAATAGCCAGGTTTTGACTTTCAAGCCCGCAAAGGACATTTGCAATGAGATTTTTATCTGGGAGGTCTCAGTGATCTTTGAGGGGTGACCATTGATGTAAGTAATTAGAAATTTGGTGTTGCTTGGGGATGCTAAATGAAAATGGGTTGTTAAACAGGTTTTACTGCAAACAATTTATGAATAATTATCTCCTGAATAATCAGAAACATTAAAATGAAAAGAATAGATATGTCATTGAAAAAAAAAAAAAAGAGAGATGGGATCAAAACGGATCTGGAATTAGCATTCCTCATTATTTTAATGCCAGAACATGCTTCTGTATTATTAATAGATGTTAAAGCTGCTGCAGATTTTTCTGACTGCATTTCTACAGCTTGAAGAATCATAATCATCCTAGGGCTGAATATCCCTTTCTTAACAATGGCACCTGTTTTACCTTCCTTAGTTTGTCTCTCAGAACAAAAAAGGTCCTGTAAGGTCACCTTTGGCTCAATCCATAACCAGGGCATTTTTCTGTAGTTTACTCATCACAGCTCAGGCAGACAAGCTCTGAAATCTTTTGAAAACTGAATAGTCAGATAATATTTTTCCCTCTCTTGTAAGCATTTCACAGTACAGCATTTTATTTCTTGCCTCTTTTAATGGTATTTCCTTCCAAATGCATTTTTCTCCCTATGTAACATGTCATTAAACTACAGAGCATTTCAGCCTGGACTTTCCCCAAGTGTTATGGCCTATTCCCAGCCAGCCCTGTGAAGTCGACTATTATTCCTCATAGCAGGGTTTAAAAATAATTGCCCAGCTCCGTTTAAAAGAAGGCAGTTAGATAATGATTTAGTCCAAAAGACGTATTTATCTGTTACAGAGCCAGGTAATGATCAAGGTCTATTTGCCTATCAGGTCTCAGTTGTGAGTGCGATGGTTTCCGTGTCTTGGAGGGACTGGCAGCGCACCCGGGGTGCTGAGTGGGAGCGCTGTGGGTGCCCACCCCCAGCCCTGCCCCAGGCAGCTGGCACAGCTGAGCCCTGGCCTGGGATGCTCCGAGCTGGGGGTTCAGGTGGTGCTGGAGCAGCGGGGCTGAAGGGTGGGTGTAGTCGCTGACCTGTCTCAGAGGCAACGCCCTGCGGAGCGGTTTTGGGAAGGGGCATTCCCGGAGATGGGCTCCTGAAAACCTTGCAGAGGAACCATGAGAAGTTTGGGGAAAGCAGCCCTCAGCTGTGTGAATGCTGTTGGGGTTTTGCTGGGTTGCCGTTGAACAGCTCTATTTTATTTGAAAGAAATGACTGCAGTTTGGATCTGATGTAAAGTCCATTAAAGATGAAGGAAAGGCTAATGTCGAGTTGAGAGAGCTTTGCTAATGGTTATTTTAGAGGATTTTTTTTTTTTTCCTCTTGGTTTATAAATTAATTCTCTTGGTTTTCTTTTTAATTGGTGAGACAGAAATTCGATGGGCTGAGTGGCATTAAATCGTTCAGAAGATATTTGAAAACTGTGTTTTCGTGGAGAGGTGGGGGATGTTATCCTTTCCTAGTGCACTGAATTAATCCTGGAAAAATAACAGAAATTAGGAGGGCATAACCAGGCAGCCACAGTTGAGAACAGGTTGTTTTACTTACTTGCCTTGTGATTCTGTGGTAGAAATATGGGATCAGGTAATAAAACCAGAACACACTCCCACTTAAATGAATGGAGCCATTCATTTCAAGGACAGCTTCAGGGTTTTTAAGCTAGCAGTGTAACTGACTGAATTCCCTACAGGCAGATGAACCAGTGAAGGAAAAATGTTCAGAATAAGGATTCCAGGTTACGAGCTTTGGTCTGTTGATTTGGTATGTTTGTTTTGTTTTGATTTGTTTTGGGTTTTTTCCATTTCTCCTTAAATGCTGAGGCTAATTACTCTGGTGGGGGGGGAGGTGGTGGAGAGGGGAGGGCTGGGTTTGTTAGAGAGAGGATGGGTTTTGTGACCACATCCTTCAGCCTGCAGAAGCAACTGAACCTCTAGAGCTCAGCAATTCTGAACTTAACCCACGTCTAGTAAAACATAGACTGCCTTTTTCTGGGTGCGTGGGACAATCCAACAAGAAACCTCTCAGACTGAGACCAAAGTTCTTGCAATAGAAACAATGAAACAACATTATTATGTTTTAATATAATAACATTTTAAAAAACCCAATAATGAGCTGGTTTCTCTGCTGGAGGCAGGTCATAAAGATAAGGGTTTCTGGAGCACTTCCCTCCTTCCAAGTGCTGCTCTGTGAACAATCTGTGATGCTGAAAGCAGATACAGAGGGCTCTTAACTTCTGCTATTTCTGCAGGAGGCTGGTCTTGACTGTGGGAAGACTCCCACTGAAGACTAGAAGAGGCTTCACATGACCCTTTTCCCCATTCAGGATAATGGTGTTTTTCTCAACAGGTTTTGGAAGGAGGGGAGAACATACCCTGTAGTCAGAATAGACCATTGCAAGAAAATAAAGGTATTTCAGATAAGCACATCTGAAGGATGTGACTCTCCTGTGGGAAAGTCAACAGCAGTGCAGAAACATGGCATTATCCTTTGCAAGCCCAAAATGCAAGCAGTGCATCATCCTCCACACCCTTTAGGACCTTACTTAAATTTGCTCTTGTTCGTGATTGTGGGGAGTGGTGGATAAGTGGATCCTGCTTCACATTTTTGTCTGAGTCACTTGGTCTGTCCCCTTCAACAAGGGAGAGCAGAGAGAGTTGCCAGGGTTTTTCTGGATCATCTAGGATGTGAATCGGGGAGAAGGCATCCCACTTCTTTTTCCTGGAGGAAAGGAAAAATCATCTCGTGCAGTGGAAGCAGAGAACAGGAGGCAGCAGATGGGCTCTCTCCTGCCATTAGATATCACTGCTGCTTCACCAAGCAAGCCTCACTTGGAGGCTCAGCAGTATTTATTTATTTTTTCCCTCCACATCATAAGCTCTCAGTGTCTCTAGCTCTGGTTGTCTCATGTGCTCCCTTTGTCCTCGGTGAAGGGCTAGAAAGGGTCCCTTTGCAAGTGGAGGGGACTGCGCAGGGCGTCAGCCCTGCCTAAGGTGTCACAGCTCTGTTCCAGGGCTTCAGCAGAGGCTTTCCTCCCACTGGCGCTGCTGTCATCCCGTGTTCCTTCTCCCTGCCCATCCCTTCGGAGAGCTGTCTCTCCATGCTCTTGGGCTGCATGATCTAGTGTGGACTTGTGGCATCTTTGGAATTTCCCAGGAAATTCAGTTTGGACTTTGGCAACTGCTCGGCTTTTTACATGAAGCTGAAAAAGTTGTGGGTTTTTTCCCTCTTTTGGGCACATTTCGTTGCATCTGTGGTCCCTCTTTACTGAGGACCTGAGATAGCTCATGTCTGGGGAGGTATCACTACAAAAATGAGTGGGAACATGGGGAAAGAGGTGGTTTCACTTCTGACTGTATTTCTGAGTGAGCTTAAACATGCTCGTTCTGTACCTCCAGCTGTTGTGGAAGAGCAGTGATCCCATCCAAAACTGAGACAGAGGTGACACTCCTGGAACAAGAAGAATGGGAGAGAAGTTGCAAGGGCAAGGAGCTCAGCCTCCAGCTCCAGCCAGTCACTTATGTCTAAGTCGTGCCTGATAAAGGTTCAATCTGATTTTGAAGCCATCCAATGTTGGTGTCACTCCAGCTTTCCCAGCAGCTTGTCCCTGAGTTTCTCTATCCTTATGTCCAGAAAACTTGTTTCTATAGTATCTAATGTTTTTTCTGCAGTGTAAGTCCATTACTCTTTGTTTTATCTGCTGCACATGTGGTGGAAAGATGCTCCCCTTCCTTTTGGAAATGTAAAAATTGTATGTATTTATTCCTATCAGATTCTTCTCATTAACCTCCCTGTTCTCAGCCTCTTTCATGTCCCTCCCTCCATCTTCCTTTGTGTCTTGAAATCTAAAATCCTCTTTTCGTCAAAAAGCAAAACCAACTGGAGGAAAGAACCCTCTGAATGTCAGATGAGTTTTGCAAGGCCTCGCGCAGCGTCTCAGCCCTTTGTCTGTCTCCTGTGTTTAGACAGCAAGCTCTTCAGAGGAGGGGCTCCTTTCCTGTGTTTGTACAAGTGCTTAGCAGGCTGAGGCCCTGATAGAGCTGGGTTCCTTGGGGGCTGTCGTAATGCACGATAATAACGAACCATATGTCGGGTTAGCCAGGAAAATACTCAAGCAGTAGGCAGATTTTTCCCTTGATGAACCAGGTATTGCTGAGACAATGCAGGCCACTTCCCCTTCCATCCCACTAACAGCACATTTAACTTCTAGAGGAAGCAGTCCTAGGGATAGTGACGTATTTGAAGCTTTGTGGGCCTTATTGTTAGTCTCTAAATGTCTACAATAAGTTTAGAGGAATGCCTCTGGAGTATTTTGCAAAGCAGGAGCTCAGGAGTTGTCTGTCGTAGCCCTCATGGGGCAGCAGTTGTGGTGTGGAGACAGCCCTGGTCTCAAACCTGGCCCGAGTGGTGAAGCACCTTGGCTTGGGCTCAGCATCCTGCCAAGCTTTATTGCATTTTTAATTAATTCTGGTTTGCCTCACTGGCTGAGCTAGATTTTGTCAGTCTGGGAGGAGCTGCACAGGTGTACCCCCAGCAGCTACACACAGTGATCAGCCCTCTTCATGTAGGGAGCAGCCTTGGAGTGATCAGCCTGTTTTAGAGGGATCTGTCTGGTGTCAGCAGCACTGGTTAGTTTTGAAGCTAGATGGATACTCCAATTTTTAAATTTTTTTTTTATTTCTTTCAGATCCAGAAAGATGCTATCACCAAGTTTTATTTTGCTCTTACGAGTTCTGCCTTATTATCATCAAAATATTTTGAGCGAAGTTTTAGGTGTGTAACAACACTTAGAAATGTTGACACCAAGATGAAGCATTTAGACTTTTTTTGGGGGGGGGGAAGAAAAACCTGGAATTTTAATTTCATAAATGTTTTTCAAATCGTCCTGATTTAAAAGCAAAAGGGATACAAGATCATGCTTAAAAAGGTCATGCTTAAAAATATTGGAAAGGATACCAAGATGAGCCAGCTTTCAGCCAGAGGCCTTGTGGGACACTCGAAGTTCCTCACTAGCTCACGGTGAGCCTGGCAAGGGGATGGTTGATTCTGACGTGGTCACCACAGCCACCCTGCCCCGGTCTGGCCCTGCTGGGACACGGGTGTAAATCTGCTGGAGCTGTCCGAGGCTGCACCTCTCTGCTGCCCGAGCTCAGTTCAGCAGGAATCACTGGGAACAGGGGGAGGGAAATCAAGGATTTGCTGCTTGGTAAATCCTCCCACTTCCCTCCTCCCAGAGGAGACATTTGTGATAATCGTGGAGAACGGCACCACTTCAGCCTGCAATAATAAGCACGGAGCAGCGCTCCGCTGTAATTGCCTCATGCCCAGGGGAGGCACAGGGCTGTTTTCCTTTTATCGTTGTCTTCGGCGTTGGGCCCGGGTTTTGCCTTCCTCTCTCAGTTAAATATTGCTCCATGTCATCATCTTGGTTTCCCTCACCAAGCAACACGTGGGGTTATTTTTAGGTGGTAGAAGGGATGTGCAGGGCACCATGAGGTGCTGGGGTAGAGATTTGAGTGAATTCAAACAGAGCATGATCTGCACGGTCCTGTAAAGTGCAGGTCCGTTTGAATAGAGAGAACTATTTTAGTGAATTTGTTGTTGCCTTTGATACGCTTTTTATATGTTCTTGTCAGAAGCTGAATTAAAAAAAAAGTGCTGCAGTTCAGTGTTAGGCTGTAAAAACATAAAAATCTGGCAGAGAAGGACCTGTCATCATAACTTTCATCATGTTACAAATCCTTAGTTTGCCACATCTGCTCATTACATGAGATGGGCAAGAATTCAGAGCAGCTGAGCTTTGAGAAATTCTGTTGCAGAAGGTAACAGCTGATTAAAAGGTCGGGAGATGGCTTCAAAAATGTTCCTATGGTCTCTCAGCTTCATGAATTTCATAAGTGGGATGCTGGTAGACTGCATTGCTGCATGTGTTTAGATACAGATTAGGCTGAGGAATGAATTAGAGTGAGGTGTAAAATAACTGAAATGTAAGCTGTGCAGCAAATGTACTTTTAAAAATGGTTGGTGTTTTTGTACAATAAAAGGAGAATAAAAAAGACCATGGCCGTTTTGGGAGCAGATCAAGCATGAAAGGGGGAAGTTAATGGTGCTGTGGCGATTCATCTTAGCTGATGATCTTGCCTATGGGCTTTAACTCTGCTGCTTGGCCAACAAATGCGATTGTAGTTATTATGTTTAAGAGTAGCTATGGATTTTCAGTCAGAATGATCTTTGCTCTTGTTTTCATCATTATTCTCTTTCCATCTGAAGCATAGTCTTGCCGCAAAAGCGCTGTTGGGCTGCATCTCCTCTCTGCTGCATCTCTGGAGGCAGCAGGGCAGCCCCCGGGGAGGTGGGTGGGTTACCCCCGGCGCACTTGTGCTCCCTCTGGATGCTGCTCCCAGGGGCAGCGGGGCAAGCAAAGGGCTGCGTCCCTTCTCCTGCTCTGCCTGAGCAGCTTTCCCTGGTACTGGAGTCTTGTAAATTCCCTGTGAAGATTCTGAGATTAGAAGAATGTTAATTTTGGTTTGATGTATAATTTTTCTCTTTTAGAGAGGTTTTAAGCAAAAGAAAAAAGGTACTAACATAATCCAAATAATCCAGAAGGTGGGGATTTAAAAAAATAAAAGTCTCGAGGGTCGTGCTATTGGCTAGTTGCCATAACAAAGAAAACTGGTTGTTTTCACCGTAACAAAGGTGCTGGTTGTGTATTCGTCTGGTCAGATGATTTCACAGCCTTTGTAGCTTGTGCACAGAGGGAAAAGGCTTTCTTCAAGGCAGTTTGCTGGCTGGATTTTAAGGTCTTTAGCCTGAGTCACCTGGACAAGTAACTTCACAGCTGGATGGTGTCAAGGCCACTTATATCCCTCCTGTGGCTGTTGGGTTTTAAATGGTGCTGTACAAAGTCCTGTGTTGCAACTGCAGTATCCCCTAATAGATAATATTTTAAAATGTACAAAGATACACTTGGTATAAATATAGCTCACAGCATGAGGCACTGAATAAAACATTTCTCTTCACTCATCGGGGAGGATCATGCATAACTTACTCTTGGATCTGCTTCATCATTCAGGCGTTGGAGAGTCACCCCTAATTTGTGAAAACATATGGCTTATTCCACCCTTCCACACTGAGAATTCATTCGAGGCATGCTTGCCTGCAGTCTTGTGTTCACCATCTGGATCAACCTTCTGCAAGTCGAGGTAATTGGGAGTTACGGCAAGGGGGAGCAGGGAACTGAGTTCCTCATTCTCTGCTAAAACGGGAGGACATCTCTTCTAAGTCTTGGCTTTGCTGCAGCCTGATAGACTGAATCTCAGAAAAAAAATCACCGACCAGGCAAATAGCCAGGTTACTGGAAACACATTTTAGCCAATAACTGTGAACTATAGAATCATTTAACTTTTTTTAGACTACATCTTGATTAACTACCTAGCAACAGTGGGTGAGGAAAAACTTACTGTGGATCCAGTAAGAAAATGTTTGGTATGTCACAGATCTATTGTCTGTCATACATCACACCTCTGGGTGGATGGAAGCTTTGAACTCCCATTGTTCCTGTTTGTATTTGATGGAATAGGTAAATCTTAGGCTACATATGCTACAGCTAGGCAGGAGTTTTTCTTGGAAAAGCAGTGTGTGGCTTGTTCAAGTTTTCCCACTTGTTCTGATGCTGGACACACAGTTCTCTCTCCTGGAGGGAGCCTTGGCATGTGGTCAGAGCCCTCCTGGGTGTGTGTTGGACAGGCTGCATTCCCAGAGCCTGCCTCAGGCTGGGCAACCCACAGAGACCTGTGATGGGAATCATCATTGCAAACCACCAAGGTTTTGCTCAGTTCTACTGCAGTCCTTCAGCTGCCCCTTGATTTTTGTACAAAGAAGGTGAACTGGTAGCTCACTCTGGCTTGGAATGCAGAGTCTGAAACGCTCAGTTCTGCTCTGAGGTGCTTTGCAATGCCACTGCTTCCTCACTCCACCGTGGACCTGACTGCAACCTGGTATGTTCCCAAGCAGAGAAGAAAGTTAATATTGGCTTAAGGCATCCTTATGCCACGGGAACTGGTTGCATGCTGGGTTAGAAGCAATGGTAACAGTTAAAGCATTTTTTTTAGAAAACCAATTGCAGTTTTATCCTAAACCAATTGCAGTTTTATCCTACACTGTTGTACTGGTACAGAACTCTTGTGACACAATCTCTGTTTCTTTCAGTAACCAAACTTCACCCACTTTCTGAAATAAGATTTCATTTAAGTCAGTCCTGGATTGACAACAGGTACAGAACTATATGTCCATCAAAACTGATGCGTACATCAGTTGATGTGTACAGCACAGAGTCTGCAGTTAAAAGCTGTTTTCTGTGCCCAGCTTCTCCAACCTGTGTGGTTTTATCACCTGGAATTACCAGGAGCCCTTCTCATCTGCTACTCAGGTAGCAGACCATCCGAACTGTAGTGTTCATCTGAACTGTCTACAAAGGAGTTAAACCGGAGTTTGCCCTCTGCCTGTGAATGCAGCCAGAATGTTTAAGCAGGAAATGGCTCATACAGGGCTAAACTGGGGTTGGGGTTTGCATGTGATTACCTTCAGGTAGGTGAATTCTTGTTTTACGTGTTGGAAAGAGCTCTCTGTGGCCATGTGCACGCCATGATTTGTCAAGATCTATCAAACACAGGAGAGTGGCCAATTGAACCCCACAAGGCCCTCTGGGGGAGTGCCTCTGGTTCCCTCTTTGCTGCAGCTGAAGGAGTTTGTGTGGATGAAGCCTGTCCTGGAGGCCACTGCTGTGGGCTTGCTTTGAAGACATTCTGGTGCACGTTTTGGGCAAGATTTTACAACTGCTGCCTTAAGCTCCAGGCAGGTTTGGCTCTTTCAGGGTTGGCTTTCAGGTCCTCCTGGGTCTGGGAACACTGAACATACATGAAGTAACACATTACTTGTTTCAAAGTTGAGAGAGATGTAAAAATATTCTGCACTGGCAATGCCTCTGAATAGCTTTCACAATTTCCTCTCCTCGCCACCCCCACGTATTCTGTCTCTCCTGTGCGTTCCTGCAGGAATGCTGTGCAGGGTTTTGCGTTGGCTGCAGTCGGCTGTGTCCTCCATCACCCAGCTTCTCCTTCACACCACTGCGTATCCCAGGGAATCACCCAGCAGAGCCTGAGCTGCAGGGTGGGGGAGAGAGAGGTGAGCGGAAATGTTTGGTGCCTCAGGACAGCGAGATCTTTCTTGCTGCTCTGGGGATACTTGGTACGTGAGCATAATTTCAGCCTGGCATCAGTTAAGGGTATGTATGGCAAGATTGTGCCTGTCCTGATCTACCCTCTTCATTTCCTTCTCTCTTAATCATAGTGTTGGAAATAATTAAAACAGATTAGAATGCAAACTAGCACCATAATCAAGCAGAATGTAATAGCTGGTTTTCATGAAATAACATTAAAATAAAAGATAAATAATTTATGACTAAGTCTCTCATCAGCTTTGGATGGCTGTAAACCAATACTAACGAGCTACTGCCCAAACCTCAGGAATTAGTGTAGCCAGGCTCTCTTCTCCAGGCCCCAAACGTGTCCCAAATGGCAAGATGCTTCATATGCCTTTCCTAGACCATCTTATCTTAGAACTTTTATGTGTGGAGTTTCAAATTTTAAAATAGCCTCACTTATATGAATCTGAAGATTTACAGAGTACTGAAAATGTTCATTATTTTGCGAATGTAAGCTTTTATTAATGAACTCTCACAAGCCACCAGCGTGCTTGGTTAGTCACACACTTGGTTTACAGAGAGATACATCAGGGAGAACAAGAGGTCATGCAAAGTAGGGAGGAGGACTGGCTCTGGCTTGGCTACAGCCCAGGCTACCAAACACACGGATTCTGGATTATTGGTATTTCTGAAAGGCTTTGGCACCAGCATTTTCAGTACTTGCAGAATACCTCTGAGACAGGCAGGTCATAGCAATTTAAAGTTGTTGGATTGACTTTTTTTTTAAAAGTTTAATTGAGCTGTAAATAAGCATCTGTACCTCCAACGTGGAAATGAGACCGAACAGTTTTGATGAGCCTAACGAATATGATCTCTAAAATGGTATGAGTATGTTCGTAGATGCAAATCTGATGGGCTGAATAGCCTGAAAATACTCTAGGAATGCTTGAGAAGCTTTTCTCTGTTGAGATTATCAGTTTTTTCTCCATATGGATGGGTGTAAATGGAGATTGATGGGAGGAGCTGTTATTGTAATGTACCCATTAGGCTGTTTCCTTTGTTTCAGTGTGTAGATTGCATTTTGAAGAAGATGCGAAGCTAGTTTAAACAAAATGAGATATATGGATTCTTTATATTCTCCTTCAGCTTCTGCTCAGCCCCATGCAATTTTCAGGAGGAGGTTGGTAGTTTGCAGGCATTACATCATATATTGGTGCTGAACAAAATTTCACACCCATGTTTTGGATGGAAACAGCAATATCTGATGAAAATACACTTAGAGAGAGGGGTGAGGAGATGATAATTTGAGCAGCATACTTTGGTTTGGAACCTTTGGTTTGGAACCTTTGGTTTGGAACCTTTGGTTCCGGTTTGCTTGTCAGGCAGTGGCACCGTTCTGGAACATGGGTGGGAAGGCCCCAGCTCCCCGCTCTGTCCCCGGTGGGTCAGTGATGCTCCTCAGGGTCTGACTGCAGAGCTGCTCATCCCTGCCCTCCTTCCTCCTGCTGCTGCAGGGCAACGAGATCCACTTGCTCAGACACATTTGGTGAAGGAAGGTTTTATGAATTGGCCAAGGCAGTCAATCAGATTCAGTTTTACTCTTACGGGTGGTGTCCGGTACAAAACAATATTCTGGACATTCAGTTAAAATGGCGCAAGTTAGATTAATTTTTTTTTCCACTGGACGTGTTATTTGCTTCAATCTGCGTGCTATTTATATCTGTAAAGTTTAGTGTTTGTGATCTGTTTACTTTCTCACTCCAGCTCATTTGCAAGCTGACACAGGATGTTGCATTCTAACTTGGGAAACAACTTGATTTTGATACAAAAAGTAGATTGACTGTAACTCCCAGGATGAGAACAAGGTTACTAATCCTGTCGGATATCTCAGAGCCATTTTTTGGTAGTGAAAGGCTGTATCTTTTCCTCCACAGTAAATTCCATACATTTTTAATGTCTACACCCGTAATTTTTTTAATGCCTTTTTTTTTTTTTTTTTTTTTAAATTGTGCCTCCTATAAATTCTTTGGAAAATGCTGATGTCTATGTTGGAGCACACCAATCAGTGCTGGATTTCTTGGCAGTGAAATGTTATCCATGCTGTGTACATAAGCTCCACATTGTCTTAAAGATTTTGCAGGTAACTGGGAAAGAGAAGGCAGGCATTTGTCTCGTGAAAGAAGCTTCCTATGTGAGTTTAGCTGATCTCTGGGTTTTGGAGCCAACTTAGCATTTAAAGGCTAGGCACACTTCAAAAAAATCTAATTACTATTTAGAATAAACGGTAGCATTAATTGCAGTCAGTTCTCTATAAAAGGAATGAACTATCACTTAATTGCATTTAAATTCAATTATACAAGAAGATACAGAAATGTGTCTTGATTAGAGAAAGAAATAGTTCAGGTTAATTCTTTTCTTTGGTAATGAGTGAAATTTATACAGAAAAATTGCATTATCCTGTGGAGCTGTCGTTGGCTTCTTCCTGTAGTTGCTTCTCAGTCTTGAAATAGATATTCAAACACCCGTCTGTCATTTAAGCTTGGAATATTTTTCCTTCTCAGACAATAATTCTCTGCACCCAAAGTTGAAAGCCTTCCAGCTTTATGCTATCTCTGGTCTGTGGGGGTGCAGGTAGGAAGCAACTGTATAAGTTGGCAAGTATATTTCTTCATGGTATAGTTTGCAATCAAGTGAAAATGAAACTATTTCGGTTTTGCTTTGTTTTTATTTTTCTTTTTACGAATGGTTCAAACCTTTGCTAAAAAAATTCCAAGTGCTAATCCAGGAGGGGGCAGGAAAGAAAGGACATGTGTCCCAAAGCCCTGTTAGGGAGTGAAAGGTGCTGAACAGAATTATTTTCTGAAAGATTGAAACCTGGTGTGTTGTGTGAAGTCTAATTTTAGACCACATTATGCTGCAATATGGTATCAGATTCAAAGAGCAGCAGGTGTCAGAGAATCTGCTAGCTGACACTCCATGTTACAGCAGAAAAGCTTTATTAAATTCATTTTCTAAGCTGCAAATAGGACCCTGACATGGTGTGAAATTCAGCTAAACTGAACTTCTTCAGCTCCTGCTCTAGCATGTCATGGATTTTCTGTAATCGCCCACTGTGATCTGGCTAGCCCAAGTTTGGAAATGCTGGCTATTAGCCTTAGCAGGAAAATGCTTTGCTTTTAAGCACTGTGTGCTTCCCACCCGCAACCTAATGAATCCTCAGGGGGGTCTGAAATGAGACAAAACCCAATCCTGAACCAAGTGAGAACAGGAAAAATCTATTTCATGCCTTTCCCACAGGAGGTGGGTCTAATGCGCTGAGAAATATTTTGTGATGTGGCCAGGATTATCTGGATGAAACTGCTATTTTTATTTTGAATATCTGAAATATGGCCATACGCTAATTTCTACGGGTGAGATGTTTTCCTGAAAATTTAAAAGGTTTTTTGGGGTAAAGAGACAAAATGTGCGGACACAACAATGGCGAAGTTGGGTTGCTTTTTTTAAGCGTGTGCTTTCTATATCAGTGCTGTGAACAGCAAAGCCACTCTGGCACAGGGAAGGGCTCTTCTCCAGCTCCTTCACCACAGGTTTCATGCTGCCACCTCTCCTGCCCCAAATGGGGACGTGTGTGGTGGTGTTTTGGCAGCCAGAGCTCCGTCTCGCGCCCTCGTGGCGCTTGCCCTGCAGCTCTGTGCTTGTGCCTAAGCAAAAGGCTGCAGAGTTGGCTTAGTGGCACACAGGCTCACAAAGCCTTCCAGAGATGGATAGAAAAGGAGTGGCAAAAAAACCCCCCAAACTTGCAATGCTCCTAATTTTGACTGTGTGGTGCCCTGATTTACCTGTGGTTGTTGTGCAAGGGGAACTCAGTGCCCATGGTGATAGGGACAGTGCTAGCAGAAGAGTTGCCATTCATTTTGGACTCTTCTGACTGGGTTTAAGCATCCCTGAAAGCGCTGAGAAGCAGCAGAGAAGATCAAAAAAGAACTGTCAAAGCTCTGAGCCTGTGGAATTAATTTAGAGAGCTCCCCTCAGACAAAACAGCATCAGGTAAAGATGGTGTTTTATAC
This sequence comes from Rhagologus leucostigma, assembly GCA_013397725.1. Taxonomy (NCBI): domain Eukaryota; kingdom Metazoa; phylum Chordata; class Aves; order Passeriformes; genus Rhagologus; species Rhagologus leucostigma. Next base: position 1,135,055 of record VZTD01002215.1, read on the forward strand.
AGATCAGATGTGATCAGCTGGGCATTGCTGGCCATCTCAGGCAGCAGCAGAGCACACATAAAAGGGAGATGTTCAGGCCGTGAGCTAAAGTGCTTTCTTTCTCCTTATTTTTTGGGAGGAGAGGATTCTGCACTACCTCTCTTTTGAAGATGATTCCTTGTCTAATCCCATAAAGAGTAAAGATATATATATAAGATATATATATATATATATATATAAGATAAATATATTCTAGAGGTGCTTGTAATTGATGGGTTTTCTACTCACAGTTTGGGTCCTTGTCCTTGTCAGGAGTCTGAACTGCCTTTAGCCTGTCAGGCTGCTTTGCTCTGAAAGCAGCAAAGGAATGTGGGTAAACAAAAAATTATGCGGGGAAGAACTGGAAAATTTAGGGTTTGTATACAGACCCTCTTCACTGGCTGGCTGGTTGCTCCTATAAATTGTGGAAGATCATGGTTTTGGGCAGTGCAAGGCATTGCTTTCTGTTATCTCATTCAAATTCTCGCCCAGCAGCCTGATGATGCAAGTTGTCCACTCACTGACTTTGACTGCCAAAGCTGAAAAAACCCCCCAAAAAAACCCCTCCACATAATTTTCAAATACAGTAGTTGATTTGATGTAGAAATGCTTGTCATGATACGTAGGAGGTGCAGCCAAGCAATGATCTGATGCAGGGCTGGAAAATCAGCTCATAGGTGGGCAGGTGCACTGGGACACTTAAAAGGTGTTTTTGGCTTTGTGAGTGGTGCAGGGATGGGAGTTGAGCTGTGTGGGGTCTGAACACTTGGGATTTTGTTCCAGTGTGGAAGAGGGGCTAAGTGGCCTTGTCAGTTTGTGGGCAAACATAAGCAGTAGATTTGTAATAGTGCAAAAGCAATAACAATGCAAATATTGTAATAATGCAAACCATTCAGCAAGATTTTGATGCTACGTTCAGTGTAACTGTGCTGCTCCATGTGAATTACCAGATTTCTTTCTTTAAATGGACCTGAAATTCTAACCAAATCCTCAACTTAGGCTTTAAATACAAAGTTAAGAACAATATTTCTCAACTTCATATTTAAAGTTTCCTAATTTCCTGTTTAAATCTTCTTCGGAGGGTGAACCCTTCAAGTTGCTTTTTTCATGTATCTTCATGGGGCTCCTGCTACACAAAATGCATCGGGGTACTTACAGGAAGTAGTAGCCAAAGATGCCGTGCAGGGGAGCGTGGTACCACTCGGCGTGTGCTGGTAGGAAGGGTCTCTGCAGGGCCAAGAGCAATAGCTGTATTTTATTCCAAATTGTAGAACCCCTTGTATTTGGGATAGGAGTTTTTATTTTGTTCATAATTTCTTACAAGAAAGCAAGACTTTGGGCTGGGGACTTCAACAGCATTTTGGAGAAAGACAACCCTAATTTAATTTCTGGCACTGCTGGTTTTGAAAAGAAACCACCAATATCATCATAATGTGTTTTCAGACCATATTATGTGGAGGAAATCTGCGGCTTCATCTCAAAGGCGACCTGTTAAGGGAACCTTAAATTTGGTTTCTACTGCTCCTTTTTGTTTCGTTTTTCCCTTTGGGTTTTAAAATGTTGTACAAAGGTCAGGGAAGCTTTGAATATTCCCAGCTTTCTACTTGCAGATTTTTTTGTTATATTTAAAAATAACACTAAATCTGCTGTTGCTCTTCCCCTCCCCCCTTTTTTCCCTAGACAACTCCTTGGGGATTTCAAGGACAGGAAAGTGAAACATGGCTCAGCGAGTCAGAGGCATTTAATTTTTAGAAGACTTTTCTTCTAAGCATTTGGATTCAACAGGTGTTAGTGCAAAAAGCAGGATATTGGACCTGGACCAGCCTGGCTTGACATTTCGTCTTTCATCTTCTTTTGCAGTTAAAATTGCATGAGTTTTCATAGGTTTGGGTTTGGTTTTTTTTAGGATAGACAAATTATTAGCTTTTTAATATAAAAATATTTTCCCTCCTCTATAATTTTTTTAGTATCCTCACAAATTTTTTAATACATCACAGATAAGAGGAAAAAATAATTATTTTTTAAAAAATAATTATTAGGAGGAGCCTGCAGCAGCTCTAGGTTAAGAGCAAAAGTGAAATGAGCAGAAAATCCACAACCTCCAGCACAAATACAGATATTTGTGGCTACGCCCCTGGTGTTGTGCAGGATCCAGTCCTGGCCAGCCATGCTGCAAAAGGAAACCATTACTGTGTGACTGACAGAGCTGAGGAAAGCTGGTTATGCACAGCAGGAACTTTACATCTGAAATCAGTTCTGAGCGGTGGTTTAACATGAAAATGTGGACAGAGAAGTAAAAGCCGTTTGTTGTCCCCAGGTCTCCCAGCAGCGAGGAGCAGTCGACCCCGGTTACTCCCTGATTTTGGATCAGGCCAGCGGTGCCTATGCAGGAGGCTCCTGCTGGCCTCAATCTGCAGCTGTGTTCGAGGTGCCTTCTGAAAAGGTGCTGCCTGGGAGGTGTGTGTGAACAGAAATGCTCAGCTGGCTCACGGCCTGCTTTCTGCTTTTGCCTTGAAGGGCTTATGGAGAAAATGATGTCTGGGAGCAGAGTGACACGCAAAGCCCGTGGGTCATACCTGGCGGTCCCTCTGTGTTCTTTTGGCTGCCTGGTTGGGATGCTAACATAATGAATTTTAATTGAAAAAGAAAAACCTTTTGGTGGAAGCATATTCTCAGATGGGGGAAGTATAAATTACAGAATAATTCATGGACTATTTGCAGCTCTTGAGAATTCAGCTGATCTAAATAATGTGTGTTTATACATACAAATTGTGTGTGTGTCCCTGCATATTTTAAATGTTTGATTGTTCCACATTAAGGAACAAGTGCTTACTGTAGAATACTGGAACACTTGCCATTTTGGTTTTAATTTTTTGCTATTATTATGAATCTCACACAGATTTTCCTTGGGATATTTTTCATACCTGCAGTTATTGCTGGCCTAAAACTGTGCAGGCATAGCAGGCAGACAGCATCTATTTAAAGCCTCAAGAGCAGCAGTAGAGACAGGGCAGCCATCATCCCCCAGCTAATTAGGGATAAGAAGAGGTGGAAGATCTAGTGCTGCCTCCTCTGCCTGCCTGTCTGGTGGGCTTGCTCCAATGCAGGCTGAGCTGCTGGTCGCTCACAGAGAATTAAATGGCATGATGGATTTGCAGTGCCTGGCGCTCTGGCTGTGCTAATGACAGCGAGGTCCCAGCGTGCTGGCACAGCCCGAGTACAGCCCAGCTGCCTGGCAGTGGGGGGGGCCCTTTCCAGCTCGTGCAGACCTTGGCCTCCTAAATCTGCCCTCCTGTAAGTAAAGGAAGAGTTGCTCTCAGCTAGAAGAACAGAAAATAAGATGTTGTGCTTTGCAGCGTACACGCACGTGTGTGCAAATGTCGTAAGAATTGCCCGCTGCTTTAAACTCAGTGTGGGGAAGAGTTAAGCAGATGACAGCAAGTATTTGGACATATAACTGAGCTCCTGGGTGGTGAGAATCCAGTCACTGGGAGGCCCAAGCTGCCAATGGTTTGCTTCTGTGGATGTGTTTAAACTTCAGGCTGTCATTGACGCTGAAGGAACCCCTGAAGATGGAAGAGGATTTCACTGTAGAGTCAGGTTGGAGGATTCCAGAGGCTGCTGCACCTACATTGTGTTGACAATCTGATAGGGGATCCAAGAAGAATATGTGATAAGCTTAGGAAAAATCATGAATGAATGGAAATTAATTGGAAAACTTGAAATAGGGAAGAAATGGGATCTCCTGTTCTTGATGAGTACCTGCAGGTCACATGTGAGAAGGCCTGAATGAAGCAATGATAAAGGATAAGGAGCTGGTAGGGAGCTCCCTTGTGTAGGGAACCTGCACATCTTGCTGTCCCGAGAATATAAACAGTGAAAGCTGCACTGTGCACTGAGCCAGAGGAGGCCAGAGTTGCAATGCAGGGGCAGAAACATCCGTGGGGGTTCAGGCTGCCTTTGGATGGTTAGGGAAGAGCCCTGCCACAGTGGTTTTGCTTGGCCAGCGTTATAGGGATTCACAATTTATTGCACAGATTGAAAACAAAATACACTCCCAGTGCAAAGCACTGGGGTGAAGTGTGGGAGCAGGGAGGCAGCTTTCTGAGGTGCTTCAGGTTCAGTGTTCTGCAACAGTTTTGTTGGAGAAGGGTGGTCTAAATTCAGGTTAATTTACTTCCACGTCAGGATAGCATCTAGTCCTAGCTGTAAGGGACGAGTGAAGATGGGTCCTGGAGAGACACAACTGGCAGGGCATGGGCAGGTGACTGTTGTTGGTGCTGGTGTGGATCTCCAGCAGTGCCCAGCTTGGGCAAGCCATGCACAAAGTACAGTGGAGGAGGATGAAGGGAACAAACTGGCCCTTGGGGGAGTTGGGAGGGGAGAAGTGGGACTTGTTTCTTTGTGGTGAAACACCAGTTTCCTCATGAAGAAACAAGTTTCAGGTAATTTGAGACTCAAGCATATGGGGTGAAGGTGACATCAGGCTGACAGGTGTGTGTCCTGGCTGCTGGGGTGGTGGAATGACACGACTGGTTTGAGGACAGCCGTGGTGATGGGCATCAGCCCTGTGGCAAGGCGTTCATGCCCCAGCGAGGCTGTACCTGTGAGCTCAGGGCGTTCAGGTCACTGAGCATCCTCACAGAGTGACTGGTCTTGGTCGTTACTGATTTGAGCCAGATTCAAAGCAGCAGCCTAGAGGCAATAGCTGTGATTTTTATAGGGCATGATGGCTTATTTAAATGCAAAATTCTGGCAATAATGCCTTCATCTTAGCACAGCAAACTATCAATAGCGTCCTCTTAAATAGCCTTGTATTTTAAACAAGATATTGCTAGTAACCAGCACTTAGTATTAAGTGTAAACAGGTCCCAGAAGTACTGCCAGATCTGTGGTTTTTTCTAATCAGCATAGCTATTAAAACTCCTTTTTGCAATCCTGCCTAGCTGTATTTCAGGGTTATATTTCTGTCACCACTGCTGGTCCTCGCAGGTGCAGAGTGGCTTCCCAGAGAGACGGGTTTGCCACAGCACTTCTCGTATTGGTCTACCTGGTACCAGCACTGCCAGCGCTCCACGAGGTCCCAGTTTGACTGCTGGCTGTGTCTGTGTGCAGATTGCACACGGAGTTCAACTACCAGATGGGGGACACTAAATCTGCTTTGTCTAGCCAAGAGCTGGCAGACAGAGCACCACTGCCACTGTCAGCCAGAGAAATACTGAAAATTGCTCAATCAACATAATTCATGGAGCTTTGTGGCAGGTCTGCAGCCCTGCGGGGCAGTGGGGGAATGCCAGGTCAGCCATGGAGCCCTGTGAGCCCGTGGCCCTGCTCCCTTGGTTGGAGGACACACAGCTGCCTGCTTCTGCCCGAGTGTGGCGGCTCTCGCAGAGGTACTTTCGAGGGGAAAATGCTGTGAATGGCACTATTGCTCAGTAATTCCTGCTTTGTTTGCAGAGAGGGGCCATGGCTAAGAGCTCTGTCCCTGATCCCTTTTACGATGTTGCCTTAAAGCACTCTGAGGACCACTGAGATACTGGGCTGCCCCCACCCTTCCCACCATCCCTGCTTGCCATAAACTACAGACTCAAGGTGAAGGGGGAAATAGCAAACAAGTCTAAATCTTTATAGGCAGAGCTGGGCAAATACTCTGGCAAGTCTCAATCATTCTTTCAGAGAGAGGTTTAATCTGTGGTATTGTATTTCCAGCCCTTATTTGCTCTTTATGCTCTGTACCAGTGGGGTTTCCAGCAAGAGAGCCTTGAGCAAATGGAGCCTTCAGAGGTCCTAGCAGCAGTCAGCAGTGCTGCAAGCTGTGGAAACGGGCTGCCTCATGGTGCTGAGCAGAGTGGGCACTTGTGTGGTGAGTTTGAGTGTCCAGCTGAAACATCCTCTGGTCAAAAAGTGGAGTAAGGGGCTGGCTATGAAGAGCAAGCAGCTGGTGTGCAAAGGGGCGCGGCTCACTAGCATCAGTGGCCCTGCGCTGGTGACACGGTCAAACAGATGCAGACCAAACCTTGAATCAATTTAAAAATAAATAAAATTGTGCTTTTCAATCAGTAAGCGATAGTATACTGTACTTTTTGGAATCTGCCTGGTATTTTTTGTCTTAAGCTGTAAATTATGTAACCTGGTAGCTCCTTTTCTAGTCTGGAATCCTCCTGGAGGCATTTATCCAGCATAGAAGCGTAGGGGTGTCAGTGTTTGTAAACATGCAGGTAAATCTGCATACATGTGTTGTTGGTGCAGCCCTGTTAATGTCTAGCAAAACTGTTTTTTAGTATACTGTATGGAATATATCTTGCAAATACCCTTAAAGGTTCAATTACAGAGTCAATTCAGTAGCTATTAGTAATGAAACATAAATGCAACTTTACATTTTTGCCAGCTGGCTCAGGTAACATGCTCTCATCATCTACAGAAGCACAGCATTTTTCAATTCTCTGGCTGAATATTAAAATCCAAAATTAAACTATAATTACGGAAGGGTTTGATGGCAGTCTGCAGCCAGAGCAAAGAGGGCTCCTCCCTCCTGTGTGTCCTGCAGGAGCTCTGTTCTGAAGCCCGGATCCGCAGCTCATCACATCTGCTCAGGTGGGGCAGACAGCTGTCAAGAAATCTGTGTTTTTGCAGTACCAGCAGGAAACTGGTCAGGAGATTTCATCAGCTGCTTGATTTATATGAATGAATGTAGATTTCTGTGCCTGAGATCATGGCAATAGTTTTGAATCTGTTTTGATCTTTTTTCCGCTTCTGTCAATGGCAGCAGCTACTGTCTTTACTATATTTCTAGACCTTGTGGGGGTATAAGATTTTTGTCTGATCCTGTGTCCATCCCCACAAACAGTGTGGTTTTCTATCTTTCTGTCACCTGCATGTCATACCAACGTTTTCCATAATGCAATCATCTGCTGGATGCCATAACCGAGGTACACGGTGATGTCCTGTAAGCAGCAGTCCAGAGAACAATAGACTACTGCCATGTTAATAGAGTATTTCAGTGAATAGAGTGGTAGCACAGTGTATTTTATTAGGTGATTTGTTTCTGTTAGTGGCCACTGGGTGGAGGAAAAACTGAAAAAGCTGAGAGCAGGAGCACAGAGGAACGTGGCCTGATTTCCAGGGCATTTGGGGCGCCTGCAAGTCCTCTTGTTTTGCTGACAATGCACGGCAGCTCCTGAAAAATCAGAGGATTTGTTTAGGTGCCTGATTTTGAAATATGGGACCAGGCTTGTGGTAATTCCAAGGTGCAGTTTAGCAAAAAGGTCAAGAAACAATAAGTGGTGAGTGAGCGAGTGAAGCTTGGGCAGCGTGAGGCTGGCATGCTGAGCCAGCACCAGCGGGAGCAGGGCTTGGAAGGGAGCTCTTCAGGAGGTGTTTGCTAAGAAAAGGCAACACTTATGCCTGCTTTTTCTTGGTAATTCCCTTCCCTATTATTTTAAGATCTAGGGAGTAGAGGATTTGCAAAAATCAGTGGGAATGTAACTTGGCCGTACAAATACATTTGCTGACTGCGGGATGTATTGCATCTAGAAATTAACTGTGGGCACAATAATTTAAAATCCTGTTGCTTTTGATCCCTCCTGTTGTATGTTAATCTGAGGTTATACGCAAGAAATTACTGTTTCTAACCTAGTTTCCTCACTCTCCTGCAGGCTGGGGATGAGACTAGCCCCTTAAGTTGCTGCTAACACTTCTGCAGCATGGGCTTAAAATGAAAATGAAGCAGTTGCTTGGAAACCCTCCTCCTCTTTGTGCCACTTATTTTACTTTCTCAAGATGTCTTTTTCCAGACTATTAATTGTAAGTGGCAAAAATATTGCAGGCGGAGCTGCTGGTGTCTCTTACTGTGAAGATTGTGTAACAAGCCCCTGGTTTGATTGGCATATGCTTTGCCAGACTTGAACCCTTTTGAACAAAATTTGGAGGGAATTTGCTGTGCTAAGTAACTCCCTAAACTCTTTAGGAAGATTTAATCCAAACTGATGCCTGAGAATAGGTGTAGAGAGCAATACACTGGCAAAAAAATGGGGTGAACTTTGAAAAGGTAAAATACTTTTCTTGCCATTTCTAATCTATGAACACTTGGTTAAATTGTAGGCATTTCCTTAACTTACAGTTTGCATGTGTTGCATAGGGACATCTTTGGTATATTTAGCAGCTAAAACCGGAACCAATTTCAGCCACACTCTGGACCAAGCTGAAGTCAGCCCTCCAGGGGTTATATCTTATTGAAGGGATATGCAGAAAGTGGATAAACTATGTGCTAAGAAATCCTAATTCTAACATCTCTGAAATTCTGAGTACTTTGCTTTGCAACCTAAATGTTCTTACTGGGTAGTTGTCTTGTGCAAAGTATATATATTTTAAATCGGGCAATTTAAGCATCAACTGCATATATCTTAAAATTTCTGCAGTAAGAGAATTTAATTTTTTCCGTACAATTTTGTTACTGTCAGTCTGTTGGGAATTCCAATGGGCATGGGATCCTATATCTTTGATAAGGGGGATGTCAGTGCAAAAAGCTGTGTGTAAAATTTAAAGTGTATGGATCCATAAAATGCCTCAGGGTTACCCCTACTATCTGTAGGAAACAGTCCTACAGAGAATACTCTGGGACTGCATAACACTGGGAATTAAGTTTTCCTGACACTGAATCGATGATTTATTTTATTTTGGAAGTCTCTTCTGAGCAGTAGGGTTGGGACAAGATAACTCTGGAGGGTTTAGCAGCATGAGATCTCTTGTGCAACTAAACAAATAGCTGGGCAGTCTGGTTACACAGAGTTTCAAAACACACCAAGCGTGCAAACATTTTTTTGACTAAAATAGTAAAATGCTGTTTGTTTCAGTGGCATGCAGAATACAATACACACCTTAAAATTTTTAAGTGGAAAAAAATATTGTTGGGAACCCCTGAATTGTAGGAATTATTTGCCTCTATGTTTTTGCACGTTACTAGAAACGGTGTTGCCCCTCCATGTGCCAACGCTAGTGCAGTGTGGCTGGGTGTTTGGAGGCAGAGAAGGATTATTTTGTGTCTTTCTGCGTCTTGTATCTCTTAAATAAGGGCAGGATGAGGGGTATGTGTAGGCTAACGGGGCCATGAGACATCATTTAGATAGAACCAAAAGGGGCGTGAGGCAGAAAATGGATCATACACATTTGACTGTGAAACTTGGTTTAAAATGGATGTGTTGCTTTATCGTCCACAAAGGACTGCCATCCACCTCAGCTTCCTGGACCTTCCTTTTTCACCTGAAGATTTAGTTTGGGATTTGAGGACTTTGGTGATTTTTGAAGGTTTTAAATATCTGGAAGCCCTGGAGATGCAGTACCTCGCACAGACTGCATGCCCAGGCAGTTCTACGTGGCCTGGAGACCCATCTCGCTGAGCCTGCTCTGCCCAGAGCATCTGGACCTGCTCCTCCCCGGGATGTCCTGGTTAGAGGTGCTGCAGCCCAGGCCTTCCAGCCTGAACTCACGCAGATGCCACAGCTCAAATTTCCGTATCACAGAAAGCTGGCAGGACTACAGATCAGCAGTGCTAAAATATGGCTGAAAGCTGTGTGCATCCATCGGGATCCGTGCGCTAGCATTCCCTCGCTCAGCAGGGGTGTGATGAGTTCTTCATTAATATTAGCTCTGGAAGGAGCAGATGGTGCCAAGATCTTGCACCTCAGAGCCAGAATTACAGCTTGGAGCCAGCTGCATCGTTTTCATTAGCTCGAGTTTCACAGGCCCCTTCTAGCCTTCATTTACCTTTGTAAGTGGGATGAGAGTGCCAGCTCAATGAACTGATGTGTTAAACATGAATAACGCGTTGAATGATTATCCTAAGCAGCAGTACTGACTGATGAGGGAGTGCCATGTTCCCAGCCTCTCTCTAGCTGATGGCATATGTTGCTTTCACCAATAAAATCTGTAGACTCTAGGAAACTGGCTCTCAAGTTGCCTGGAGAAAGCCGTAAGCAGCAGCAGGAATGTTCAAGGGCTGGATGGCAAGGGAACCTCTGGCAGTTCTACGTAGCTGCTTCTTGGATGGTGAGACTCTTGAGAAGAGGTAGTGGAGAGGCAGCCTGGGAAGAACGGATGAGATCAGTATTTTGTACTTGTGTTTTCGTGTGTTAAATTGGTGAATGCTGCATCGGCACAGACAGGTTTCGTAACGCCATGACAATAGAACAGAAGCATTTTCCAACGCTGTGAAGGTCAGTGCTAAAATGAAGGTGTCTAAACGATGGTAAAGGCACTGTGGTGAACCAGTACAGTGGAATCCTTTCAGGTAGTGCAGAGAAGGAGATGAGAAATCAGAAGGTCTTGATGAAAATTACTTAGACGCTGCTAAAATAGAAATGGCAACTTCAGGTTGCAGTGGTGTGGTAGGGATTCCACAGGCTGATTCAATTAACTTTACTCTGCTTAAGCTCACCAGGAATGTGTTCAGACACGTGACCGAAGATTCGGTGCGTGCAGCTTGCACCAACAGCAAATGGAATTTTGAACATTTGGCTTAAATAATGCAATGTGTCATTTGCTTCCCAACGCACTCTAATCTGCTTTAAAATGCAGATGGGTCATCTCAATACAATCTTTAAATGTCGTTCATGGCACAATAATTTAACTCTGAGGAAGGGTGTCTCTATCTCAGCGTACGTCCATTTGTCCAACTGTTCCAGCTCTGGCATACAACTCTTCTTTTCCAGGATCTGATCTGCATACAGAAGTCAATGGGAACATTGCTTTCAGCTTGGCAGGGACTGTAACCCATTCTGACAGAGATTATTGCTCTTGCTACACTGTAAATTTGGACAAGCTAGCTAAACAGTACAGTCTTTTAAGTGGATGGTTGTGAAAGGTTTTTAAATCTTGTCTTTTGTCCATTAACGACTTTTCCCTGTTTGTTTTTTCTTGTTGATCCAGTTGGTTTGATGAAAATGCAGTGAAACCATCCAGGAATACTAAAAACTACTAGAAAATAACTTTAAGAACACTTAAAAAGGACTCTCTAAGACTTCAGCTAGGTATAAAGGGCTCTTACGGTAGCATTTATTTTTTTAAAAAGGGACTTGTGGATTATTACTGTGCCTGGATTTAGCAGAGTGTAATTTATTCCTTTCCCTAACAACTGCCAATTAAACACAAAAGGTGAAGTACATCCCACTGAAGCGAAGGGCAAAACTCCCACTGTCTGTGGTGGGACCAGGAATTCACCCCAAGTGTTCGTGGAGAAACACTTTGAACACGATGTTACAAGCTATGCTTTGTGGTAGTAAAGAGCTTTTATTAAGCTCACAGCTCCAGATATTCACACGATGCATTTGAGTGGTCTTTGCTGCACTGTTGTTTTTCCATCTACTAAAGGGCACGTACAACTCATCGTAAAAGGGGAATTGATGGCTCTGTGAATGTACTTCTTTCAGGCAACAGGGTGCTCCAGGTGCCAGCCTGTAGGGAGGGGTAGGATACATGTGGTGGGTTGGCCTTGGATGGCAGGTACCCACCAAAGCTGCTCTATCACTTCCCTCCTCAGCTGGACAGGAGAGAGAAAATAGAGCAAAAGGCTCGTGGATCAAGAAAAGGGCAATAACTGGGAGAGGTAACGGGTAAAACATCCAGTGGACAATGTTAAAGAGCAGATTGGTCATGGGGACTTTGTGGTGTTCTAATTGCAGTGGAGGGATGAGGGGGGGTTGTGTGTCACTTGCCCACTTCCATTCTGTGTTACGATCACATCATTTTGATGTCGGTGTAGGAAATTCCTTTTTGGTGATGAGAGTGAAGATTGTGTGATGAATGTGGATTTCAATGGCAATTCTTAGTGTTCTACAGAGGTGAGGGGTGGAATGTATTGGGTCTGCGTGGAAAGGTTTTGTGGTGGGGTGGCTACAGGAGCGGCTTCTCTGAGAAGGGAGGGATGGGGGAAGGTGATTTTATGATTTAGTTTTATTTCTCATTATACTACTCTGATTTGATTGGTAATAAATTAAATTAATTTTTCCCCGAGTTGAGTCCATTTTGCTCTTGATGGTAATTGCTGAGTGATCTCCCTGTCCTTGTCTCAGCCCAGGAGGATTTAGCTGTATTTTCCCTCCCCTGTGCAGCTGAGGAGGGGAGTGACAGAGTGGCTTTTGTGGGCACCCAGAGTTCCAGACAGGGTCAACCCCCACAAGACAGTAACAGATTTTTCATCTAGCATAATATTAAAAGCATGCAGTATGGTTGTACAGAGCTGAAAAATGATGTTTTTGTGATATAGTCCAGGGAGTAAAACAGGGAGAAAATACATTTTCATGTATCAGGACTTGAAATATGCATCCACTTCAGGTTTTGTTAATAATGTTCTTAATTTGCAGTGTGTCATAGGAGGGCAGCATTAGTTATTGTAATGCTGTATTTATGATGTTATCAGTAGCAGAGCTGCAATACAGTTTTCACCACAGCGCAGAACTCAGATTACTGGGGATTTAACGTTAAAGTTTGATAACAATAATTTAATATGTACTATGTACGGTCAGAATTACAGTTTTTTTTCTTTCAGCAGGAAATAAATGTGTTGGATCATTAAGCCCTGTTCCCCATTTAGAAAATAATTATACGTAGAGGTCGGTATCATTCTGTGGTTTCATTCCATGCAGTTACGTTGGCTTTAGTGGTGTGACACTGATTTACGTCAGGAAAGCATTGAGCCCAGCTGTCAAAGATAGTATCTTTATGTGGCCATAAAAGTCATGGGAGAAATCATACCAGGATATCAAACGTATTGACTGTATTTTAATATATTTTGGCAGAAATGGAAGCTGGAGGATTGCATGTAAAGTGTTTTTACTCTTTGGTCTTTGACTTCTAACTTCTGGTGCAAAGCAAACTGTCAGACCAAAAATCCACTGATTTCTGGAACTTTTTCCAAGTGAATTTATTGCTCCTGATATGTGCTGAATTAACAGCCTGGAGACTGAAGCCTTTTAATTCGGGTGGATTTCAAGGTTCCCACGCAGAGCCTGATTGTTTCCATTTTTGGGAAGGGATTCTCTCTACTTGTCCCTTGTACAGTCCCAGGCTTGCTGATGATGCTCAGTAAATAATCAGAAATAACAATGAAGTCTAACGGGATCTCAGTAGCTGTCTTGGACAGGGCTTGGGAGGTGAGACCCACCCCGTGCTGGGTCCCTGAGCTGCTGCACCTCTCCTGGCTGCTCATCCTGCACGTTCTGCCTATGGACCACCGGAGCAGCTGCTGGCACCAGCCTGGTTCTATCAGGACTCTGTAGCCTGCTTCGTTTTTATTTTCTCAGACAGATTTAGGAATTCCCATCTTAAAGGAAGGAGTTGCTTTCTGCCTGCTGCTAAAGGCAATTTGTAATTGTCGCTTCTGGGGTCAGGCAGCTTATTCCACACCTGAGGCTGGATGGTTTTTGATGGCAGAGCTGCCACCACAGGTACTTGTCCAAGTACCTGATGCAAACTAAAGAAAGAAGAAATTGGAAAATGGGAAGTTTCTCAAGCTCAATATGGCATAACAAATTGGGACTGTTAAGAGCCAAAAAAGTTTCCCATCTGGTTTCCTCCCAGGCTTGAGGATCAGCCTTGGGCTGGTTGGTGAGCCAGGGTGAAAACAGCAGGGAATACTCTGCTCCTGTAAGGTCTTGGCCCCAGTGTTGATACTTGGTGTCACCATAGGATGGTAGCACCTTGCAGGAAACACACACATCTTGCAGGATTGGTCTGCAAAGTCTTTCCCCACCCAGTAAATTCACTGGATGTAGGCAGTGAGTAGAGCATCAGGCTTCAAGTGCCTTATATGGGGGATTAATGTTGGCACTGGACTGAGCAGTATGGCTTTGCTTCTAATGCTAAAGTCAGGATGTGGGAGAAATGTGAAAAAGCTGAGCCAGGTTTTTGCCCTTTGAAGACAGGGAAAGGTCTGTGCAATAAGCTACCCTTTATACCAGGCTAAAAAGAAATCATTCTTTCTTATTGTTGTCAAATTGGCCCAAAGTATCCCTGTGAATACATCTAGCTGTTTCCAGTTGCCTTTAACTGAGCTAGATACTGAATATTTGAGTTCTTTATAAACACAAGATGAAATTATCATGATTTTCCAGAAGGCTGACAATGCAGTATAAACAACTCAGCTGAAGTAAAGTATTTATTAATAATCCCTGAAACACTGTAAAGATTATTTCCTTGTCTAAAGCTATAAAATGCCACAGTATCTGCCTTCACAGGAACAATCCATTTCTGGCTCACAGGCACTTCCTATGGGAAGGCAAAGGGCTGTTCCTTACAGCATTCAGTGTTCAGTGTCTGCTGGTTCTGGGGGTGGTGATTTGTGGTAGTTTTTGGTATCTGGTTATTTATCAATGGTCAGAGAAACAGACATTAAACTTTCGAGTCCATTAACAGGACTTGGGCTCGTGTGCTGTACTGATTGGTGCTGCTGCATGGTTAGAGTTGGTGTTCTTCAGATAAAATAAGAGAGATTTTTTTGACTCATTTCAATTACAGCTCCACCTGCAAAGAATTGCCTTGTTTCTCTGTTATTAATTAAGTTCCAGGTTACTTTTTTTCTCATTTTCTCCCCTCTGTTCCCTCAACCTCCCACCCATTGCCCTGCCAGCTCAGCATACTTTTGATTAACAGGAAAAGATTTTATCTGTCTCTAGTGTTAAGCTGGTCTGTCTCTTTGCCCTTGTGGGAATCTTGCGGGAATGAAAAAATCCAGTGGCATTACAAAAGGAACCATGAAGACTCCTAATGTCATCCTGTTCAGCATTCCCCTTCTTAGTAAAACAAGCTTTAATATTCAGGACATTGAATAAGCTGTAGGGAGTGCCAATTTCTTGCTTGTATACTTGTTGCATTGCCAAAGACTCTTTGGCTCTCCAACAGGGATGCACAATAGTAGAAATGAGTAAAGTGAAATACCAGATCCAGCTCTGATCAAGCTCTGGAGGAGTTTTTATTTAGATTTGAACTTTCTCACACCCATTGCTATGCAATAGTTGCTGGTGCTTGGTGGCTTGCCACGGCATAAATATCATATACTGGAATGTGTTTAGCTTTAGAAGATTACCTGGGAAAGAAGCCTTTCCAGTTGTAATGCTTTAAAAGGTCTGTTCCAACTCTGTCTTCCCTCACCCCTCCTTCCTTGCCTTTTAACACCTGCATGTGAATATAATAAAGTGCAGATTGAAGCTGGTCATTTAGAGAGAAGGAAGAGCCCTGGCGTTGTAATTGAGATGTTACTGCCTGCCTCCATGGCACATATTAGCTGAATAAAACATGCAGTCAATAAAGTGAAACAAAACAATAAAACTAAGCCCTTTGGTGCTCTATTATAGGGTGTTATGCAACATAGAAACCTGCAGTCATAAAACTGAGAATGAGAGAAACCTTACACTTTCAAGAACAAAGGCATCCAAGCATCAAGTTGGAAACAGCACTAAACTTCCACTCTCTCTGCACCTGGAAGCAGTTAGTTTTAAAAGCCATACTGGTTTATACTGTTCTGTTCCAATTTCAATAGGGCCTTCATGTGTTCTTGTTAGATGCTTGTACAGAAACATGGTTTTAATTAAGGCGTGCATTGATCCAAGTCCAACAGATACATTTATTTCAGAAGATAAATTCATTAGCCATAGGCATAAAAAGCTGGTGTTCTTACTGAGACGTTTCCAGCCTTGGGAACGATGTTCTGTATCCTTTCTAAGTGTATAGTGTGCCATGCAGCCCTGCTTTGTATGGCATCAATCAAATAGACTGTATCCTTAAGCCGTTTGGCATAGTTAGCTCTGAGAAATAAAGGCAAGCTGAAAGAAAATTAAGATGTATAAGCATGAGAGGACAGATGTTTTCAGCTGTCAGATTTCACTAGCATTTATCAGTAATTTATGTGTGATACTTAGCTATGGAAAATAAATCCTGATGAATAATTTATTGAAATATATGAGTTTCAGTGAATTGCCAGGACACAGTAGCAAGTTTTCCGAATGTGTTTGTAGGTATTTATAGTTTAAAGGTATTTTTTTCAACGCTTCTTGGGGTGTAAATGAGAAACCTCTCAGTGACATGGTGTATTTCTCATCAGATGGGTATAACTCAATCCCTGGTCTTAGAAGTTGAAAAATGAGTAACATTTTTAACAGTTCTTAGTTTTTTAAAATTTATTCTCCCCAAATATCCTCCCATGTGTATTCCTGAAACTTCTGGGGGCTCATGGAAAACACAAAATAAATAAAAAAGGTTGTACAAATCGAAATGATTGTTTATGACCATCTCTTTACCATGGGAAATGATTAAAATATTTATATAATTTATATAGTTCATGTAACCGTATGAAAGGAAATGTTGCAAAACCATAATGTGAAAAATTAGCAGGAGTCAGAAATTCAGAAAAATTATGTTTTCTGCCTTGCTTTCTCCCTCTTCCTCTTTTAGATGAAATTTTCTATAGTGTGTAATACATAATTGAGACAGATGCTCAGAGTGGTGCACCATTATCCGACAACCGCTTTGGTGAAGTCTGGCCTGGTTCCATGAACTCCTCAGGCTTGAAATGATTTCAGGCAAATATATTCTTGACTATCTTCATTCACAGGAAAGGCCGCATCTGACTGCTGACCACTTCCATGCTTGATGTTTTTTATGGACCCCGTTTAATGTCAGGGCACATGACAGATGCGCCTTGACATCGGTGAACTTTGAACATGGCACTGCGGGTTCAAACGCTCGCAGGCCGTGGGTCATTGCTGTGCCATCTGCTTTCTGTGGGGCTGCAGGATAGACCTTATTGTACCATTTAAAGGGACTTGGCCGCGTGATCAGAGGTGCTCCTTGGTGACATTTATCTCTTCTTTGATTATACTGTACTGAGCTAAAGAAAAGAGTGCTTTTCCGGTTTATTACTGCTCTTATTCTGTGACTGCACCTCATTATCTGCACCCTCCCTTAACGTGGACTTAAACAGTCAGTGTTGCTTTCTGTTTCTTGCTCTGTGTAAAACTGCCGGACACTTTGCATCTCCTAAATCTGTGGAGTTTGAGCAGTTCGGCACCAAGATTTTAGCTACAAAACACTGAAGAGATAAATGAACCTCCAAGTATCTTTTCACTGGTATCTGCTTATCCAGCTGTCACAGGGCTGGATAAATGCTTGAACTGGAAACATTGAGTGGGTCTAACTAACATCAATTAAGCCGATGACCTGCAACCTGGTGACATTAATTTTTTGTGTCAATTAGCTTTCTGATTCATTTGATGTTTCGGGGAGTTTTTTTTGTGTTTTGAAGGACACTAAAGAAAAACTAAGCTTCTGTTTAAGAGATGTTTTCCATGTTGTCCCATTATTTATGTCCTTACAGCTTTTTTTATGTTCAAGTGACTATTCATACTCTTCTCTCTGAAAATTAGTCTCTCAATTAGTATAGATACAAACATAATAAATACAGTGTACATATGTGTTCAGCATTGAACATGCAGTTAGCCAGTGAACATACAAGGTTACAGAAGGTGAACTATAGGATGCTATGTAAAATGAAATAATTTGAATAGTTTTCCAAGATTTCTGTTTAAGAACTCAACAACACACAATTTACTGAATATTAGAGAAGGATTTTATAGACTAAATAATGGTTATTCCTGTACATAAGTGCCAGCATGCAGATTTACTCTGGTGAACTGCAGCATTTCTTCCTTGGAGAAAAACACAGCCTTGCTCAACATCCTCCAGCAAAACAAGCATTTTTAAAGGACTGAAGTTACAGTATAATTCATAGTTATCATTTTAAGCACTGAATTTTCAGACCATTTCCCTCTGTTTTCTCACTGGTGAGGAATGTTTAGGGACTGTAATATCAGCATGTCTCCTATTACAAAGTTAAACTCCAGAAACATTTAACAAGGTGCAAGTTCTAAAATTAGCCCGTTTTGTCCAGCCCACACATCACACACCTGTGGGAGAACGTGTACAGTATATTCCACACTTTCTTTCCTCATTACAAATCAAAACACTCTAACCTAGCGTGCAAAACATGCATTGCCTATTTTCATTAAGTCAAGAGACCTATTAATTCCAGATGTAAGCCATTCCACTTATCCTTCTCAAACCTGGAAAGGGCATTTTCCTGTACCCCTGTCTGGCTTTCAGTGCGTGATCCCGTTCTTCCACATTTCCTGCCTGCACAGTGCGCCCCTGAAGGTTTGTCGCCTCAGTTGTGCAGCCTGTGCAGAGGAAAGGCATGGCCTATGTGTGAGGAATTCAGAGAGTTCAGAGCTTTTAACTTACTCCAACATGCTTTCAAGATATTTGGTCAATATCTTTCCCTACTTGAAGTGTACTACCTGAGTGGTGATAGCCCAGCTTGGGGCTAAAAATCTCTCGCTGTCAGTGACTTCTCTCAAGACATACATGGCAGTTATAACAAGCCTAAGAAAAGGAGAGGTTATTATTGCTGTGTGGTACTGGGTCTGTGTTACAGCTAGAAAACATTTAGATGTTCCAAATGGAGAAGGGTAGAGAACCACCGGCTCAGATGATTTGTTTTCAAAGTGAGGAACAGCTTAATCCTGAACCACTTTTGGATGTTTGTGGATCTAGCTAATTTCTTAGAAAACATGTGTTTAATGGTGGCTTTTTGCAGCTTTTTACCAGGTCTGTTAGTGGGAATTTCTTTGTCAGTAAAGATAATTTCCCGGGAATGGCTGTAGCTGAAAGAGTTTGGGGTGTATGTGGTTTGTCTGTAGTAGTACCTAACAAAATGACCACACTGCCTCATGCACTGATGGTTTTTTTCTCAATTAGTTCAAAACTTTTTTTCCAAGCATTCATGTGGTGGAAGCAATGGATCCTTTATTAAGTTAAATACGGGTGTGTTTGAACAACTGACTGCCAGCTGACAGTAAATTTATCTGTGGTAAAGCGTCCGCGGAAGAAGATTGTAGCCATAGTCCTTCTGGCTCAAGAGGAAGAGAGAATGCTGGTCTTTTGTGAAAGAGGCACTGGGTGTGCCTTGGCAGCTCTCAGAAAAACTTCCTAACTCTGCTGGTCCATGACTAAGCAGCAGTGCACAGTAAATATATTGCTGCCGCTACTGAAATTTTATATTCGTGTTGATCTGCACAACACGAAAAATTGATTCTGATCCTAACATTAAAAAAGAGGAACAGAATTGGGACTATATGGATAAACTCATAAACAGCTGGTCTTGGGCATAAATTTTTACAGGAGGATTTTTCAGGTCAGGGATTGCTGCTTTGATGTGTGTTGGCGTCGTGACTAACACTGAGGGGTAGCAATCTGTGCCTGGGGCTCGTAAGTGCCGTGGTAAGACAAACAACTGCTAAATTGCCCTTGCCGCTGCTAGGTTTGTGATATATCTGAGTACATAAGTGTTTATAAAAATTATTTACTCCATATCTTCGCTTTCCTTGTATTTCAGGAGAGTACTTACACAAGACAGAGACGTAGGCTTGTGAACAACCAAGTGGAATAAAATTGTCACTGCGCTGCTGGCAGACTTTGAAGTTAAAGTGCCATGTAAAATTTTTTCCCTGTTTTTCTTTAACTAAGAATTTAAAAAAAGTGTGTTTAAGGCATACGTCATGTTGAAAACGATTATTTTTTCAGAAACATGACAGAAAACAGAAAATTAGAGACTGATGAGTCACATGATTCTTAGCTACAGACCCAGAGTATGAAGTTGGGAATGGACTTTTGCCATTGCAGCTAAGAAGTCCTTTAAATTTTTTTAAGTGTTTGATTTGGCACACTGAAGTAAAACTAATAGAGGAAAACACATTTTTTTAAGTCTACTGTATACATAGTTTGGAGATAGTAATCTACAAATATTGCCAGTAAGAACTTTAGTTGTGTTGCTTTGGGTCTTGTA
The DNA here is from genome assembly GCA_013397725.1 of Rhagologus leucostigma. Taxonomy (NCBI): domain Eukaryota; kingdom Metazoa; phylum Chordata; class Aves; order Passeriformes; genus Rhagologus; species Rhagologus leucostigma. The sequence continues at coordinate 1,154,961 of VZTD01002215.1, forward strand.
AAAAGTGAGGATTTTACAGCATTTTCCAGCTATCTGTTCTCCAGTGGACCTTAAATGCAAAGACTAGAAAAAAAGCACCTCTCCTGAAAAGTTATTTGTTGCCATTGAAGCACTGAGCGTTAATAAATTAAAAAAACATTCCTTGTAGAATTTATGATTTGATTGCTTTCAAAGATGGAGTGTGGTGCTTGCAACAGGACCTTTTTTTTTTTTTTTTAAAACTTGCATGGCTTGCAATGAAAAAAGGCATCATGTTACTTATATATAAAAGGAGAAGGGAGATAACAGGGCTAAAATTTTCCACTGTGTTACTGTAAATTGAGAAAATCCAAACCGTTCACTGGGAGCCTTTCTCGCTACAGGCTGTCACTGAACATTCCCATCCAGTGGTGCCCGTGAACAGTGGGCACCAAAAATAACCAGTGGGGAAACAATAAGACAAGAACGGGAGAGAGGGTGATGAAGATGTCTCGGGAGCAAATTCCATCTGCATGGTGCTCCTAAAGAGCTGTGGACTGCATACAGTGTATTACCATGTTAAAGTGCCTCAGAGAGGAGCCTTGAAGCAGGAAGCTGGCTTGTTGATAGCTGCACGAGCTGTATAAAGGTTTGGAGGGTCCAAGCACAGTGCCCCTGCACAGCTGGTGCTGGATGCCATCGCTCAGAAATCTTCATGCTACTTTTGAGCAACAAGCGAGTCTCTACTTTGAATATGAATGAGTGAAGTCAACTGCCCCTTAATTTATACACATTGCCAGAGACTGTCCCAGGGTTTGGAATTAAATACTCCAGCACAAATCTCTTTAAACCTCTCCTAAATAAGAAATTATGCTAAAGCTCCTTTAGTAAGGAGGTTCTCCCCCCTGTTGAAATAAAAATCAATTATGTTTGCTCTGCTGTGAACAATGTCGCTCCGTAGCCTTGCTTTCTAATTGGGTAATGCCTTAATGACCTGCTGGGAGGCTGTGATGCATTGCTTTGGACCCTCTCTGCAGGCTCTTAGACTACCAGTCAGATGTCAATGAAGCTTGACTCAATAGGGGTTCTTTTTCTAAAATTCCATTATTCATCAGGGTTTATGCACTAAAATGATCACAAAATAAAACCTTCACATCAAGCAGAGTTAAATAGAATTATGGATGCTTTACCTCATTGTTAGGCTTTGAGATTGTCACTGGATTAAAATTAGGTTCTTTTTTATTTGTTAAATTTGATGAAAACATTTTCTTGGTTTTGGGTTTTTCTTTTAAGAGGCATTGAAAGAAGCAACTTTAAAGGTGGTGGATTTTTTTCTTTAATAAGGAGGTGTATATGTATTTTAAATGAGTCTTATCTGTTCCTGTTTATTTTAAACCATGAAACAAATGTTTTAAAAAGTCTTATTCACTGTCAGTGTGTGATAAGTATCAAACCATTTACTTTATTTAAAAGCTTGTGCTGAATCATCCCGGTTTTCTATCAGAACTGGGATAAATAAGATTAAAAAATTCTTACGTTTGCTTTACATTTTCTTCCTAACATCTAACAGAGACCAGCAAAGTGGAATTTTAAAAACTCATAATACAAATCTAGTGTTTGTAGGGGAGAACTGGTGGTTCTGGAGGACTTCTCTTCCAGAACAACAAGGACATCCTTCCTTTGTCTGGAGAAGATGCTTTCTTTCCGTATCGACAGGCTGAAGCTACGCAGTTGTAAGGTAAAATTAAGCTGGGAAAGCGTCTTTCCTATTAAATATGTCCATCTATACACTTATATGCATGTATACAATTTGAAAAGTTAGAGGAAATGACATTTGTATGTTTTTGTAACAGCCTCAAGGAAAGTTTTACAGCCATTTAAACGCAAATCTGTTATGCTGTGACAAATTAGGAGTTACCAGGGCAACTGCAGGTAACAATTTATTCATACTACCTCTGGAACACACTCCACCTTCCTAATGTGACTGACTGATGAGTCGTGTGCAATGCGTGTATTTCCAAATTAGTAAGGAAGTCAGTCATACCATTACAATAAAATGGCACCTTTCCCTCAAGCTTTTAAGGCTAGTGAAATGTACAAAAATACCGTGAGAAATAAGTAAAATGTTTAAATAAGAGAAAATTTTAATTGGCTATACTTTTTTCAGGTCCATATCTTCCAAAAAAATTCTCCAATTTTTAAGCTTTAACCCTCTGGTTTTAAAATAAGGCCAGAATTAGTATCTGTTAGGATCTGCATCAGTGAGATATTAATTTTTCATCAGAATCCTCCCTCTTCAGAAAGATGTCAGATTTTCTGCAGACGCTTCACCTTCATCTCTCACACTGAACTCACATTTTCAACAATCCAGTTCTTTCTGTCAGAGCTTCCATGTCCTTGTCTCCTGGTTAATACCATCAACTTCACTTTTAACAGTTTTTAATGCTACACTTTGTGTGCTTGTCTAGCATATAGGCACACTCCATCATTTGCAGCCTATCAGTTGTAACATATAGGATCTTCTGTCAGGCAGAGGGAAATGAATTGATGTTTCCTTCCATACGTGAAGGAGATTGACACAATTGTTTTCCTAAAACCTTGGAAAGTTGCGTGAAAACCATGATCCCAGTCGTTCAGAGAATACATCTTACTCCAGTATTTTAAATTTCTTTTTCATGTTTACGAAGGTTGCACCAACATCTGTATCTCTTCAGTTGTGAACCAGGTCATGAGATGTAGTCCTAAGTAGAGTTTCCTGCTAGCAACTTCTTAAAAAACTCCTCTTCTCCTCTGCTTTTCGTTGTTTGAACAGTCTGCCCAAAATGCTGTGTTAAATTGTCTCCAGGGACAAACACCCACCACAGTCACCACTGACTACACAGGTTGTTACCCAGCCCCCAGATCCCGTCTGTCTCTGTGCCCAATTAGAATGGTAAGTGTTGAAATCTCAGAAGTTTGCAGTTTCTTAACACGAAAAGCCTGTAATCCTCACATGATACATTGCACCTTGTCAAGAACAAAGTGTATTTAGAATAATTGGAGACTTCATAGTTTAGTATTGATCAGTTACTTAAGGTGAGAGCATGAGCTGGAGATTTGGAATGCTACGGGCTCACCAAGGGTTGTTTTTAGGAATTTAGAGAGGCTTGTTATGGGTTCAGCCCTCATGTTTGATCAGTAAATGCTAAAAAGCTGTTCTGTTTTATAACGGCACGGCCCCACCCCTATCGTGTGAGAGCCATTCTCTGCACGTCTAATTCTAATCAGTAAAGTAAATAAACTTGAACTTGGGATACTCTCAAGACCACTTGCTCATGTTTTCATAGACACTTAGGAAAGGACCCAAATTTCTCATAGCTAATATTAAAGCAAGTAGAGTGATATCTAAGCCTGGTGCTGTTTTCTTTGCAAGTAGATGGGTTACCCTGAAGGACCAGATGCTTAACTTAACCTGAATGAAGAAAAAAAAAGTTATAGTTGAGACAGCATTTTATCTACCTGTGGAGCACTTCTTAGAAGGTTTCAAAGGAAAAAAAAAAAGTTTTAATGAGCAAATCTGTTAAATTCTAACTTAATTTTAAACACTCTGTATTTCTATCTTATAGTATGGGTTTTGACACTTCCGTTTACCAGTTGCAAGAGGTGAGATCTACTGAAATAAAAGAACTGTTGTGGCTTTTCAACATTTACATGGCTTCACGAATCCGGTCCTGCACGAGCAGAGTCTCAAGGGTGGAAGCCCAGGGCTCTGCTGAACAATCTTGGGTGGCAGCCTGAAGCCACCACCATGCTTGGCTGTCTGCTTTGTGCTGCCCCTTCCTGCCCTTTGTAGGACTTCTTGGCCCTGCAAGGAGAGACACCCCTGCTGCCTGAGGCTCAGCCTTGTGTCCCAGTGCGTCCCACTTTGTTTGGCAGCTTCTGTTAAACGTCGGTTCTAAGCAGAAACTGATCTGCTCCTGCTGTGTGGCTCTGGAGGTGGGCACAGGGCAGGGCCCAGCTGCTGGTGGCCTTCTCAGGAGTCTGTCTGGCAGAGCTTGGATGTTGGCAGCCTTAATTCAAGCGTATGAGTGCGTCTTTTTGCGTCTGCAGTCTCTCTTTGGGTGTGTACTTTGGAAAGGTTATTTCGTAGTTTACTGTACAAAGTATTGGAATATTTAACAAGGAGCAGCTCCTCTGCTGTTAACTTGCAATCCCTGAACTGGAAATTAAACTAAAAGCTAATTCTCCCTGGTCCTTTAATATCTTCTACACTTAGAACAAGCTCCATCGTTAGAGGATATTGAAGTGCTTTGCCAGGGGGATGCTTCCTTTCTGAGGTATTGCACAGAGACCTAGGTTTGAGAAGGTTGACTGATTTGTCCAATATCGGAGTTTGGTGGCAGAATTTAGCTCCCAACCCCAGGTCCGACTGATAGTCCTTGCTATTTCTCTCAGGGATTAGTTGATTTAAGTGTCATAAAGCTGCATTATTTGAATGAGCTAATAATTCTGAACCACCCTGGAGTAGCTGGCAAATCTGCAGCAAAGAAAGAAGCAAAGGAAAATCAGTTGTCGCAATTTTACATCTGAATAGAGACAGGGCAAACTGCACCAAGTAAAATGGTCCTACAGCAGATTTTTACTGTGCAATCCTCTTTGACATAATCAGTGCTCCTGGATTTTGTGGGAGCTGTTCCTGGATTTCATCTGCCTACGAGGAGACAGAAATGCTCTGCCCTAGGGAGAACAATTGAGGGGAAAAAGTGCTTCTTAAAATCCACAGTAAAAACCTCTCTGCTTTATCTAGAGCTCATTAGAGAGTTTAAAGAAAACTCAATGTCGTGTTTAAATGCTTTTCCCCCTTCAGTTTTATAGATGGTTAAATGGCACACAGGTTGTGGCTGTCTCAGCCATCAAAAGCTAAGAAAGGAGGTTAAAAGACCCCAGGGATCCTTCACATTAATTACTACCACTGTCAGTTGGTGTGAAACCATGTTTGGGCCTTTTAGAAAGGAAGAGTGTAATTTGTGCTTTCAGTTAGGGCTGAAACAAATCCTACAGATACTGGTGTATATACTCACGTGTAAAAATGACTAATTTGTTTCCACTGAATTCTTGCAGTTAATCTGGAAAAAATTTATGGGAAACCCCCTCACCCTACCCCAACAACTCCAACTGAATTTTAGCAACCTGAATTGGCAGTCTGTAAAACTGGCTTGAATTAATTGGAAGCCTAATCCACGGAAATTAGCTAAAAAATGCATTATTCAATCCAGTGTAGCAGCAGGGAAGAAAAATGAAAGGAGCAGAGAGGAAAAGCAGAAGCAGCACCTAAGGCAAAGGGCTGTCATTTGAATTTCATAATCGAGGGTGAGACAAAGACACCTCTTTGTCCAAGTAAACTACCTTCTGAAAGGGGGAATGCGAAGAAAACACAGAACTATGCAGTCTGAGCTTTGGGGCTGGTTGGACTCTGCATCTCCCGTCATTTACAGCGGTGCACAAGAACAACCACAACGAAATGACGTTTCTATAGCACAGCAGCACAGTGTATGGGTTGCGTTTGCCCCACGGTCTGCCACTCAATGTTGTCTAGTATAGTCAGCCTGCTGAGAGAGACCTACAAAATATGCACCACAGCAATAGAAAGACTGGTTTGAAATCCCTTCCCACACCTGCATCCTGCCTCACGTGATGGAAAACCAAAAAGAGACATTATATGCGAGTTACACCTGAATGCGTGCAGAGAAATGGCAAAGACCGAAAAGATAGAAGTTTTCTAGGGTACACAATGACAATTACCTCAACAACTGGTAATTATCTTGTACTACCTGAGAAGTACATCTCAGAAGGCCAGAGGAGTTTGAGGCTGTTTCACTGAATGGCTCAGGCCCTGAGCAGGACACTGCTGCTAGAACTGGCAGAGCAAGGTGGGAGAACGGCTGGCTGCAGGCTGAGACCAGCACCGGGGCTGAGTGCAGGAAGGTGACTGGACCATGCTGCTGGGCCGAGAGGGGCAGGGTTAACCCTTGTGGTAGCAGTGAGTTGTCAGGTCAGCCCAGGCGTCACCTGAATCCGCATGCCCCACCCCTCTGGTTTCACTTGGCTGCATTATGCTTGTCCTAAAGTGGTTTGGTACTATTTTGCACAGTGCTTATGCTCTCTTAAAAGATACCATGCAGTCTACACCAGGAAGGTGCATAGTTTGCCTACAAAAATTTCGCACATGTTTATCTCGGGAATCCAGCGTCTCAAAAAATGGAAATCTTAGAGGTGGGGAAACCAAGAACAGAGTGGTTGGCAGAAACACAAACTCTGATTTTCACACTTCTCAGTAGCAGCACAGAGATAGTTAAAGCATGGTGCTGGCTTATTATTTTTAATTAAGTGTTGCATCCCCAACACACCATGACCTGCTCTTTGCTTTGCCACACACGTGTTTTATGATGTGTCACCTCTCAGTGTCTGTTCCTGTCATCTCTAAATTGTCTGTGTGCAGTGGTGCTGCAGGGCTGTACACAGGTGTGGGGAGGAGGAGGAGGAGGCTGTGCTGCTTCCCTACTCCTCCCTCTTGCAGCTCGTAATTCCCATGTCAAACTGCTCCTCTGCCTACCTGTGCACACCTCACAGGGGGCACCAGGAGGTTAATTAGTTCATGTTTGGGAACTGCTCTAAGATCTTTGGATGAAAGTGCAGCTGAATATAAAACGATTAAATTAATTTTTGGGTTGGTGTAATCCTCATAGAAGTAAGGAAAGATTATCACAGCCCATATCTGTTTCCATGCTGACCCTCACACACAGGTGAGGCACTTCTTGATTGCTCACGAGGAGCAGGTGGTGCAGAGACCAACTGACACAGCCTGAACTATTTAAGTCTTGCTTGGCTCTTTGGGAGAGCATAGCTGCTGCAGAAAGGCTCGAGGGAGATGCCTCAACCCTGCTGCTCACCAGGTATTCGTCTGCTAAAGATGGAACAAGTGGAGGTTGGTGTCTCCTCTCCTTCTCAGTCTGGGTGAGTGAGGTCTGTAGTGGGCTACAGCTCTCTGGTCTTTGGTACATTGAATTAATTGTTTTTGCACCGGAAAGCGTGAGTCCTTGAGCTATGGAGCTAAAAGGACTTGTGGCATTTGTTCCCAAAATATAGTATAGAGAGATGAGCTGTGAGTATTCTCTGGGCCCTCTTGAAATTTAAAACTCCTTTGCTGTGGAAACTCTGTAATCAAAGAGCATATTTGCTTAGAAAAATTACGTATGGGTAATGATCTGAGAAGCTGGCCACGTGTCTGGGTACTCTGGAAAGTAATTTCTTCTCCAGTTTGCAAACTGATATTGACTGGGAACCAATTGCAGACATGAGTCTCTTTGTAATTCTTCATCCTGACAGTGTAAAAATTTCCTTTCTGTAACCATATTTCTCTCTTAAAAACAAGAAAATGATGATTTTCAGGAAGGAAAGGAGGAAACTAATACTACTGTGGTCCTAGTTCTCCATTTCCACCATACTAAAAATCCTATTTTGCCTATAGTACTAAGACTTTAGGAAAGCGAAAGGAATGGCTTTATCAACCACCTGGATGTGATTTTGTTATCAGCAGATATAGTTGTATCCTGGTTCTTCTGATCAGAAGGCCAAACAATAACGTCTAATTAATCCGGGTTTGACTGCTACAACCTATGAATTGTCCACCAGTTTTGTATGTGATAGGACTTTCGGATGTTTTTCAGATGTCTGGATCCAATTGCTGAGGCAAGATTGGAATTTTATTTTGTTTGTGGTTGTTGGCCTGGGGTTTTTTTTAACTGCTTAATGTGTTTGGGCAAAGGAAGGACAGATTTTTGGGTGCCTTTCAGGTTATACATTGTAATTGGGAAAACCTTTGCTATCCCCCAGAAGCAGCCTGTTAGTTACTGATATTGGAGTGTGTGGCATTTGTACTCTGATTTCATGAGAAGACACGTGCTGAATTCTGTACCAGTTACTTGGTTTAAACTCACATAACTGAGGCTTTGAGTAGAACCTCCCATTCCGAGGGGAAATGATACCACTATAGGATTTAATGAATTGTGTACCCGCAAGAGCAATATAGCTCACAAAAGGCTTGGTCAACTGATCTGCTTGTCCTGTAAATGCAGTGGTAAAAGCTCTGCTGCTCCTCCTTGCCTAAGCACGGCCAGAATCTGCAAATTCGTTTTCAGAGTGAAAAGGTGACATTAGACATAAATGGAAAACACCTGCGATTGTGTTGGGTTGCAGTTTTGGAATGCCTGGTTGTGATCCCAGGACTTTTGCATTAGTTTCGTTAATTTGAAGGCTCGCAATGACCTCTCTGGTTCAGGATCAGACCCTAATTACTAAAACAGTGAGCTTAGCATGGCACTTGGAGATAGGCTACTGTCTTGCTGAGGAAAGAACCTTGTCTGCTGTTCGATTTTCAGTTCTGCTGGACAGTAAGATTAGCTCTTGGCGTGAGGCTAAATGAGTGTTTCATTCATCATTTATTTATATCCATGTTCATAGCTTGAATCTGGGTTGCTGGGGCTTGTACTGCAGATTCCCTCTCATTCCAGGAGTTTTCCAGCCATCTGCATCTGGCACTTAGGGCTGGGGAGCAAAGCAGGGGGTGGTGGTGGTGGTGGTGTGCCCCAGCAGTGCTGCTCTGTGCTGTGGCGTTGTTCTGTGAATGCCCCTTCCTGCAGGGGTGGGATGGGTGACCTGGGGAAAAAACAGATGGAGCCTCGTGCACTGGATGAATAAAAACACCAGAGGCCTGAACATGAGGGGAGGACTGCTAATATGGATGATCTTGTGGGACTTTCCTTGTACCCTGGGAAAAAATGGAGCCCTCTATTTGAGATGATCTGCAGAACAAATACTGAGATTTCTTGTCTCTGTAAGACAGTAAGAGCAGTGACAAAGCACATCTAATAAAGGAAAAGAAAGAGATAAGGGAAGGTGAAGTAGTGAGACAGGAAAAAAAAGGTTGAAAGACAAAAGGTGAAAAGGAGGAGAAAGGTATCAGATTTCTCTTGGCATTCATGTGCTCTCTGTATAGAGTTTGAATATATTTTCCAGAAGAGGATTTCCCCTTGCATTTGCAATTCAAAGCTTCTAGCAAATTCCACTGTTTCCCTTGGCACTTCTTCAGCCTCTGTGGATTTTCTAGTTCTGCTTTTTAGACGCAGTGCACTTGTCAAACTGTGCCATTTTATTTCTTCTTCCCTGCAGTAATGTGGCATGAGGTGTATTGTGGCTTTCCTCACGTTTTCAGTTCAAAAGCTGAAAAATTGCAGGGACCTTGTTCCCTTTTCCCCTTCCCTTTATAGTTTAATTAGTGGATGGTCTTTAGGGCTACTTGGATATATGAAAATGTTTCGTGTCTTTCTTCACTTGATTCCCTTTCATGAATAAGTGGATACAAAGATTCGGGATTTCCCATAGTATGGGTAGATGGTGATATGCAGCTATCATGTTCAAGTAAAATACCAGTCATGGGGTGGTTGGACATGCTCATAAGGATAAATACTATCAAAGGGGATGATCTACTTGGGATCATATGTGGAGAAACAGAGACTTGCTGCCTTGGGAACAAAAAGACTTCTACCCCACACTGCAGCTAATTCCATCTCCCCTGTATGCCTGTCTGAAATGCTGGTTTTGGCCAGTCAGTTTGCAATCATACCAATAATAGGATAACAAAAATTGTCTAACAGTGAAGAGCACAGATGGTAGTTTGCTTTATTTTTAGTGTATAAAATTAATGATTTTTAATAGAGCTTTGCTTTACGCGCACACCATTAACAAGCTGAAAACATTCCATATTTGTCAAATCAGGACTAAAATGAAACTGATCACTAAAGCCTGGGTATCTGGAGAGAATCTTTATGGTGGAGAGCAGAGAAGTAACTAACATGTGGCTCTTCAAAAGCCCACATGCAGTGAAGATGTGTTAAGAAAGTGAAAATTGTTTCAACTTGCTCAGAGGTGAAGTAGGATCCTGCTAATGGATCCATTACAGACCTGCAATAAGGCTTTTCCTAATCACTGCTGTGATGGGCTGGTGAAAGTATTTGGGATAAGCTGCAGTAACAGCTAATTGTATGTAGAGGCCCAGCAGCTCGACCAGGCAAAGGGTTTCAAAGGGCTGCATGGGAGAATTCATTTCACAAGAGGCCCCTTTCAGACACTCTCCAGGTTTGGAGCTCCTTTCCTTTTAGTACACATTCTGGGAAAGCACTTTTATAATCCTCCTTTAGAGTTATTGCAAGCGAATGCGGTGATGGTTCAATGAAAAAGCATGAAAACAGTAATGGAATTTCTTTTCTTTTTTCTTCCCTTTTTTTTTTTTCTTTCTTTCCTAATAGGCCCTTTAGAAAGTCAGACCATATGTGTAGAAGCCTTATTAACTAGAGGCCAGATTTGGAAAGAACTGTGGTAAATTACCAAGATGAATTCAAAAATAAACCTAGAAAGCACAGATTTGAGCTCTAAATTGGTAGTTTAAAAAAAATAATCAGACCTATAATTACTTGGTGTCTTATGACATTTTAAAAAATGTTTGGTATAATTCTTATAAGACTGAAGCTTATTAGGCAGACAAAAATGTAAGGAAATTATTAGAATGCTGTGTATTTCGCTTCGAAATAGTTTTCTTAGACGAGAACTATAATTTAACATTCTCTGTATTTTAATACCTTTATTGCAGAAAATGATTTTTTGATAGGCTATGTAAATGTTCTGGATGATCTACATGTGAAATACATAAAAGCATTAAACTGTTTTATGTAGCTGAAACTTAGAGGAAGCTGGGGGTGGAGGGAGAAGACATTATTTCAGATGCAGAAGGATTTTTTTAAAAAAATTCTAAAATACACTTGGTTTGCAAAAGTTTCTCTGTTTATACTGGTTCCTAACTTGTTACAGGCATGTGTTGTAGGGTTGTGTTTTGGGTTGATTTTATATTTCTTTTTCCTAACAGTACATGTAGAAAGGGTGAATAACTCAGAGAAATAACAGGCAAATCCTAGGAAGAGTTTTATCGCCAGTTCAAATAAAGGACTCTGTTCAGATATGATCTGAATTTCCTGTGGATTAAATGACTTCTGTTCAAAGGTCTCCAAAAACTGTAATTTTCACCTTCTCATTCATCAGCTGGTCACTCTTGTGGAAGAGCTGGTAATTTTCTGCTTAAATCAAATGGATCATTATATCGTAATCTTGGGTGTAAATGTGGTGTGTTTCAGAACACGCGTGCACCGCGTGCGTAGCGTGACTGTGTCCTTTGGAAATATCATTTATTGTTTTCCTCCCCAAACTGCTGTTAGTTACAGTGTGGTCCAGCCGGTTGAAGCAATACTTTTCCTTCACTTTCCCCTAACAACCTTTTCAGATTTGCCTATGAACCTGAAAACTCTCTTGACAGAAAACCAGCACAGCAAAGTTTGCAGAACTGAAGCCTATCTTTAATAAAAAAACCTTTGGGTTTTTTTGATTCATTACTGAATTAAATATTACTGTTATTACTGACACCTGTTGGAAATTGCCAAATAGACCATGTTTATGGAAAGTAATCTGAGAGTTATCAAGGAGGATAGGAGAAATTTGCACATTGTAGAATTTCTCTTAGATACTATAAAATGGACATTAGTCTGTCTTCTAGGTTATAAAATCTTTAAATTTTCCATTTTTTTAAAAAAAATACTGGTTTCTCATGTTATGGTTTTTAGCTGGCTGCAAAAGGGTAATGTTGGCTGTTATATTTTAACTGTCCCAGCAGGTCAGTGTGGGACAACAGCAGCCTGTTATGGGTGCTTTGCCTTTGAGACCTGGATTTTCTAAATGTTCCTGAAAATAATGATTATGAATTAAGAATTTGAAATGTTTTTGCACATAAGGATTTGGAAAAAAAAATACGTAAATTGATAAGCATGTCTAAGATGGCCAGAAATATCAGCCCTTTTTTGGCTAGCTTTAGATAGAAGAAGAGAATGGAAAAGAGCAACAGAGAACGTAATGAAAAAGCAAAATACAGCTGCTTTTTTTTTTTTGCCTGTTTGTTTGTTTGTTTTTCTGGGAAGTGTCACTTAAAAAAGCTTGGACTGGTAGCCTTTCAGGCTGAGAGTGACCCTGCCACTGTTTTGCTCCATGTGAAACAGCAGTCTTGTAGTAATAAAGGATTCTTCTTTAGCATCCTTATCTTGGAATGCATCTGAGTCCAAATACCCTGAATTACGGAAAATGAGAGCCTTTCAGTGGCTAAATTAATTTTAGGCGTGTATTTTTGCTATAATAAAAGGGAATGTTTATTTAGAAATGTGTTTTCCCCTATCTTGGTAGTTTACTGGTCATGCTAATTGAGCACAGCTCTGTTTCTTGTGGCATCACATAAATTAGTTAGAAATTCTACTGTGAATTAACACAGATTTGGCTACAGATGGAACGGCAGGCAAGTCATCATCACGATTGTTTAAACCTATTAATGTTTACAACTGTTGTTTTAAATCAGATTTGTTTTTAAATAGGATGATTGTGAGAGTCCTTTTGTGTTTCAGAGATGAAAGAAAACGAGCAAAGTGTCAGTTGTGGCACAATTTAAAGAAAAATAATAACGAAAGATTACAATATAGAATCTCTGCTCTAAGATTTCAGACATGCTTGTGGAAAAAAGATTGTTTCTATGATTACTTTTTGTAGAATTATTAGTGAAAATTACTTATTGCTTTAGCTGCTGGAAAAATCGGATTGAGTTGTTTGTTAGGTGTGGAATACAGTAAACTCAGTGTAAAAGCTTTGGCTTTCTCAATTACTTCCAGCTTATTTTAAACAGGACACCGATTATTGAACTCCCAGTTTAGTCTGAATAACTACTCTTTTACTCTCCCTTAAATGTGACTGGATCGTATTGTATCAATTTATCTTCTTGAAGAAAAGTCTGATTATAAATGTGGGCTAAGGAGCACGTTCAAAGGCCTAGGCAGGCATTGCAAACTTGGGATGCTGGAGTCCCAAGTGTTTTGCTGCTGGTGAGATAATGTCAGGTTTGGCAAGCACCTGAACAGAGCAGGAAGTGAGGTTTGGCCTTGGCATAGATATCAGGTGATTAAATTGTATAAAGCCTCATCATTCTGAGCGTTAACACCTACATTAACTTCTGCACTTGAAATTTTTTCATGGACTCAATAGAAATTCTCTTCTGTGCTGGTTTTGTTTGTATTTTACAAGAAACAGATAAATGACTGTCGAAAAAAATAAACAAAAAAATCCCCCAGGCTACAGCTCCCAGGGAGATTCTTCATTTCTTAAGAGGGGGTTTAATGAAGGGTAACAGTTTGTGTATGAAATGTATTTTTGCCTTCTAATTAGAGTTCCAATTAAGTGGCAGAATTGTCATTTTTTGCCTACTGGGCAGAGCTTTGCTTATACATTGGACACTTAAGTTATTTTCCTTTTTTCAACTATGAAACTCCATCCTCTGAAGTGGAATATTGATGAAGTGAGAGGGGTTACTCACAGATCAAGTGCATCTCAGCAAGCTGTCCATGCTTTCTACAAGCTTTGGTTTGGGAGTGATTAGTGCCGTGTCTGACAAACTAATGCTAACTTAAAATCCCTTCTGTTCTTGACCCGAGTTCTTAAGAGTTCACGGAAGGTACCTGTTGCAACTACTGTGTTTGTAATGCAGGCACGTACACATTTAGAAAAATTTCTGAGCACCAATCAGCAGGTGAACAACTTCTGGTCTCGCCTGATTGTTGCCCACAAAGAAGTTTCTAAAGAAGAAAGAAATGAGGCTTCTGAGAAGCCTTGGTTGATTAGGGGCTTTGTTATTTGTATAACAGCAATAAACACAGGACTGCCTCAAATTAGACCCTTAGCTAGTCATAGTGCTGGCATTTGAAACTTCAGGGCACTTTGAGGCCAGGCTTCAGAGGTGATGCGTTTGGTAAATATAACAGCTGTTCAGTACTAAAATGTCAGAAATGTAATAATGAAACAACAGGACGGGGTACCCTGGACTTGATGGGATTAGCTGCTACGTGCAGGTTACCCGTGAATCCCTCTGTTTTGTTATTTTTGGGAGCAAAATCACGCTTGACAGTTTTCCTTCTGGAGGTTTTTTTTTTTTCATGATGAAATCTCTAACATCTGCCATTCAACTTGTTTCTGCCTGGCTAAGAAATCGCTAGGAATTCTGCTATGTTAGAGCAGTTACATCACTGCAGAGGGAAGACTGCTGAACTTGCAAGCTACTTGTTTCTGCTGTGCAAGCATTCAATATTTCACACGATAACTTTAATAAATTTCATGTTTCTGTTTAGAGGGATAAGCCTAATGATGAAACAGATATTTAAAAGTTATTTTTAGTGAACATTTAACATGACCAGGGCAAGTTTCAGACAGGTTAGTGGGAGGTGAGAAGTTTGCAATGTCCTGAGGCACCCAGTTCCAGTGATCTTTCATATGTGATTAAATTGCTGTTTCTAGATGTAAATCTTGCCAAATAGCTGCTGGCTTTTTTATATAAATTACACAGATGTAACAGGGCAGAATAAACTTGATAAGCTGTATGAAGGCAAAGTGCAAGTTGCTTATGCTCCTCTCTTGGCTAATTGCTTCTATTCACTGCTTAGCAAGAGCTCTCTCCTGTCTTTTTATTGCTGTGAATTGCTTTGCGCATAAGCAGCTAGAGCTTAAAGAATATTTTTGTAAAAAGATGCAGCAAAACGCTTCTGCTTCTATTCTTTGTCCTGTTTTTATTTATTTTTTAAATGCAAGGCAGGATTTTGTCCTGTTCCTTAATCACGGGGTTCATTTTCTGCCAGGCAGCCTCGGCTGATGTGTGGATTCATGTTCTCACTCGTGGGGCTGTGGGATAGGAAAAAGCAGAGTAGCAGGTAGCAATGTCAAATGACAAGCAGTTTAAGCAGGAGGGTCAGAAAAGCTGGAGAAGAAATGGAGCTGCTGTGCTGCATCCTGCTGTGTAGGAAATGTGGTGCCACAGGAGTGAGTGTGCGAGTACATCACCTTTCTGCAGCAGTCTTGCTGTGCGAGTGCTTTTGCCTGTGACCTTCTCCCCCCCATTTCTTTGGAGGGGTACAGAAAGGGACAGCGGGGACGGGGCAGAAAGAAAGAGCTATTCTCTCTGGTGTGGGAGTCTGTAATTATTTCCCTCCCCATGATGGTGGTGTGTTTTTAAAGGTAGGTGCTCGCCTCTGGGAAACGGAATTAAATGCCCAGCTTGGCCCTTTTTTGGAGGTGATCTTGGAGCGTATGGCAGCTCTGAGACCAGGCACTGTGTGCCGAAGCTATTTAGTCATTATGTCCTGTAATCAGAGGTAATTGCCTTGGGTGCTGTAGTTTAGTGCCATGTGAAACTGGGTAAACACAAGCCAGCCTAATAGGGCTTAAGTTAGTACGAATAATTAAAACATAAGCAGAATGCATTCATGGCAACTTTCTAATTCTTCCACTCTGCCTTTTCACCTCTGTCTTGTTGCTCAGTGCTCTGAGAAGGGAGTCCCTGGCAGCCCCCTTGTCCGGTTTGCCTTCCCCCTTTCTTGTGAGGTCAGGAGGAAGCAGCAGCTGCTCTTCCTCACGGGGCTCCCAAAACGTAATGGGGGTGAATGCTGCAAATCCTCTCAGGAGGTGGTTCTGAGAGTGGACTTGTACAGGTGGCAAGCCATGGCTCTTTTCCATACCCTGGGAACTGTATACAAATTTCCTGCTGTTTTCAGGCTTATTCAGCAGCAATGTGAGGCAGGGGGACTGTGGCAGCACGGGTGGCCACTGAGCAGCTGGCTCAGGACTGCAGTTTGCAGCTTCTACTTGCAGGAGTTTGCTCCAGAAGTTGACCCTAAACATTCCGTCAAGACTAAAGTGACAAGTTCTGTTCTACAGACAGCAGTGAGGCTTTGCTTTGTTCCTCCCTCTTTTACTACAGCCTCTTACCTGTATCCTCTCTGGGACACGGGTATCAGCGCAGATTTTGAACCATTCTGAATTGTCAAAACAAGTCTTGCTGTCTGTATTGTTTTGTTTTCTTTTCTTTTAATCTTTGGTGTCCTTGTGTTACACTGTATTTGTTGTGACTAGGATTCACATCACTTGTGTCTGAAAATGAATCCAAAAGTAATTTAAGTCTTTGTGCCAGTTCGGTGAGTGAGTCTCACTGCTCTGTACCCCAGCACAGTTGTCCCAGTGGTATCTCTTATTTCCCTCAAGCTTTTGCTTGCTCTCTCTGAAATGGGGCACTTTTTAAAGGCACATCCCCTGTGCAGTCACACTTCCCATTCTAACCTCCTTCCTCCATGCCGCAGTTCTGAGTGGAAAAAGGTTTGAACTTCACTGGTGTTACGTGTAGGTGACACAACAGCCAGCAAACTCAGGTCAAGGCACTGTGGCCTTTACAGCCCCAGCACATGGGAGCATCACGGGCAGGGAGGTCAGCCCAAGAGTGAGGACTGACCAAACTGAGAGGTTGGTGTGGGAGAAAACACGGAGCTTTAAACATGGCTGGAGCACGCATGTCTCTGCACAGACCCTGAACTCGGTGTTTTCGTGCTGAAACATGTCTGGGGGTTGGAACGTGAGTGTGAATAAATGATCTGATCTGTGTTATTTCTTCTTAATGTGAGCCGCTTCTTAAAGAGTGATCTCGGAGACAAACACACACTTACAGAGGTGCTCTCTGCTGTACCTTTTGAAGAAAAAAAGTTTACATGTCCTGCCCTGCTTTATCCCCAAGAACAAACTCAGGTGAAAAAGACTTCAGTTGCTACAAAGTTCCATCACAACCTTGTAAGACAAAACCCTAAGGCCCTTCTGTTATCATCTCATTAGAGCTTAAATGAAAGGAAATTGAGAGTTAAGGTTGTATCTGGCTGAGTCATTGTCTCAGATGTATATATGTGCAAGCAAATGAGGAATACGATGTGTTTAAGGTTCAAACGCTCTGAGCAATTTAACTATTCAGTTCTTAAAGGCATATAGGAAATACAATACTAAATACTGGCCATAAGGGTAACACAGCCCTGTGGTGGAGGTGCCAATAGCCCTGTATTTACCCTCTTGCCAATGTAGTTTCTAATGCAACAACCATCACAGGAATTCTGTAACTGTTCAGTATTCCTGTTGAAATAAGTTATGTTTAATTATAGTTGGGTTCTGTTCTTCCTCAGTCTCGTGAGTATTCATGTTTTCTGGAGGGTGGGTTTCAGTAACATTCTCTCACCAAAGATATTAAATAAGTATTTAAAACTCTGGCTGTGATGTAAGCTGAGCCTCCAAGTGCAATGTGATTAAGAATTAATGGAGAAGACAAACCCCTACAGCCTCCTTTCAGGTAAACGAAGGGAGGAGTGATAAGGTCTTCCCTGAGCCTCCTTTTCTCCTGCCGGTCTTTTTTAAGAGAATTTGACTTTTAATCCAGTTCACTCTGTATGCCTTAGAGGTGACAGTCTGAAGGAGTCTGATGTGCCTTTGGCTGTGTTTATTTTAAGGAAAATGGGTGCTTTACTTGGGCTACACTCACGCTGATTGTGTGTGGCAATTTCAATTAAAAAAATGGAGATTATGCAAAATCGGCCCCCTTTTTACGGCCTAATTGAGTTTCATGAGGTTCCTTGACAGAAAAACTGGGAGTTGCCAGTATTCTGCTTTTCATTGCTGTTGGCCTGTACTTGGGGAGTAATATGATCATGAAAACTAGAGAGAAAATGGCCATCCCACACAATCACCACATCTCACAAACCGATCCCCCTGCAGTTTCCCATTATCTTCATGAACCCAGTTTTTACACTAAAAGCGGACAGATACTGCTGAGGAAGGGTGAAAAAAACCTCAAAACCACAAGGGTGCCAACACCTGGAAGCTAAGACAGGCAAGTTCAGACTTGGCAGCCAGCTGTTTCAGGCTGTACACCCACCTTTTCCCACTGCTGTGCTCTTATACCTGGGAGTGTGGTCTGAGCCCCTCCAAAAGAGGCGTTTGGGATTCCTGTCCCCCCTCCAAACTCCCCCAGGGAAAATGCCTGCTCCTTTTCCCAGTACCTGCACAAGAGGTGGGAAGCTGATGGGAATTTTTGTGTGCACTACAGAGTGTCTGTGCTGCTATTTCTGACTGGCATCCTAGATGAATTATTAGAATTTATTGTGTAAGAAAGTGCAGATTACTTTGTGTGCAAATGAGACATGAACTGCCTTAATTAAATCCCAAGAACTGATTTATTTAAAAAAAAAAAAGGCCCAAAAATGCTGAAATTTGCAGGGTCATAGTCACAAGGAAAAAATGTGTGATTTGTTTAAAAAAAGTACACCAAACAAAACCCCAATTGTTTTCCCTAAATTGATTGCAAATGTGCAAGTATAAGTAACATTTGGGTTTCTTTAACAAACTCCCAAGTGATTCAGCAGTTGCCAAGGTAACAGTGCTACTTTTAATAACAATAAAGAAAGCATATAAAACTTCCACACTTCTCGTTGTCTAAGATAATGCTGCATTGATGCTGTAATAACATTATTAGCATGTACTTTCTCGTTCTCATTGAGAGGCATGTCTGGTTCATAAATTGGCTGTACAGTAGCATCTACCACGGTGGGGTCTGGGCTCGTCGGGGCTCCTGGATACTACAGTGATGTGAAGAAATAAAAGTATTTTGTTGCTCCAAATCCATGTCTGAGAATGACCTTTCTGATTTTTGCTTTCTGAGGCTGTCACTGTAGCATGTGGTTGTCCTTTATTAGTTAGCTGAATATTACTGATCTCTTTAATGCAAAAGTATCAGCATAAGCAAGTCCTGCAGATAGTCTTCAAGACTAAGCTATACTTCATAAAACATTGAGAATACTCTTCTATTATTCATGGGAAGATGTGCATTACTGAAGAAAATTCAGTTTTTAGTGTTAAAATATTGTTGTTCTTGCATGTTTTAGAACTGCCCTGTTCAAGTCCAAATGGATGTCTTCTGCTGTGCCTTTTTTCTTCCCCACTGCCCTCGAAATTTGAGCTTCTAGTGAACTTTGGCGGATAGCTCAATGTGGTTGCTCTGGATATGAACTCCTTGGTCTGGGTGGATTATTTGCATTCTGAATACTTGACCTCATGTTTCATTCTAACTGAGTTTTCCACCTCTCTATCAAGATTTTGGCACTTCACAAATGACAGGAACCTGTTTCCCTGCTAATTTTTGCAGTCAAAGCTGTGATTTTTGAAGATAATTTTTCTTCTGGTCTCTCTAGTTGTGGCAATGAGTCTTTTAATAAAAAGGTCGGAAAAAGGATTCAAGTGCCCTTCACTAGAGTTGTGGATTATGTTATTTTCATTTTAAAAAACAACCCTCCTACAGCTTTTTAATATTTTAGTTTTGAGGAAATTGCACGAGTAGTCATAGTCAACTGTGTGCCTCCAACTGGGGTTCTGGTTCCACTGGAGATACCAAAGGTTAATCTATGTCTCTAAAGGCAGGCTGTTTTAAATTTAAAAAAACCAAACAAACAACTCCCCTCATGGGCTGAAAACACAAAATGCAGAAGGAAGAATCGCCTATTTACAGTCTTTGCCAGTACTGACTCCCTTGACTGGTCATCTCTCACCAACACTTAATGGCTTCAGGGGAGGTTCATTGAAGGATTAAATGACAGTTTCTGTCATCTACAGAAGTGTCAAGTTCAAAGCAATAATGTGTTTGTGAATCTAACAGTTAGTGAGAATGGTGGAGTGTTCCCAGTAAATGTGAGATCATTTTTCTGTCTCTGCTTTGGTTGTGCAACATAGGTTGTGTCTGTGATGGAAAGACAGGATACTTTAGCATTGAAACTGAGTGAATTTAAAATTTTATTTTTAACTTTGTCTAGTGGTTTTCATTACATGAAATAAGAGGCTGCTTTATCAAATAGAATTTTATGAGCATATTTTATCCACGATGGCATCCATTATTCGATATTTATCTTAGGTTAGCTATGTAAATAGAGAGGAACTTATCCTAGGGCAGAAAGTTTGCTGAAGACCTTTTGACCCAGTGAAGTCTTCCTCGTATTTGGCCTGTATGCAGGAGTCTGTTCCAACTTGATTTTGTCACTCAGATTCTTTTTTGCTTACACGAAGATGCTTTGGGGCAGGGATTGTCTTTCCTGGTTTGCTTGCATGGTGCCTAGGACAATGTGGTCCTTGTCCCTTGTGGGGCCATCTAAGCCATGTTGGAAAGCAGATATTGGGTTACCGCAATTGAGAAGCATAGCTCAGGAGCAGCTTATTTACCTGTTTTTAAAGAATTCTATTTCCAGGCAGGTAAAGGAAGAGCAGAGCAGTGGTGACCATTAATCATTATTATTTTATCCACTCTGCTCCAGTCTATTACAGGAACAGACTGGAGCAGAGAGTATAAATGACACAATTTACTGCCTGAAATACAACAATACCAATTTAAGCTCTGGACAAGATAAAGAGTTTATTAATCTTTTCACCTCTGTTCTGCCAAAACTTATTTTTAGGATAAGTATCTGGTGGGCTGTATTTTAAGAAGTGCAGAGCAGTTTTTTCTTCACACCAGGCTTCATTCGTTAGGATTGCAGTAGAGAGTGCTTGCGCTTTAAAAAAAACCTCAACAAAACACTCTCTAAAACAAAACTGTATCACATTCTGCCTCTCTGTCTAGGCATGCATGCACCAAAAGTGAAAATCTGCCATTTCCAGATAAACTGGTTGTTTGTTAGTGGCCGAAGACTGACGAAATAACAGACTGACAAATTCAAGATATAATTTTCCCTATCTTTATGACTTTAATGTTTGGCTGACATTCATCCTCCTGTTATCTGGTTTTGCCTCAGTGCAAATATTATCGATAATATTGCTTCTATAAGAGAGTCAGTCCATAGTCTTCCATTCTTCCTTTATTTCACTACAGTTGTCCGTGGGGAAAGTGTGTTCACACAATGAAGTCTCTGGCTTGGTCCCGGCCTGCAGCAAAAGAAAAAAAAAATTGTTTTAGGTTATTTTTTCCTTTGGTATTTATTGGTAAGGAAACAAGCATTTTAAAGTATTTTGAATTGTCTGGTTCTGCTTTGCCAAAGTGCAATTCCTGTGCCCAGCACTCACCTTCTGAACAATGGCCTCGTTCTTTTCCGTTCTTTGCTGAACACATCTGGGAGTTGATCTGCTGAGGAGGTGTCACTGGGTATTTTAGCTCCTAATGTTTATGCCGGTGATCAGCACCCTGTCTGCCACGGGCAGGCACTCCACATCTCACTTTGAAATGCAATGTCTGGAGCCAATCAAGTGATGCTGGAAAGAAACGCTCAGACAATGTCTTGGAGAAAACGGGGCTTGGAGGGCTGAGAGGGAGAGGTTTCAATCGGTGTCAGATGGTTCTGAGTTTTACCTGGATTTATAGGCTTCTGCGGACTCATTAGTGGATGTGCCAGTAGGATGCTGCTACATTAAAACACAGGCCTGCCCAGCCTTGGATGGAAAAGCAGGAAATAGCCTAAATCCAGTTAAGGACTGAATTATCACAAACTTTTGTCCTTGCCTAATTAGGAGTGGCACTGGACTAGTAGCCTGGAATATACAGGCTAAGGATGTGCTTGAGCCTTTCCTGTAGAACTTTATGCTCAGCAGGAGAATAAATAGTGAGAATTACTATTATTTTAAATTGCAGCTGGCTGTGAATGGAGCACTGGTACTATTTAGGTGTTTTATTACAGATGATGTAGTAAAATACTTGAATTCAAGAGAAACTTAGGTGACATTTTGATCAAGTTTCAATCAAAGGTGATGCTGTTTGAGGCCAGAGCTGGAAAATATACTGCACTTTATCTTTCAATTGCAAGTGAAATTTGCTATTCTCATAGCTGCTATTCACTGCTTTAGTCACAAGGCTATTTTGTTTATTTTCAACGTGAGCTGCTCGTTAACTGTTCTCTTCTGCTATCTGCACTTTGTGGTGGATGCCTTGTCACTTGGCTCAAAACATATGACTTTTTTTTCTGGATGGATGGCAGAGGTTTTTTTCTTTACTGCTTGATTATTTTTCTGGAAGCCCAGTTGCAAATAGATCATTCAAGCCATTTTAAGTTTACTTTAAATAAATGCTGCATCTTGTGGCATACTGATATCCGTAGAACTTCTCTTGTTTGGAAATCCTTCAAATATCCTTTCACCGCCTTACCAATTAGTAACAAAGAGCAGCACGAGCCAGTGCGTGTATCATTGAAAACACTTGCCAGCAATTGATTCTAGAGTTTGATCCGCTCTATCAAGCAAATAATATTTGCGCAGATCAGTGGAAGGTAGTTGTTTTTATTAAAAGAAAAAAACAAGCGACTCTTAACCAACCTAAGCCCTTCTGTGCTGAAGAGATTTAAAGTCTCATCACGAAAGCTTGAAAGGGCTGATTATGAGAACAGCAACCCCTTTTACCTGAAAAGTTAATTAGAAGACAGGATGGACTGGTCAAAGGGTCTAGACCTGTGCTGGGAGCAGGAAGCTGATGTAATTCAGCTTTCATGGTGTCGGAATATGGAAAGATGATGGTGCTGAGAGGTGCTTAGTGTGTGTAGACAACAAACTACTTAAGGCTGCAAAGTATTCAGGAGCAAAGATAGGGTTGAAAAAAACTGTCTAGCAAGTCGAGATGTCTGAGGTTCATTACTGCTGTCACTGAGTGGTGTAGTCCTGTTTTTCAAGCTTTCTTAGAAAGTATTTTCTATGGCACACCACGCATGGTTGTGCCACTTGCCTCAAAGAGAGCCTGTGACTGGAATATGTAGAATTGTGAATTTTGTCTGATCATAAATCACTTCGCTAAACACCGTGTGGCAGTTACTGACGAAGATCAAAGGTCTTTGGCAACTGCGTGTTTTTTCTGCCAGTAGGTTTCTTTAGTAATATTATAAATTACCTTTTAAAAAAATGGAAAAGGGATTAAGGATAACCCTTCCCGGTTACTCTCAGAACACCATTTTCTCTTTCTCTCTTTCGGAGTTCAGTCGCAGGAGAGGTTTTTGGACTGTGGCGGGTGGTAGGTAAGGAGTGCCAGAAGAGGGCACTTAAGAGTAGGGAGCTTATGCAAAGAGCAGAGATCCCCCAGCCAAGCCTCAGGCATAAGAGGAAAGGCTTTTGAAGGATTAGAGCGTACGGGGGAGAACTTGCTGCAACTCAAACTCTGTTGCTTGCTTTGAAAGGCAGGAAACAGCCAGAAATTTTATTTTTTTTTTCAAATATTATCACTTCAAAATTCAGTCTCGCTTTTTTGGTGGAGTTTCATGCTGATGACATGGAAAAATGTTGCATTGCTTGTTTTTTGTGCGACCTTTGTGAAAGTGTGTCTATGCTTTTTGTGTGTTATCTTCTGCATGCAGAATTGTCAAGCCAGCTTGTCGTGTTGTTAGGGAAGTTTGGACCGGGTGGTGGATCATACTGGTGATACTTCTGGCTTAAAACCCTTGGGATCTGACAGAACTGAAACAGGTTCCTCTCCATTTTCCTGCTCAAGCCGCAATTATTTGCGTGCTTTGACTTATTTCTTTTTTTGTGTGTGCGTTTTGACTTTTCTCTTTTTTTTTTTTTTTTTGCACAGGAGCCCCCTGGTACAAAACAAACTGCCACAGACACAAAGTGCACTCCTATGGCTGTCTTCAGCCTGTCATGTTTTCCCCAGGCCGTGTCCCTGCGCTGCACTTATGGCAGGGCTGTATCTTGCTGGCATTTAACAAATGAAAAACCATCCTCTGTCCTTTATTCTTAACTCAAGAGACTTGGTTTGGGTTTTTTTCCCTTTAAGAAGAGAGTTGAGCAAGCCCTCAATGTACCTGAACTCTAAGATGGTGATATTTTTCCTTCATAGGTCTGGTTGAATATGGCTTTCAGGTTTTTTCCCCCAGTATTTATTCCCCAGTAAAGTACTTGCTCTTAAAAAGTTGCACATTTCATTGGAGAATTGGTTTCTTCTAGGCAAAGGGTGAAATGGAATTTATACAGAAAACCAGTAAAGAGCTTTGAAGTGCGTACGGCGAAGTGTGTCAAAGATATCCTTTTACTGAGACTTTAAGTAAGCCAGATTTGAACTTTAACTTTCTGCTTTTTTCCTTATGACATTCAGATCAGAAGGATAGTGAGATTACACCAAAATGCTTTTGTGTATTTGTTATTCCAATGTTTCTTGAAAGACTCGTACTGTCAAGTGTATTTGTGTGTGAACTGTTTTGCTTTCCTTTCACTTGAATGGAGGCTTTTGTTTCAAAGGCCATCACAAGTATGACTTGGGTATCTTTTGTGAGGCATTATTGCAAATGAAATTTTCTTTTTTTCGGGAAACTGCCTGTCTTACTTTCATTTTCTGTAAATAAATTTGCCAGGCTAAAGGAAGAAAAATCTGGTCTTTCAGTTTAAAGAGATCTTTATTTCCATAAATCTGCACACCTATAATTATCAACCAGTGTTGTAGCTGTTCAAGCTTTTATAACTAAAATGTTCATGTGCTTGATTATCTGGCTTACAGTAGCAGAACAGGCTATTTAAATCTTTGTGATAAAATGAATTGAGCATCATGGCACTTAAACCTCTTGAATACCAACAGATTTAAAGCACAGACTTTTTGAAATGGTGCCCACTCATCCTCTTGCTATTCATCGTGCTTCTCCGGCTCCTTCTCCTCTAAGCACTGATAGTAGTGCTCAGACATCTGGTCATTGAAAAAACAAGAGTAAAAACACAAGTATTTGATTTAAGTGATGTGCGCAGTGTCCTCTGGGATGAAAGGAATGCCAGAAGGATGTAGTACAGTGTTCTTTGCTCGAGATACTTAAGGCTCTCCTGGAAAATTAATTTAGTAGCCACTTTTGAGGAAAGGTGTGTTTTGAAGGGGAGCTGAGCAATGGTGGAGTTTTTTTTACTCACCACACTGTGAAAATCTTTATCTGCTGATAAATGTGAGGCTGTTGATCTCTGTTTATAATCTGCTGTTGCTTTGCAATACTCAGCTCTCCACTGCCACTCTGCTCGTGCCTGGGAACAGATTGCATTTGAATTTTCAGAAAAATTGCATTGTATTGGTAGGATGGGCACAGCTGCTGCTTAGACTTCAGTAGACTTCAGTTCTTCAGGGCAACACTTGGTTTGCAGGGAGTTATCTGCAAACTTACTGGGGAAAATATAACCACATACACCTTCTAATAATGTAAGTGACTCAACTAGCTTCATTGTTCGAGATGATTACTGTAAATAAGACAAGGAACTGATATTTACTTTTGCTTTAATCTCTTCCTCGTGATTCATAGGAGCTGGCAAAATTAGGGAATAATTAGAATCTTATTCCAGTATAAGGAAAATTCTATTACTTAGCATCTATTACTTAGCATGTGGTGTTTCTCTGGTTAGAAGGAGGAATCTGGTTTAAGGAAATGCTTCATCCTCACCTCTTGGTGAAAATGAAATATTACTTCTGACTTTGGTGTGGCTGCATCTGTTGGAGAGCATGTATGAACAGGTAAATTATGCTGGATGCACGGCCTATAAAGTGTTTTTGGGATCACAGGATAAAAGTTGCTGTACGAATGCGAATTAAACTATCTGATGAACTGTAGTTCTAGGGCAGGGATGAGGGTTTTTTGGCGAAGGCAGCTTATTACACTCCTTCTGTAGGCACTAGAGCACGGTGTATCCAGTTCTTCCTGGTTGATTAACTGACCTGGGTGATCTAAATGCTGCTTTGTCCTGCTCTATGACAGGTAATTCTTTAGGCACATGTCACTGTGATAGCTTGAGAGATACCCTTCCAGTGATATCTAATAGGTTTAGATTTTGCAAAAATGTATATTGTGGTCTTGATTAAAAATGACTAAATGATAAATACCAAGGGATACAATACTTAAAGCCCTTCCAACCCCTGATGCCAAGTGTTCTTGTAGGGTAGGTCAGAAGCAGGAAGGTGCAGAGCCAGAAGCAAATATTGCTGCATGAGAGAGCCACAGCACCTTTTTTCCTGTAGAAAACCTCTTTCACTTCTAGCATGCAGGGTTTCTGCTGGGAGGTGATTCCTGTACTAATTCTTTTCTATTTTCTATCCTATTCTCCCTAGCATTGCTTCTCTTCCTTGTTCTAGTCTCCCCTCCAGGAATTTATCCATTCTCCTTTAGAACCTGAATCTCAATTTTACCCTCTTCTCCTTTATCCCGTGTTTTCCTCTAAATATCTTCATTTCAATCCTTTAGTCTTCCCTCACCCTTGAAGGTCTTCTGATGACAAGTTTCATGGAAAATGTAGATTCCAACTCATCATCTGGGCACGCTTAGTAAAGAAGAGCTGCATTAGCAACTGGAAGCTCTCTGCGTGCTGTGCTCTAGGGAGATGATACGCATGAAAAACATGCCAAGAAAAGATTAGTCAAGGTCAGGGGCAACCTAGCCTGGACTTGCCTGGGTCAAAACACGCCTCTTATTTCTAAGTGCAAGCAAAATATCTGTTTGTAATGTTTTTCTAGGGCAAGGACATTTTGATTTGCATTGTTGCAAAGCTTTTTTTGGCTATCGGTAAATTCCTCTGATCAGATTCTGCTCCATAAAGATGGCAGATAGGTATCTCTTGGGTGATGCAATTAAAATCCACCTCCAGTCCCCTTGCTGTATCCACCAGCAAGCCAGTGGCATCACAAGCAGCTGATTCTTGGGACACTGTAGTGAGTAACACTTGTGATTGATTTCCTTCTATTTCTGTGCAAGGCTGATGTATGAAATTTGTCAGTTTGGGATCCCTGGAGCTAGGAACGTGTTTGATCACATCTGCTGGCAAGCAGAGGCCGGTGGGGTATGTGAGTGAGAGTCTGGCCGTGGGTTCAGGTGACAGCTTTGCACAGTTGTTTTCTCTGGCACTGCCTGAGATGAGAAAGTGGGGGATCTCTGAAAACCTGTTTTGCTCAGTCCCAGGCTGCAAGGGAAGGGCATTCCCTCCCACTCTTCCTTTCCTTCCTCTGAGAGTCGTCACCTTCTCTGTGTTGCCTTGGGGCTGAAAGGGGTTTGGAGAAGAGCAAACTAAGCACCACAGGAGGAGCAAAGTTGTCTGTGGGGTTAGGCAGAAATAAAATGGGATTATCTGGAGGGTGAAAAGGAAAGAAGGGCAAAACTGTTCTCATTACCCCAATTTCGGTGATTTTATTAACTCCATCTGTGCACTAAGAAAGCAGGAACCCTGCAAATCTTACCTTAGAGCACCTGTACTGATTCAGTGGATTACTAATAGAGGCCTGTGAAGGTTGGTCAGTCAAGGCTCTTGTTTACTCGTAACAGCATAAAGATATTTTGAAAGAATATATTGTTTGTCATTTTTCCATTGCAACCTGGCCGCTCTCCTCGGTGTCTAAACACGGAGCCTGTTACAACTCTAAAGGTTGTGGTTCAAGGAATAACGGTCAATTTTGATAAAATTATCAGCATCCAGAGAAGAATAAACAGGAAATTATTTATTTACTGACTTTTAACTTTATTTTCTCATTGCTGACTGCAGATAACTTGCAACTTGTTTGATGCTAAATAAAATCCATAGAGACTTGTAGGCCTCTCTTGTTTGGCCAGGTATATACACAGTTAGTTGGTCACACTGAATTGTTATGGTTTTCGTTTCTAAGACGTGCAAACCATGGTTTTTTGGGTTTCCCTGAAAGTGTTCTGATCTGATAATGTTTCTATCATCAAACTCATCAATGGGATTATTCCTGGAAAATGAACAAAATAGTTTATAAAAGCTTTATGTAAATTACTTCCTTTAATATGAGCGATTTTGCATGAAACAATTTTTTTTTTTTGGGTGATGTTTTAACCAAAAACTAGTTCCTTGCCGAGCTTCACCTTGACCTCTGTTTACCTTTGAGGGCAGCCAGCTTCTCTATTCATCCTTTTATGCATTGAAATCAATGGGTTCTGGCTGGTTTGGCAGAAAATGTCTGATTTCCTGAAAAGCACCCTGAGAGGTTGTTTTTGCAGTACCATTCCTGCTCAAACAGACATGGTAAGTACTAGAAAGCCTCACTCAAGCTGTTCTCTTGGGACTTCCAGCTCTGCTTTGCAGACAAACGAATTTTCTGAACTTTTAGGTTCCTATCCTCACAGAGTCTCTGAACCTCTTTTGAAGCCTGCCTGTTCTTACAAGAAACCTTAGTAGAGAGGAGGTTTGTTTATGAAAGGATATATTAGACTCCTTCATTTGCAGCCAACAAAAGCAGCTCTCTTTTCCTGGCTGTTCTAATTGATTTTTATTTTTTATTTATTGTTTTGAAGTTAAACAAGTCATGGATTAAAACCCCTTCAACCTACGCTTCTAGATATTTTTGCCACATAGTAAAAATGCAAGCACTAATGCAAAGAAAAAGGAAACCACTGAAGCTTGGAGTGTAATGTTTCTGCAGATGCTTAGTCTGTGCCTACTTAAATTGGTCATGACTGCAGCTCTTCATAGGCTCTGGTGCCATTGCTCTGGGTTTGGGATGTTGGAACCAGCAGTGGCAGCCGTGTAAGAAATGTAGAACTTGTTTTGGTGCAGGTGTGAGTATCTGATGGAATGTAAAAAACCCAAAGGATTATTTTTCAGTGGACTTTATCTAACATTCCACAGGAGGAGTTTAAGCAAGAATATGCTGCCATGGCTCAGAACAAACAGATAATTCCACTTCTGACCCCAATTCCTAAACCCAGAGACAGATGATAAATAAAAACCCTATTAAAAACCTAAAGCTTTGAATTTCTTCTTAAACTTCAGCACAAGCTAATCCTTGTAGTGTTTTCAGTTTGGTTAGACCTTAGCTAATTGTCAGTCTTTCCTTTGTCCTTCTACTTCACTACTGCTGGCAGGATTTAATGAATTTTTAAATGTATGTCGTGTATAGGTCAGGTCACTTAATAGAATACGAAACATCTTCATGACAGAAGATGGTTTTTCTACAGTCACATCAAAGCCATTAGAAAAAAAGTGACTTATTTTGTCATTTACTATGGGCTGCACCACTCCTGTAGAACATAACTCAGTTTGAATCTGTAGCAAATACAGAGTTTGGTCTATGTACGTTTACAGGCCTCTTCACACGTTTGTACATGACGGGCTGCAGATCTCATTCAGCCGAGCAATGACGAGAATGATCTCGTGCTAAGCAGAGTGGTTGGGTCTGCTTCCTGAGAAGGTTCCTGTGCCCCTCTGGCCAACCCAGTCCTGGCACTGGGTTTCTCTTCCCCACAACCTTCATTTAAAGGTCATTACTGACCTCCTGACTGCCTTCCCCCAGTGCAGGGGGACATAGAACTGCTGCATGTGTCCCTGTGCTTGGTATTCTCCAAAAGTATCAACGAGTCAGAGCCAAAGCTAGGTGAACTCACTGGCTTTGGGTCCATATTTATTCCTTATTTATGAAAGAAAGTTACATTTAGGAACCAAAAGTGGGAAGAAGTTGTAGATCTTCATGAGGAGACCGGAACAAAGAGCTAATCATGAAAATGAATGAAGTTATTGTATGTGCAGAGACTTCTTTTTGAACAGATAACATTTGCTTAATTTCTCGGAGCCCATAAATTTATGCCTAATCTTGGCATAGAACAATATCTTCTTTTTTTTTTGTTCACAATGAGAGTTGTTTAATTTATTAGTAAGGAGACAACTTTTGTTTATATGCCAAGAAGCTGTCTTTGGAAATTATACAGTTGTCTGCATTTGGTGTTGCTAGATAATGGGATTATGTGAAATTTAAAATATACCCATCACTACTGCATATGAGTGATGACTGAATATGCAGTGAGATTTATGGGGTATGCTACAGTTTGTGTAGTATCATGACCATTTCTGAGGTATTTAACTAGCAGTTGCTTGGCTGAGTATTTTAAAAAGCATAAAATAGGGGTGTTGGGGAGAAGCTGTTTTACCCAAATGTTATTTGGCTTTCATAACACCTAATG
Source organism: Rhagologus leucostigma (assembly GCA_013397725.1). Classification (NCBI taxonomy): domain Eukaryota; kingdom Metazoa; phylum Chordata; class Aves; order Passeriformes; genus Rhagologus; species Rhagologus leucostigma. The sequence continues at coordinate 1,184,822 of VZTD01002215.1, forward strand.
CTTCAAGGAGGTCTTATATCACACACCACACACACACCTTCCCACCAAGCACTCACCCTGGTAATGTGTGAGGAATATCTACTCATAGGATTCTGGTAAATGGCTACACTTTCTGAAGGAACTCATAAGATCATAGGAATTAAAATTGATAAGAAGTGTAATCTGAGTTAGTTCTGCTGTAAAAACTGAATCAGTCATTAGCTGTGAGGACAGAGCACTTTGAAACAGTCCATTAAGGCAAGAGATTGCCCAATTAGGTATTCACGTGGCAGTTAAAATTGCATCAGAATGTTAACCACTTCCAATTTTTAGTCAAATGCCTTCTTAAACTTTGACTGAAATGTTCTTAGTTCTTGCTGCATGGCAAGAGAGAAAAAAGTTCTTGAAATACTTGTTAAAAATAACCAAAGCCCCACATCCACATTAATTTCATGCCAAGTTGTTCTTTATGTAATTTGAAAGGGCTGTGATATTCAGCTTCAAGTATTGAGAAATTTAAAGGGAATATGAATATGCCCTTATAATATTCCCATATGAATGAAAATGATGCAAAGATTTCTTTTGTAACCTGAGACATGAACAAACGTTTTGAACAAACCGATCTTCAAAATTTTTGATGCTTTTCAAAGTTTGCAGTATTTTTCTTTTTTTCATTCCTAAGGCAAGGGAAAGAAATTGTAGTCAGACATTCCAGTTTAATTAACCTTATTTTAAATGCTATTTGTAATTCTCTTGAAGAAATTACAGCAATCGCTCGAGGAGGGTGGGTCTTCACTCTACGGTCTACAAGTGCTGTTGAATTTGGTCTCCTGAGAACTCTTGGATTTGTCTGTGTTGTTTTGGGTTGGGTTTTTTCTATCTTCTGGTTGTTTTTTCCTTTTTTGAGTATTGCTTCAGTAAACAGACAGTTGAAAAGTACCTTGGGCAACCGGAGCCATGGATTCTCCAGAGAGACACATCAGTGGAGTAGTGGCTTTCGGTAAGGTTAATATGAATAAATTAGACATTATAACTCTAGAGCCAGATATTTGCAATTGTCTAGTGAAAACAAGACAATAAAGGCACAGGAGAAATTTCCTGGAAATCTGCATTTGTGCTCTGTGCTCGTGTCTGTGCCACACAAACACAGTGTCGAGGATATCAGGGCAACTCCTTCAGGAATGACAACAAATGCTGTAGTTCTGAGGCTGTGCCAAGAGATGAATGCTTGCAGGAGTGGCTATTCTAACAAAAATGCCAGGGCTGCTGGCTTTAGGAGTTGATCAGCATCTACAGATACTTCTAGAATTTTAATCCCAATATTGCTGTCAGAGCTATGTTTAGAAAGCTTGTTTCTAAATGCTAACAGAAGTACTCAGCTTTAGTTAATTTGAATTGTCTATCTTGGAAGTTTTGTTTTACAAAGGATCAACCTAAGGATGGCTTTACCCCAAATGTGGGGAGTTTTTTGAGGAGGCTTTTTTGACATGAAAATGAAGGGAACTCCTTTTTGCAGGCAGTCAATATGTTGATATTACTGATTATGTAACATTTAATGATATTTACACACATGCTTGCTAGAGTAAGGCAGGCCTTCAATGACTGACATTGTGGGCCATGTGCATATTTTGTTTGGGTTTGGCCTTTATGTGTCAGAATTTAATAAGAAAAAATGAACAGAATGGGCTGTAACAATGCTCTTTGTGCTTATTCTGGCAAATGAGTTTACTGTTCTTGCTTGAAAAGTCATAAGAAGAATTGGGTGGGAAAGAACTGGGGATGATAAGTGTTGTCATTATTTTATGTCTAATAGAAACAAAACTTGTTTGTCCCTTTACTGACACTGTGTTATTCTCTCACTTGAGCGGAGAACTTAAGAATCAGCCTCTCATAATTTAAATCCTCTGTTGGTTTAAAAGTGGGCAATACTCCCTTTACCAAAGAGATCTAAAGGAAGTGCAGCTCAGTGGAAAAATGGCAAGTGTGGTGTTACCTTTTTCTAATTTTCAGTAAAGGACTGGAATGCTATTAAGCTCTTTCACATTTGTATGTGATATCTTATGAATTAAAGTCCAAATTGTTGGGGTGAGCAGAGGTTTGATGACATTTCAAGTTTGTCTGTGATAGCATGAATGCAGGCATTAGAACATCATAGAAGAAAAGCAGTACACCTAGTTAAGATCTGTAAAAGTAAATATCCATAAGCTCTTGTGATGTCTGACTTTAAATATTTTATTTTTTCAATGTTATAAAATAAATGGAACTGAAGGAAATATTTTCCTGTAACATAACTGAAAAAAGCATCCAGTATATGGTTTCAATTTAATCACTGTTAAAACAATCTAGTATAAGCTGTGAATGCTATTAGGTTGTGGCAATAAGGGAGTCCTTCACTGGGCTACCGATGGAAGTCAAAAAACTTTCTGTTTACTTTAGATTCAAAAATCCAAACTGTAGTGCAAGGCACTCTAGTAACTCCTTCAGTGAGCAAGCAATGATTGAAAAATATGAAAAAAATCATTCAGACTTATGATGAAAGATTTGCAGGTGCAGTAACTCTACGCTGGAAGTGCAAAGATGTCTTTTTGTCATCGTTCAGGTATGTTTGTACCGGAAAAGCAACACAGGAATTGTTCTAAGATAATAGAAATGATAAGTAGTATGTGGCAAACATAACTTTTATCTACCAGTACTGGTTGGGGAAATGCAGATTAAAAGCTTTAAGCAGACTTTAAACCAAATAAATAAAACCTCTAAGTTTAAGAGATTCCTGAGGTCTAGAATGTGACTAACATATAACGCCTTCCTTTGAGGGGTCAAGTAACATACTGGAAAACTTTAGACTGCACTGTTTGATGTCATTCAAGTGGAAAGTCTTAGAAGCTGTTTTAAAGTTTAAGTGAATTTTAATGGCCCAAATGAGAAAACACTTGGAAAAAATGTCATGTGATTAACTGTTTACCTCCTGAAGTACAATCCAGTCCCATTGGCAGGCTGCAAAGCAGTGTGAAAAGCCAAAGAGATCCTCCCAGAATCGTGAAATCTCTGAGGAAAGTTGTGTAGAGATGATGCTGGGCATTACAAAGTGCTGGCAGCTCTTCTGTTGTCAGTGTCTTGCTGCTCTCAATAGAAGCCAGATGACAAAAATCCTGTATTGAATATGCTTAAATTCTTTAAAGATATTAAAAGAATGGGGTATTGGTTTCATTAAAAAAAATACAATTAAAAACCTGCACGCACCGAACAACCCAATATACTTGGTGGGAACGGGAGGAGGGAAATTACTTGGGGCCAACCTCAGAAAGGAAATTGGAACCATCAGCAAGCCTTACAGGTTCTGAAGGGTCTCTGTAGTGTGAGATTTTAGGATCTATGGTGGAATCCAGGCTTTACACGTGTACCTAATTGCCTCTGACAACGCTGTACAAAGCAAGGATTTCAAGGCTAGAAATCAATGAAAAGGCACAACAAATGCTGAGGCCTCCCTCGCTGCAATTAGATACAGGAGATTCAGATCATTTAAGTTTCTGCTCATAAATTGCACAACAGTCAGTTAGGAAGCTATAAAAGGTGGGAGCCAGTTTAAAGCCTTGTATATAATGGGTGAGATTCCAGAGTGTGCTGCCCAGGAAAGACACTTTCAAGTGAACATAAAAATCCTTGAAGTGCTGATCCCAACATGCACAGCTGCAGCAAGGAAGGCAAACAGTGTTACTGCCAGAGGAGTGCAGTGTAAATAAGGGAGCTGCCATTCTCGTTATCTGCGGGTTAGAGCGTGAGCACGGGGTCTGCTCAGTGTATCTTTGACAGGAAATAGCCACTCTTAATGGGATATGAGGGAGATGAATCCAACAGGCACCATAAATCCGGGAGGTGTTAGTAAGCGTAAGGCAATTAGGATCCTTTTCGCTGCAGAAAGGAGACAGTTTTATTACTTCTTTTAAAGTGTATTTCTTTCCTAAGTGATATAGGTGCCTGTTTTGAAACCATTTCATTTAAATACGGCAATGAGTGAGGGAACGTAATCTGAGCAGCATAAACATTCTGAGGTTTTCAGTCAGCTATTTTACACAAACATGATCCAAGCCAGCTGTATGATAGTTTTAAATAATTTAAATTAGGGTTTGGTGTGTTCGCCCCTAGTGCGGAGTGCAAAGTCAGGCTTCAGTTGCACAGGCAGAGTTGCAAAAGATTTGCTTGGTAGACAATAATAAACAGCTCGAAAGAGTGCATTCCCTCTTCCCCTGCTGGTCTTGGCCTCCAGCATATCTCACTTGCCACATCCAGCCATAATCTTTCGGATGCAAGTGGCATCTCTTGGATTAAGTGCTCCTGGGCAGTGCATGGTTCTCCAGGCATCATGGAATGGTGGTGGAGGGGAAGGCGGGTTGGAAGGGGAAGGATGTGTGCACCAGCTTTTGAAAACACTGGCAGAGCTGATATTTGCACTTATCTTAGAAGAACTTGGTTTCCAAACTTCAAACTTCCCCCCTCTCCTCTGCTGGCCCAAGATCTGATGAAATGGCCAAAGGCAAGTTCACAGTTCCAATTAACAAGGCAGATGAGGTGCTCTAAAGGACTGAGCTAGGCACCTCCTGTGCCAAGAGATGCCTTTCCTGGTGCTGTGTTGGTGTGATTTTGGTGTTTTTTGGTTTTTCTTTCTTTTAAAAACCTAGGTCTATGCCCTTTTGATGGACAGTTCTGCTAGAACGTTTTAGTCTGTGAGCTGGTACTCATTCTTTGTTTTATAACATGCTCATCACCATGGTATCTGAGCACTTTGCTCTGCAATGGTAGCTTAAGAGTGTCTGTTAATGCACACAATCATGGATTTTTTCCATTACTTTTCCCAAAAGGCCATCACCTATTTTCCTGTACCAGCTGTGGACTTCACTACAGCTTTAACTCTGACCCCCTGCCCTACACCCCAGCTGGAGGAGATGGTTTATTCAGTTTTCTCTCTTTCAGAACTGTGCAAATTCCTCAATAAATGGGCTGTCACACTCATGTACAGCATACAACAAAGTGGTTTTTTGTTCATATATCCAGACTACAAATGTATTGCTATCTGCAAACTGTTTAAATTCTTCATGCTCTGCCTTTGGAAAGTCTATTTTAGGACTGTTTTATATGAAGTCTGTGCTATGGTTCTTAATTTTTCCCACCCTCTGTATTCCAGCTTTACATGCAACCCAGATACTGAACTATTATGGATATTTAGTCATGTATCAGTGGAAGAGCAATTTAATGTGGGATGCTGAGGATTTTCTATTGCTGATTCCTGATCAGATTTTCCTGAGCCTAAGAATAAAAAGGGTTTTTTCCTACTATGCAAGAGCTTCAGAGTCCCCTGAATCTGAAAAATGTTTCTTTTCTTATTCACGTTGCTGACAGTGATTTCGGTAATCCCATTCTGATCTTAATAGCACTTGTTCTTACTCTGTTGCCTACGTATTTCTGATCCTTACTGCACCATCCTAAATGTTTATGCAAACACTAATGAGGGGGATGTATACCTCTGGGCATGCCTGTAGGTACTGGAGATATAAGTGTTCTCAATGAGGTAGCTTGTAAAAAAAATTATGACAATTTGTCAGGAAAAAGTAGTTTCTTATATGCATGGGACTGCACCGTGTAAATCAGCTATTTTCATCTGCTGAGGTTGTGTGGAATGATTGCACTGACAGCTCATTTGGACGGTCTCTAGTTCTGGTTCCTCACACGATCTTGTGGCATGGTCAGTGAACAGGGCTTTGAGCTGTTCTGTACACCCTTCCTCACGTCTCTTCCCCTGAGAAAAACAGGGTTATAAAACTCTTGGTTAAGCAAGGGTTTCACAAACCAGAAGTGGAGAAAACTGAGTAACAGAAGAGTGACACCAAATTCCCCTATAACTTCAGGGAATCTCTGAGTGGAAAAATTCCAGAAGCCAGGGGTATCTGGCTTATGGTATTTTTTTTTTTTTGGAAGAAATGAAAAGTTGCGTTTAGGAAATGGAAGATTCAGAATACAGTAATACAAACTTTGGGAAATGATCAAATGGAAACTTGTCTGCAACAAATTGCTTTAATGATCAGCATAAATGTGTTTTAATTTGGATTAATTACAGCCTGGGAAGACTTTGCTCCTAAATAAACTTCAGGAAAATGTCATCCATAATGAATATACTAAATAAACTTCAGTATAAATAAATGGGTCACAGCTCCTACCCACTGAAGACTTTGCTGTGTTTATAAAATGTACACAAAGCCCTGCACATATACTGTACCTAAAGGTATTTACGTAATGACAAAAGATCACTTTTTCATTTTCCAACCATCACCAAGGGATTGCAAAGCAATCAAACTTTAACAGCCAATTAATCTCTCTAGATGATGTTTGTGTAGCACTTAACCAGTTTCAGTAAATTAGATCCCTGTGGGCTGGGCTGTTACATTGATAGAAATGTTACTGCTAGCTGGAGGCATTCATTTACTACTTTGTAAGAACAGCAGTATTGAGAAATCCCGAGCATATGGAAACAAACTCTCTGCACCTTTTAAAAAGAAATGTTGTTTGTAAAGAATAGGAGGTTCTGGGACTCGCCCAGCATGGAGCCTCACTAAACTAAAGCAGTTTGTCAGTTCTGTTGGATTGGAGAGAATGCTGTTAAATTCCCTGTAAGAAACAGAAGAAATCCATTGGGAGGCAGCTGTGGCTAAAGAAAGATAATTCATTGCAGTAGCATCCACTTAAGCAAACAGTTAAAGGAGCAGGTTTGTTTAAAGTATTTCTCTTGTGCACGTAGGCAAAATACATGAAAACAGTTTTTGGAAAAAAAACCCTCCAGGAGCACAAAGTTTTCGGTATACATAAAATAAAAATCTATCGGAAAAGTATCATCTTGAAATTAAGCTGGAAACCTTTTACCATGTATTGGTTCAAAGCACCTGCAGTAGCTCTCAGGCTCCCTGTGTGCCAGTTGAAGCCCACAAAGCACAGCTGCACATCTCCAAGGGGAGAGCTGCATGACTGATGTCTGGGTACCCATGGCAAAACAGCTGCAGCTGTGGGGTACTGGGTTCTCTGTGTGTTCCTCAAGGATTTAATTGCCTCATGGCTGCTGTACTAGGTTAGTGTAAGGGTTCCCTTGTCCATTATGACTCTGGAGAAGGGTTCTGGGGACGAATGGATGAGTTGAGCTCTGTCTGTTCCTTGCTGTAGTCAAATCCAAGATGAACGGTTCTTGCTTGCGGCTGCACTGGTGTTGCATTCAGGATGCAAGCTGGCAGAAAGGACATGACTGGAAGTGTTTAATTAACAGTTTCTGATCCACGGAAATGTCAGGAGGGCTTGAGGGAGAAATTAATTCCTGGCAGGATGAAGGCATTTGGTAAAAGTCACAGTCTAGGTTGTTGCCCTTGAAGCAGGTGTGTGGAGTCAGTGACATATGGCTGGCATCACATCCTGACATTGGCACAGGGGCTGTGGAAGTTCTGTGTGTGGTTGGCTTCTTCTGGTAAAGGCCAGGAAGCCTGTGGTAAAACCTTGGTGTTACCTCGGAGATGTCAGCCCAGGAGTGTCACGGCCTAAACCATCACTGCCGGTTGGAGAGGCAGTTGGTTTATACGTATTTTAATGGCTGGTGAATGTGCTCAGTGTAGCTGGATGCTGGCCTTTGAAAGGACAGGCTGTCTGAGCCCTGCTCGAGCCCGCAGTGGTACTTTGGTTCCCGAAATTCATTTGCTACAAGGTGTGTGTGAGTATTTGAATACTATGAAAGCTGTTCACCATTCTGTGGGTGTTCACTGAGGAAAATCAGGGCTATGAGCACCTGCTGAGAAAGGCAGCTGGCAGCAAATAGGAGCTGACCTTTTGGACGTGACCTTCTGCTTTGTTCCTTCTGATAACTTACACTGTCATGCAATGGCTCATGATGCAGCCTGACCATATGGTGTTTAGCAGGAAAAGGTTTAATTAGATTGTTAGGCAGCATGTATAGTTGCAAGGCCAAAGAGATGATAAAGGAGGTCTGATCCTGGTATCAGCGATGTTGCCATTGCTGAATTTGCTGACAGTGGCCTGGAAATTGAGCAATGGTTGAGGTACCTTTGGAGGCCATCTGGCTCAACCCCTTTTTGCTCTCTTATGTATAACTGACCCTTACTTCTACTGACCTCTTGTAGGTGTTACTGTTCCAGTGCCTTTCAAGCACTGCTCAGGACATCTAATGAATACAGGCGGATAAGTTTTATCATACAGTTTTAGGTTTTTCCTTGGGCAATTGGAAGGATGCTGGGGAAATGCCAGGCACTGGCTTACTTAAACAATGCAGCAGCTTTGATAGAAGGAATGAGATGGGTGTTAAGGTACATAGAAAGCAGCATAGAGTACGTGGACACAGTAAGAGCAAATGTATAGGCTCTGTCTCCCAGCATTTTAGCAGGACTTACGCTGCAAACGTGTATGTTTAGAAATTTTACTTGAAAGCAAAATAAGAATTTCAATCTATGCAGCGACAATCGTGGGGTTTACAAGAGTGGACAGGAAGGTTTTTGAGTGTGGATATTGTGGTCAAAACATAGTTTAGAACATAAGGAAGCCTGTAGCATAAATGTGCTATTCATTACAATTTTCCAAAAGAGATGTGGTCTGAATGGCTGGTAATGAAATGCTTTCTTAATGCTATGATTTTCCTTACTGTTTAGATGCACAATGCACAAGTTTGGATAGAGGCTCTCTTTTTTTGAGAACCGAGAAATGACTTTGTGTACTGAGTAAAATTACAACTTCCTAAAATGACATGCTGAGAAAATAAATGTATCTAAGTGATACTTGGCTCTAGAGGTGAAATGAAAGAACAGAACTACAGGACTTTCTCCAGCCAAGTGAAGTTCTGACAAGGTCATATAACAAAAGCATAATAATATCACTCTGGGTTTCTAGTTATTATTTCAGTATGTGCTCTGACCAGTGAAAGCATTGCTAATTTTGTTTTCCACAGCTGTCCTCCATGTCATGAGTTTGTATTTTTGTATTGTTGGATCTTGCTCTCTTCCAGATATGCCTGTTTTTGGTTTCTTCCACAGTAATGAGTATTTTTGAGACTGTTAAAATAACCCTCTGTGTTTCCACTAGAAGCAGTCAACAGAATATTTCTCTGTAATTTAATATCCGGATATAACTTTGAAAGGTTATACCGTGTATCTGCTAAGTATCTTCTCTCTGCGATGCAGGCAGGAAAATGCATTTGATTTTTTTACACCATAGGTTATAATCAAGCACTGTCAAAACAGGAGTGAGTGGTGTAAAGATTCAAGAGGTGATGCTTCCTCCTGTTCAGACAGTAGGCTTTTGCAGAGCATGTTAATGGGGTGTGAAGATGCAGAGGGAAAACTCTGTGACAGACACTTCTCCGACTCTTTGGGAGGTCGGTGACTTGGGAGACTGCCAGCCAGGAGAGCACAAGCTGACCCACTGCTTCTGTCACCTGTGTGCCTCTTCCCACTGCTCCCCTCGTCTTCATCCCTGCGATTCCTCCCCAACCCAAACCTCGAATTTACTGAATGTAATGACTTGTGGAAACATTTAATAGCCCGTCGTTATCCAAGGCAGGGCAGCTGGTGTCTCCTGGAAGAGGTCAGATATACAAAATCCAGGTATATGGTGCAGGATACCTTAGAGACAACTAAACTTATGCTGAAGCTCGATCTGCAGGACCAGTCCTGGAGCAATGGGCTGCTAATGTCAAGCAACCTTTAGGCAATCCTCCTCAGTGCCTGAATTAGCAAGTAAATGTTGTACCAGGATTTGAAGCATTTACTTTCCTTTTTCTTCAGACTGGTATGCTACAATATTCTGAGTCTTAGAGCTGATTCTCCCACGAACTAGATCTCAGATAACGATTGCTGTGCTCACACACTCTGCTCTTTCTAACAGAGCAGAGTACCCAGTTCAGTATCAGTTTGGTTCTGGTGGGGTGTGTGCTTCTGCGGTGGTCAATGCTCTCACACCGGTGGACACAGGCTTTGCTCTGTCTGTAACTTTGTGATACAAAGGCCTGGAGAAAAGGCTTTGTTCACCATGCCCGAAGACAGTCACACGGAAGAGTGCTGGATTAAAATGGGGGGGTTGGTGTTGTAGCAGAGCTGTGTAGGGGAGAGCACAACTGCTTGTATCAGGAGCTTGAGGGGTTGGGAGGCCAGGTTTCCTGTTTTGGTGAAAAATGTTGAACAGTTTCTGGCAGAAATTCTTGGTTTTAAATTTCAAAGAATGAGGAGGCTCTTTGCGTCAACTTACTCGTATGAAAAGCCTTCTACAATGAGTTAGGCTATATTATAGGGAAATATTGATTGTGTTACTTTTGGGCTGTATTTGTAAGACTGGGCTTGATGAGACTTGCTTGAAAATATGAAAACACATGTTCATCTTGGTTTGAATCTGCTGCCTATGGCAGCGGAAGGAGTTAAATTCATTAAAAAAAGAATTTTTGAAGAAGGCGTAGATTTTTCTTGCTCTCTTCAGACTACACGGCATCTACAGAAGGGGCAGTGAGAAAATACCCAACAGCCCTATGTTTACTGGAATAAAAATTCTGCACTAGGAAAAAACACATTCAGTCTCTTATGCACATACGTGTGAACAAGCAGCAGAATTTGATGCCCCTGGGACTGGCTCCCATCCAGAGGCTTGCTTACACTGCAAGGGGGAGCAGGTGGCATCTTTGCACCATCTCCAGTTTCAGATTGCAGGTTATCTTGGGGGCAGCTTTAGCTTCTAGCCAGTGCTCTGTGGGAGCCTCTTGGCACACACCGTCTGGTAGGAACACTGAATCAGCCTGGGTTGGTCCTGTCCTCTGGCTGAGGTGGTGGTGGTGAAAATACTGTACAGTTCTTTTATCTACTGCTGAGTGCCACTTCAAATGACCTTTTGGCTGGGGGACTCTGAGGGGTTCACCCACAGCAGTCTGGGTCTAAACTGGGTCTTCAGAGTTGTGCTTTGAAGAAGTGTTCTAGCACTGAGAAGTGTTTTTAACTCCGAAACTGTGTCGTGATGCTTTATTCCCATCTAAATCACCTTTTTTCCCCAGTCTGAAAAAGTATCAGAGTTCTTGTCTCTTTCGGTGCTGATGACATTTTCTATCTTTAAGTGCCTTTTTCTTCTAGAATTTTCTTGTCCGCAGTGTTTTTTTTGGGATTAGAAACAAAGCTGAATACAGCTTGAAAAAGTGAAAAAGACTTGGATGCCCCCATCCAAGTCTGTAGCAGCAGACACACCAAGGTAGGCTAGATTTCATTCTCTGCTCCTTGGAGGATTGGTCCTCTGACTCATTATTTCCTTTGTTGATGAACGCTGAGCTGAGACTTCCATGGACGGGTTCACAGGTTTCTTTTCTGAGTGGCAATAGCTGATCTAATAACTGTGTATCACAGTTGGATTGATTTCCCCATCATGCCTGCAGAGCATGACTTTGAAGTTACTGATGTTGAATTCCATCAGATAAGGCCTCCTGGTCTCAGCAAGAACCTTTGAGGACTGGCCAAGAAAACTTAGAAGTCACAAGTCAGGGAATAGCGTTATTTAGTATTTTGAGTTGTTGGCTTTTGCTGTATTGCTTTTATCTCTTCACACCTTTGGGTTATTAAAGGAGTTGTCAAGAAGGAGTGGGGGGCAGACTAGATTAAACAGTGTTAGCTCTTCACTCCTTGGGGCCTCTAGGTATGACTGTACTGGTGAAAAATGATAAATTTAACTCCTAAGCCCAGAGCAGGTCTGAGGATGTAGTAGTTTAGGGTAGTGTTCCACCCTAGAGTGATATAGGGGTTAGGGGAGAACAAATGATCATGCAGCTTGGAAACACGGACCAAATGCAAGGATCTTGGCACTGACCCTCTTAGAAAAGCCTGGCTTGCTCTACACAAGTGAAGAAAATTTAAATCATTGCATAAGTCTAATGACCTCGTTAGGTCTCACCGAAAATATAAGACAAAACAGCAAGAAGCTAAAAATTGCTATTACTTCTAATGTATTTTTAGAAGTTCTTAATTTTGTTGTGCTTTCTCATTGTGCATGGTACCCAGCCAACCCAGTGCCACAGGCTAAGATACTCATTAGTATTCCTATTTATCTTCGGTAAAAATTAGTTACATTTGAAAAAGCATGTGCACAGGATACATATAAACTGTGTCCTGGTGTTGGCAATTCTATTGTTCATGCTTGTTAACTTTACTGTAGCCTTAGGGCTCTCATGCTGACTCTATTAAGCAGAAAGCGCTGTAACTCAGAGTACTGTTTATGTGTTAGGCCTTTAAACTTATCTTTACAAATATTTCTACCAGTTTTACTGTGTTCTCTACCTTGCAGCAGCTCTAAGTGTTCAAACTATACAACCAATGCTCCCTCATTTCCTCCTTTTTTCCCGGTCTTCCTCTCTTTCTTAAATTTTAATAAAGAGATGGAAAACAGATCAAGAAGGAAGAGATCTTATACAAGGACAGTGAGGTTGGTAATGCCCATGTGTAAATTTTTTCAGCACTTCCGTCTAGGACGGGGAGGGAGACAAGTATTAGAAATAGGACAAATCTGTTATGATGGTAGCACATCACAGGTCCAGGAAGAGAAACTGAGATCTGCATCAGCTTCATGTCAGCAATGCCGGTCTTAGGTGAAAATCCAAACTCAATCTTTGTTAAATGTAATTAGACAGTTAGTGTCGATTCTAAAATGAAAGCGTGTCAGTAACAGAAGTGTGACCAGTGTTTGTTTGGGTCAGCTTTAAGGTGGAGAGTTCCAGCACACTTCACGTGCCTCCCATGCACGTTCATGAAAAGGGTGGATCCCATAGGTCGGTAAATGTAAAAGCATCTTGCTGCAGTTTCGATGGCTCGGCTGTTGTAGGATACTTCCAACATGCTGCTGCTGAAGACACTGCTGCTGTTTGCTCTACATCACTTGAGGCGGTCAGGGAAAGAGGGGTAAAGATGGGCATGGATGGGCAGGAAGTGAAAGACTTTGTGGTGGGCTCGGAGAGTAGGCCTGTGGTGTTAGGACTGGAGGAAAACAGATATGGTATTGAGGTCCTGACTGGGGAAGGCAGGATATGCCATCAGGGAAAGGAAGAGGCCGGAGCTCACGTTTGGGGATGAGGGTGGGGCAGGCAGACCCAGAGCTGAGTAGAAATAGCAGAGAAATAGAAGACGCTTTTGCTTCTCTGCTCTGTTTATGGCCTTTAATCTAAGACCAGTTCTGCTTCCAAATCTGCCATACTTATCTCTAAACAACAACAGAAATAAAATATCAGTGTAGCTGATTACTTTATTTCCAACTGTTTGTGTACTCATCTGAAAGTTTTAGGGAGTCTTTTATAGCCTACTACTTTAAATTGCACCTACATTTGCAGGACCCTGTGTTGTACTGTGTCTTCTGGAAGCTGATGTCAAATTGTCTTAGTGAACAGGTTTGGTGTTACCCTGTGGGTATGCAGTTTTTGCTACTGGCACACTCCAGGACATTCAGCCAACAGCGAGTGAGGTGGGAACCTTTGTTACTTGAGTATTCAACTTTGGCTTGGCTAACTGTTGTGATTTGAAGGATTAATAAAAAAAAAATCATCAGCAACCCCACTCTTTCTCTCCCCCTGCCTTAAAGAAATAATGCTTGGTAAAGCCACCTTTGGAGGGACACAGAGTGACTGAGACTCATGTCATTAGCTGATTTTTGAAAGCTCTGATTCCTAGTTCCTAAACTGACAGGATACTGAGTAAGTGAAATGTCTGTCAGAAATATTGCAGCTTCCCCCTGTAGGAGGATGTTTTAAATGTGAAACTTCTTTAAACATTCTATGTGAAAGCTGCTTAAAAAAGAAAATGTTGAGGTAATATTGCTGTCTATTTTGAACGATTTTTAACCTTTCAGCTCTTGGTGTGCTGTTATCTGTGTGTGAGATCTGCTCTGTCTCGGAGAACGATGGTGGAAGGCTGAATGTGTGTCCATTTCTATGCATCTAAGGATTTAGTCACAGGCAGCATAGACAGTTATGTAAAATATATCCTGAGGAAAAGTTCTATGGTGTAACTCATCTCATGATGAAATTCTTTAAATAAAAATTTAAAATGTTTAGTTGAATCTTTCTGGTGATAGTGAGCTCTGCACCTCTTTCCATGAACTCCAGAATCCTTTAATCTTTTGCATTTGCTGCATTTGCACCTACTTCAAAGCATTGCTGCAGGCGTTGGAAAGGATCCTGGCACTCGGTGGGAATAGGGCGGGGATGTGAAATTCTGTCATCACTTGGAAACTGCAGCCATTTCTGAAGTGCCAGTGTGATCTATCTTTACAAAAGGGCAGCAGCATTATGCAACTAATTTGGGAATATAAGGAAACGTGTCTGTATTGGCTGTAGTTTTGGAATGTTTTTTTTTTAAAAAACCCTCAACTCTTTATACTGAGTAGTACTTGCTAATCTAAGGAGAGAGCTGAATATAGTATGGTAATGATTGCTGGGCATCTATGTGGGTAAATGCTAATTTACCTTGTGGTTTTGAAACCAGCTGTAAGATGATGAACCCTGGATGCAGCCCAGCCACTGATGTCAGGGTCTGGTGGCACTGGAATGTAACAGAGAGTCCTGGAGATGAGCTGGAGAAGAGGGGGTGAAAGTGTTAATTTGAAGAGGCAGGGCTGTGTTATTTTAATAAAGAAGGTAGTCTGAGTTTTAGCTGTTATCACTTGTCTGTCAACTGGTATTTTAAGAAATAAAATCTACTTCAGGACATGTTTTAGGTGAGCTGACTTAGCGCGGTGGAAGCTGAGGGTGGCGATGCCTTACAAGAACCAGTCTTATGCTCCTGACACCAGTACCTCAAACTGTACCCCAAACCTCTTGCTGACTGCTGTGCGAATGATCAAACTTACAAGGAAAACATTTGTCCTGTTTCAAGACTGATATATCTGTATGAATACCCTCAAAAAGCATGTAATTCACAGCTATCTTGGTTTCATATAGCCTCACATTTGGAAAAAAGTTCGGTAGTAAGTCTCAATCATTAGAGGCATCTGCTTACCCTGAGTTGTGCTTTAGCATATACATCTGCTGCTTTGACTTGCAAAACTGCAAGATAGTGCTTTTCATTCAAAGAATTTAATTGTGTAAGAAGCTGCAAGGTTTTTATGGTACTTAGATTGTGTTTTATTTTAAATGCCATATTAAGAGCGTTCTACAATTAAGTTCCAAAAAAATTAGATGCTATAATGTGTTTTAAGTTGCTGCTATGGTAAAGAATTACAATTCTCAGGTTATAAAAAGTGACTAAACTGCTCCTAAAAGTGAAATCCAAGTACAATATAGCTTTTTGTTTTGCAATGCACTTAAGTGATGAATTCACATGGTGCTGGGAACAGAAGGCGATTTCCAAGGCTGGAGAAATATATCTGTTTTTTTATACTCAATGAGTGTTCAAATAACCTGTACCACCAATCTCTCAGTAAAGCTGAATCAGTTGGAAGAATGTGTTTTGAGGATAAAATGCAATTTAAACTGATGATGGGACCTCTAAGTTTTAGTGTATTACTGCAATAGTTCTGTTAGCTCTTAACATGGTGCTAAGTGTCCATGCTCCCAATTAACAAACAGCCTAATGCCAGAGGAAGAGCAGGAATCTCCAAGTAAGAGCTGGGAGAAATATGGGTCATAGTGTCCTGAAGTTGTGTTTTGAAATCGGAATGGCACATTCAACGACTGCAAAAATAACCTACATATCTCTAAATAATTTTCAGCACAAATTTACCTCCAGTCTTTAATTGCTGTTGGAAAGGGAAGCGCCAGGCTGCACTTTGATCTGTAGTTAATAAACTCGATCTTGGTTTCCACTTCCTCCTGTTATGGAAGATCAAAGGACAGTTAAGGCTGAGACCTTGGATTCTGCATGTGTAATGTGATGATATTTTGTGTTTTGGTGGTGGAGGCAGTGCTGTTTCCTCAGGGCGATAAGCTGGGAAGAGGTGGCTGTTGTTGAGCCTCTGTGATAACCACTCTGTGTGCACGTTATGGATGCCCAAACAGAATATAATGTGTTCATACCTTATGACTTCTCTTAGCCCAGTTAGCTGGCAAAGATCAAACAAAAAGCAACAAAAAAACCCAGCAGAAAACCAACTTACACGTTGCCCAGTGTTTTATTTTTATAAAATCTCTCTATTGTAAAATCAATGGACAATCTATAGTAATTGCAGCCAAAAAATAGTACATCCTTTACCTAAAAAAAGTCATGACACGACATGGCCCATGCTGACATGAATTAATTTACATGTAGTACTAGACAAGACACCATT
Source organism: Rhagologus leucostigma (assembly GCA_013397725.1). Classification (NCBI taxonomy): domain Eukaryota; kingdom Metazoa; phylum Chordata; class Aves; order Passeriformes; genus Rhagologus; species Rhagologus leucostigma. The sequence goes on from VZTD01002215.1 coordinate 1,201,109, forward strand.
CATGAGGAACACGTGTTCCTTCTAATTAATCTTGAATGTTGCACAGACTCTGACTTGCCCAGGCAAGAACAGATTGAGAATTATTGTGCATCTGTACAGTAAGAGATCAAAATATCATATTCATTCCAGTTTTCCAGCTTTCTGCATAGATGCATTTTACAAGTATTGTAATTGCAATATTACTGTAGACTTCTTAATTGCATGATTAAAATAGGATTTTAATCAGCAGACTTTATTCCACAGACATTCTTCTATGTAACCATATGCAACATAACCATGTTTTTGTTTCATGGCTGTATGAGTTGTGGAATTAGTAAGTGGAGGCTTCTATAAGCAGCAATAAGGACATGGGGGCACCAATGCATGCAAAAATTAAATTGAGTTCCTAGATTATACATATATATATATATATTTGTGTATATATATACAATCCTCTAGTTTTTAAGTCTACTCAGTACATGCACGTCATCCTCATTTTTTTTGGATCTGCACATCCATAATTAGGATTTTTTTAGCACCTACTTTTTTTTAATATTTCCTGCATATATCACTTTGTCTGGTACGATGTGATAAAAATGAGTTGGTGATGGCTGGTATATTAGATGACTAGAGGAGAAGATTGCAAATACAATTTTACCACCTGTTCGTGGTTTTTCCTTTTCTCCTTTAGTTTCCCGGATTGCTGTACTTTGATAAGAATTGCTTACTTTCTTTCCTGAAAGCTGCAAAAGCTGATCTTATGGGCTGTAAGCAGAGCACTGGAAGAATCTAAGAAACATCAGTGATGTCAGATTTGCTCGTTATACACTGTGCCAACAAAACGTGGCTTGTGATGGGCTCAGCAACCCAAAAGTGGGAAAGGTTTGGCTGTGAGACCCCCTGGGAATCCTGGGCACTGTAGGCACAAACCAAGAGGCCGACATCAAACCCTTGGCAAATATTCCACCCCAGATGCTGAATGAGCAGAAAGGCTTCTTTTGGTGCCGTTGCTGCTGCTGAGCTGGCAGAGGGGAATGACACCCAAAAATCAGCACTTCCTGCCGTGAAAGCTTTCTGCTGGTCTGTGCTGAGCAGCATTTAGTGTGGCCTCTTGTGGGGCTAAAGACACCACATATTATCTGTCCATGAAAGTAAAAACTTTTGAGGAAAGTCAAAAAATTCTCATTTTTCTTTGTCTCATGAGGCAACATAGGAACAGCTGTTACAAGGAGACAAAGAAATGTGGACCCTCTGGCTGAGAATAAAAGGCTGGAACTTTGGGCTTTGCCAGTTCCAACTTAATGAGTGGTTTTGAAGCGAAATTGTTCTGGGGAAAGGCTGATAATATAAAAATATATCTGGTAGGTTGGTTTGTTTTTGCTGTAAATTTGTAGTAGGAAAAAAAGGAAAAAAATATTAGCTCTGTGGGACTGCTGGGAGTCAAATTTTCTGTCTCTTGACTATCTCAGCAATTTGAACAAATACTGTCTTCTGAATGTCTGGCATTCCTAATTATTGCTGTAGCTAATTTGTCTCGTCTTTTTCATATTATTTTATTACTTTGATAAAGTGTATTCTGGTATTTGAAAATAATGGTGTGTAGGTTTTTGTTACTCTCTTTTTAATGACATTTTTTGCAGATTTACCTGGTGATTAGTGCCAAGAAAAGTAATTTTTCTCAGCTATTTTCCTACAGTTGAGTGGTATCTCTCCTCTCTGGGTACTTTTTGAGCTCAGGAGATCTTTATTGTTGTCTCAGAAGGTCTGGAAGGCAAAGATTAAATTTCACTAGGGTGTAATCAGATTTTCATAAAGTTGAGCCAGAAAATGAGGTTGCTTCTGTCTCCATTTTTGACCAGTTTGCTCTTTTTTCTTTTACATTGCATCTCTGACTTCCCTGCTCTGGTGATCACACACAAGAGTCACAACGTTGCCTCCTAAAGAGAGAGAAAAGCTGCAGAGAGGGCTTCTGAGGAGCTCAGTGCAGCGGCAGAGTTCTTGCTCCTGCTCTCCTGAAATTTTTGTGGCACGATTTTTGTGGCACCTTTCCATGTCTGAACTGGAAGAGCAGGGAGTGTGAATTCTTGACTGCTGTTGCTGATTTTCCTGGTGTAATTATGGTGGTGCCCTGCAAACATCTCTAAAGAAAACCATGTCACAGGAGAGAGGGAAAGCGAGCAGAGCTGTGTGATGTCCTCACCCTGAGCACAGGCAGGCCACTGCTGGGGGAGTTTCTGGAGCCCTGTAGCACGCAGTGCAGCTTCTCTGGGCTCAGCACTTACAGCAGCACAGGGTCTGTGCTCTGGGAGAGTTCAGAGGGTGAGTCCGAAGCGAAACACTTCACAGCACCAGTCAGAACCTGCTGCTCTCCAGCTGGCACTTACCTGACTGCGTAGGGAACTAATTTGTTGATTGCCCACTAGAAATGCTTTGCATTTTTCAGTTTTCTTCAGTCCTACTCCTTGGAACTGAGATAACAGATAAGAAGTGTGAGGTGCTGCTTTTCTGGTATCCATGGCACAACTCCTACCTCCTTCAACAGAGCTAAGTTCTCTCTTTTCCCTGTCCTTCTATTTTTCCACTTGTTTTTCTTGGGTTTCTCCCCTGCTTTCTGCTGAAGGATTTCTCCAATGCGGGCAGAAAAAGGGTGGTTATGTGTATTTTCTCAGGGTATTTATTAGGTGCAACAGTGATGAATAAAATGGTCACGGGAGACAAATATGTAGTAAATAAATTCTATTACGCTTTTGACCAGCTGTTTGGCTGCATGGGATTTTGGGTGGATGGATAAAAGGGATATGCAACATGAACAGCAGGTGGAGGTGGGAGAAGAAACCAACATTTTTTTTCAAGGGCTATTCTTGCCCTGCTGATTTATGGAAAAGCAAATCAATAGAATAACATCGTCACTAAATCTACAAATGTTGTTAAAGGCAATCACATCTGACCATAAAGAGGAGGAATTTAAAGCTGTATCTTGTAATGCTGAGGTCAAGAGTCCACCTGTATGCTATGTGCTAGTGCTCAGTACTTCATTATTTGCCCCCTTGATGTATGAGGGCCAAATTTTCTTTACAGATTTGTACCCATTTAACCCCAAGACCTATTAGCTTTTCTGGGATGAACTCTCACATCTGTGCACTCAGGTGACAAGTGTGTCACCCAGCAGGCTGCCTGTGACAGCTGTCCTGTCCAGGAGAGCTGTGTGATGTCCCACAGCAGGCAGGCAGCACTGCAGGGGCACAGCTGCTGTGATGTGGTGTCCTGTGTGCTCCTAACATCCCTCCTGCTTTCCGCTGAGTGCGTCCCTGGGAGCAGCTTGCATGGATAACTGACCTGCATCTTCGTGTTTGTTTCCATCCTCGTTCTTCAAACGCTGTAGAATTAAAATTATGAACGAACCCAGCCTGGCAAACTTGGCAGATTCTCACTTTATTCAGGAAGGCAGATCTAATGTTCCCTGACAAATTGTTCCAGAGAAACTGTCTTGTAAAATACAGGATCTGCCAGTTCCTTCATACCAAACCATATTTCTATTAGGACACAGTGTTAATGGTTCACTGGAAAGTACAATGCTTGGTGCAGAGCGAATCTGAAATCATTTAGCATACTTGATTGTTAACTGAGCTAACTATCCTGTGAGTGCATCGGCTGCCATCTGTCCGTTCACTTGACAGCCTTGGAGGGGGGATAATCTTGAGAGCTGGCACCGGTCCAGTTTGCCGCAGGTCTGCTTTCTAGTGTTTTTGTAGCAGATGTTGTGCCACATGCCCAAAGCTGCCGCCTGTAAGCTGCTGTGTGCTCAAATTTTTTAATTTTGGTGGGGTGTCTGACTGTCTTTGACACAAGACTTGCATTTATCTTAGCAGCTCTTTATAGGGTGTCTTTGTTGTAAATGGTAATCTGATACAAGAGCCAGAGCCAAAACCTCTTGGCCTCTGTCACAGGATTTCTGATGGCTTCGGTGGCCACTGGATTGGACCCTGACTTGCTGGTTGCTAATGTATTTTCTACCCTTTTAATGGTGTGTATTTAAAATATGGCACTTACAAAACACTTAGTATGGAACTAGGGAGCCCTCAAGTTTGCACTGTGCTTTAAGGAATTCAATAGTCCTTGCTTATCTAAGATGCTCCAAAACTGTTTATATACATAAATCCTTGCCTGTTATGCACAGGGAAACTAGAAATTACACCCAATTTTTCCTCCTCTGTTATCTTCCATAGATAACATTATTCCACTGAAAGCCAGTTGATCCTAATTTAATGTAAATCAACCAAGGTAAGGTGAAGCTTTAGGAACTGCTGTGTTTTTCAGTTCTGTGATTAAAATGCTTTGCTCCTCCTGTGCAGCTTGGTGGTTGTCAGCAGAGTAGCAGGAGGGAATTATCATCTTGCTGCAGCAACCCCTGCTGCTGCTGATAGGGAAGATTTCTTCTTCTCTCCTTCCTTGCTTTTCATTAAGAAAAAGCAAAAGGGGGAAAAAAAGTCAATTAGGCAATGCAACATGATGGATCTCTGTGCATTCTCTACGTGTCATCCATTTCAAGAGGTTTGCAATATGAAACTGATAACTTCTGGGTTATCCACAGCATCTGTCTTCCATCCTGGTCTATGTTTCCGCTTGATCACTTTGTTTCGGACTGCCTGGATGAGTTCTTGGAGGATGAAAAATGATTTGACTGTGTCTGTCCAGCTCTAAAGTAACTGCCCATAGATTTGCTCCTGACTGTGTGTGTAAATGAAATAAAGTACAAGAGGTGGCCTAATTTATGTCGTGTTTAGGCATGGGAAACTTTCCAATCTCAGTAATTAATTTATCATCTTTCAGAGGCAAACTTGTAGGTTGTTTTTTCAGCATGTGGCTTAATTTGCCTTTGTACAGTGTCTGTGCGTCTTTGAGCTTAAAATTTTTAGTTCAGTCTCTGGTTTTGAAAACGTTAAAGGTGTACAAAACAAAAAAATGTGATTACAATACTCAATCTTCTTAATTAGTTTCTGTTCTTCAGTCTGTTAAATGCCATTTGCCTGTCAGGGAAATGCATCCTGTGTGCAGGAGCAACGTTGGAGTGTTGCAGAAGTGATAGGTTTTGAATATCTTGAGTTTTGGGAAAGGCCTTCATAATATCTCTCACTAGAACACTGACTAGGTAGTTAATCACAATCTAGGATCTCAGGCTGAGAAATGCTCCTCATTCATGCTGTGTGTGCAGACATCTGTTACTCAGCAACAAATGTCACTCTCTTTCCAGATGAGTTATTAGCAAATGTTAAAAAGACAGGTATACAGTAAAAGTTTAATGCCTATGAAATGACCTGTGAGGCTGCAAGTGCCTTAGCATATGGAATATAATTCTGAGTAATAAAGAGATGAGCATTCCAGCGTATTTATGATGATTAAAAAAAAAAAAAGAAAAATGCTGCTGCCATGGAAAAATGAATCAATGAATTCAATTTACTGTTCCAACAATGCATGCCTTACAAACGTACATGCTATAGTTTATGGAGGCATTTAGCTGAACAAGGCAACAAATGTTTTCTGGGAAGTAATACGAGGCAATGTATTTGTCTACAGCTGAAAATGTGTAGTTGCTTTCCCAAGGATTGGAAGTAATCTTGCTAAAGCAGAACAAGAAACTTTTACAATATCAAGATGCCAGAAGAGAGTGGACAGAAAAACTTCATTTAAGTAAGGTGAAGACATGACATTTATTGATCTTGTAAGATAAAATACTTCACTTTTCTGTAACTACCAGCATAAGAATAGAGTTAGAACAAGCTGCAGCTATTACAAGTATTTTATTCTCTACACAATGCATAGCTTAAGTTACATAAAAACAAGTATCTGCAGTATTTCTCTAAAATATAGACGTTAAATTCTGTAGTATTTGCATCAGGACAGCTTCTCCTGTTCTTACCTGTTAAATCCAGAGACAGATGTTGGCAGTTCTGGTGCGCAAATGTTTGTGCCAGAGCTCCAGGATGCAGCACCTCTCTTTGTGCTGGGTGTGCGCTGGGATAGATAATGAATGAGACCTGGTTAATCACGGTATAAATAGTTTGGAAGACGGGCAATAAAAAAACAAAGAACTTGAAAGTTTTTATAAATAAAGCTGTGTAGAAGCCTTACTTTATCTTCTATCCATCCTCCTAATCCTAAAGTCAGGCACTCTCCCTCTCCCTCGTCTTTTCTCCATTGCTTAGCAACACTCATGGGTGAACTTAAAGCAGAGCTTTGTTCCCAGGTGTGATTTCAGCAATATTTGCAGGCTTAACAGTTCTGAGATGTGAAAATCAGCCCCCTTCCTCCCCACCACCATTAGCCTACTTCACTAAATAGTCTTTCTTGTTCTCTCCTGCACCCCAGGCATGTTTCAGTTTTTGTCTCTACTGTTTTGATCTAACCAAGAGAGTTGTGGAAAGAGGGGGGAGGTTCAAATAAAGCTTCAATTATGGAGGACACACATACAATGTGCACAACAGAGCTGCGTGTTGGGAATAGAATTGGAGTGTAAATGCAGAACGGGTCAAGGAAAGAACTGTTATTTCTTTCAACTCAATTTGATTTTTTTTTTGAAGTTGAGATTGATTAAACGGCATTTTTCATGCCAGCATTTACATGCTGAATTGGTATGACCAACTGCATATTACAATATAGCCTTGAACAATCATTTTAAGTAGGGAAAAGCTACAGTAGCTAATTGCTTCCTACACAGTTGTTCTATTTTTGGCAATACAGTGGCATATCAGCACTTCCTAGAAATGTTCAGTTTGCCAGGCTAATCTGCATGTGTATTTAGTCCTGTTTCTGGAGGATGATCTGGTTTATTCATTCTGTTTCCTCTTGTTTTCCCTGGCTGCTTTTCTGTAGTTCACTATCCTTTGAGTTATGGGTGGGTTTTGTGTGTGTTTTCTCCTGCAAGCCAGAAGATGTTAATGCACGTCTGTTTGATCTTGGAGACAAGCTAGATCACTCACCAAGGAGACTTGTGTTGAAATGCAAACATTTCCATTGAAGTCTCTCTCAATTTATGTGCAGAACACTATGTTTATATGTAAAAGCTGGTGGTAAGTCTTCAGGGGTTCTATTGCTTCAACAGTGCCATAACCACCTTGCTGATATTCCATTGAAAAGTTCCTGTATTTTGAAATGGAAGACTTCCCAGGCGTGGAAAACCTTGGAGCTTTTGCCAGGCGGAATGATCTAATGTAAAGTCTTTTATGTTTAGGCCTCTCTTATGGATTTTGAGGTTGACACTCCAGCTGAATTACTAACCTTGTGAAACCAATAATTTTGGAGGGGCTGTTGCCCAGAGGGGATGAAGTGCACACTCGTGTGCTCCCTCAGCTCTAAGACAGTTAACAAAATAAGATACTTTTAAAAAAGCGTATAAATGCAGTGGCAAATCCTCTAGCATTTTCTTAGGATAGTCACAAAGCAGATTCTGGGAAAAGGCTTCAGAATTTTTCTTTGACTTTGAGAATTATAATTTATCTGTAATCTGCTTCATTCAATTTTTTTGGATAGAAATCAAATGAAGTTCTGAATTACTGTACATTCTCTGTGTCTTGTGTCACAGAGCTTTGCTGTAGGATACTGTCCTTTCAACAGGAGGTTGAATTAATAATGGCCTGTGTATCCCTATGTGAAGTTATTTACGAAGTAAGAGGATGCCCGAAAGCATTTATGACAAGAGTACTGAAGAACTTTGTGATTCTTTACTCTGTCTGCTGTGTGCTAGCTAGCGTGTTCCTACTCCTGCACCTTGTTTCTCCATGGAAAGCGAGCTGTTCCCTTCCTAATCTTTCATGGGAGCTGTGTGTTTGTTTTATTTAAGTGTTGGTTGTCATGAGGAAAAGACAAACAAAAAAAGGAAAAGAAACAGGATGAGAAGGTGAGTTGGTTCTTTTGTCTGAGAAAAGCAAGAAAGCAAGTCAGCTTAGTGTCATTCTTAACGTGTCAAATTGATACAAATACGCACTTTGATTTGTACATTAATTGTTTAAATGTCTAGGAGTTGTTCCAGACTCTGTGAGGTTCCTCAGGTGTGTTCTCCCTGTTACCACAGGCGGTGGTTCAAATACTTGCCAGGTGTTGTATTTGCACAGGATGTCTGCTGTGGGGGTTCCCTGGCTGTTCCAGTCTCTTTCCCTGTGTTTGCTTTCACTGTTGCTGACAGAATATTCATTTTCTTAATGCAGTTCTCTGCATTGCATCCTTAAGGCAAGATGTCCCTTGAAAACACACAAGGATGTGTTTTCAAACAGCATAATAAAACAGTAGGCGCATTTCTTGGTGGAATATGAGATGAATGTGATTATTACTAGTGCAAAATGCTCACTTCCTCAGAAGGTGCAGAAAAGTGCGTAGTCCTGGCAGGCCCATGTGCTGTACTTGTCTTGTTTATTGAGACATTTTGATGCACTGCTGAACTGAGTTGAGTTTTCCTATCCTTTTGCCTTGGAGTGTGTAGTTAGAAGGCAGAGCTGATAGCCTCCAAATGAAGAAATATAATACATTTTTTTAATACAGTATAATTGTACCACATTTCCCAATCACTGAATGTGCAGTCAGACAGCAGAAAGTCTGAATCTTTCTTGCCTGTCATCCCTTTAAGTGAACTTCAAGCTTTAATTGAAGACTGAAGGTACCACTTGCTATGGTGTACTGTTGTCCGAATTTGGTCTAACAGAGATGGATAAGTGAAATATTTGCTCTGTGTTGTTCTCATACTCTTTTAGTAGAAGTGATTTTCAAAGGGAGGTGTTAAACAGTCTTTGGATTACAGCGTCCTCTGATCTACCCAAGCTGCTGTAGGAGTTAGTGTTTGCGTATGAAAGCTCATAAAGACAAAGGGACCTGTTAATTGCTTGAGTGCTGTCACAGCTGCTGATGCTTTGAAAGTGAAAATCACAATTACTAAAAGTAATAGTTTTTAAAAATTTTTTCGTTCGATACTGATTTAATTTTTTAGCCAGAATACACCAGGAATTGCACAGCTGGGCTGATGTGAACACTTTTACAAATATCTACCCAGCAATCAATCGTTACTTGGTTGAAAGCAGATAAAGGGGTTGGGATGTTGCTGGAACCGGTTCTCCTTTGTCACAGCCCAGTGTAACACCAGAAGTTCACAAGCTGCCTTGCACCGTTAGGTAGGATGAGGCACGGTGGTGGTGAGGAGGCTGGAGATAAAACACTTAGCTTATGCTTTTCATGTTCAAAGCACTTTAAAGACAGTATCAAATTAATCTCTACCACAGCCTGATTAAATATTCCAAGTGGTTTTCCAGCTTGGTTGCTGTCATTATCAGCACTTTCCAGGTGATGGGATACTCTGCCTTTGCTCTTTAAATTCCTGCTGCACTTTGTCAAAATCCTGCTGACTTTGCCATTCTGGCAGAAACACTGAAAAACACTGCTTTTATTTGAAATAAAATGAAATGCTTGACTTTGAGCAGGTGTAAAAAAAGGTGTGGAAAACCAGGGCTGAAAAAGTAAGTGGAGAAACTTGAGTAGTGTTGTCTGAGTAAAACCTTGAGGATTGCAGTGGATTATCCCTTTTGTTCTTTGTGCTAAGGGTCTGGACTAAGTTGATGGTAATTTTGAACCAAGATTATTCAGCTTTTTGGGGAAGGATCCTAAACACCTGGACTGTGAACTATGGTTGTTACACCAGGCGTTTCCAAAACACGTGTATGTGTTCCATCATCTTATCCCTGTCCCCTATTTTTTTTTTTGTATGAAAAATTATTCTGTGAGTTTTCAAACTGGTTGGAAAAATCAAAGACATGGGTTTGGTTTGTTTGATTTACTTTCTTTTCCTCCAGAGAAGGCATTATTCATCTGGAACATTTTGCTGCACGTGGAGCTGTCGTGTTGTTAACTTTCCAACTCCCTGACCCTCATGACTTCAGTATGTTTCATATCTTGCCTTATCTCTGTTGTTGGGCTTTATGGGAGAAAGTGTGTAATGTTTGTGTGCAGCTGAGGACAGAGGGTGGACTTGGACTGAGCACGGACTCAAATGTTGTTCAGTTATAAACAGTGCATAGCTGCAAAGCAGAATTGCCCTTAGACACCAGCCTCGGTGCTGCACGCAGAGACTCTCCTGGATGACATCGAAAGGGGAAATGTCACCTTGCTGTTGCAGGCAGTTTTAGGGAAAGGCAGGCAAGGACGCTGATCTTTCCTGTGCCTTAAAACTGAACAACCAGTAAGTGCGACACGTGAAATCCTTCAGTAAGTTGCTTCTCGGATTAACTGCAGTGAAAACTTTTAAATCCTCTCTTACCGGAGCTTTTGCGTTGTTGTTTAAACACCCCTGCTCAGGCGACTGTGTCATTTCCACTTGGAACCGCCTCCGTTTGGTGCCGGGTTCTGGGCGGCAGGGATGGGCTGGGAGCGCTGGTACAGCCCTCCTGTGGCTCGTTCGGTACGTGCACCTTCCCGGGAACGGGCTGACACTGCCTCGTGTCCCGGGCCAGAACCCTGCTAGGATCACTCCCTAGCACCCTGTGTAACACTTAGTTGTGAAGGTATTGCGGAATTTTGATTGTCTCCCTGTTAAGAAGTTAGCGTAGATAAGTTCTGCATCTTTGTGTGTACTTGGCTCGTGCTTCTGGTACACTTAACCTACTCCTCGTAGCTCTAAGGAGGCAGGTAGAGGAAAGTGACACCTAAAAACACAACCAACAACTTGGGTTCCAGTCCTGCAAGTTCTTAGGAACTTGCCAAACTTTATTTGCAGACTTTATCCTATTCTGCAAACTAGATTTTGTGTCTAAGAATTCTTAAAAATTTGGGCTTGAAGGGATGTTGTTCTACTGTAATAGATGGTTTTGTCAGTCTTCAGTGGGAACAAGAGTGAAACTTAAACAGCTGAGAGTATTTTTCCTAAAATGGTTGCTTTAATAAGGACGTATTGTCTCATCAATTTTTAAGCTAAACTCCCTGTAGAAATCAAAGAAGTGTTCTGCTGAAAAATCAATTGTACAATCTGAACCGTAGTTACTGCCTGTCAAATGAGACTGAACCGTTCTCTTTGTAATACGGCCTCCATAACTCTCTTTTTCAAAAATTATTTTTTATTTTCCGTATTAAAGCAAAGCCTGTGAATCTCTTTGGAGCATGCATTGGGGTAAGCCGTCTGATGGCTGAAGCTGCTTCATTTCCTTTGGCTGTGGAGAATAAGTTAACTCCATGTGAAGCTTTACCTCCTGCAGACATCGGAGTAGTATGTGAAATATTTAACATTTTAATTGTGTGAGGCTTCATTGAAAACCTTATTTTCCTTGCTATGTGTCATTTAGAGAGGCAGTGCTGAACTGTTGCTGGAAATGGGAGCCCTGACAGACAAGGGAGTATGGTGCTTGTTTAACAAAGAACAGCATGCAGACTCCATTATGCTTAAGGCTACGTAATTCCATTTTCTTCTGTAGATTCTGTTTCATTGCCTTAGTGTCTGCAACACGCGAGATTTTAGTGTTCAAGAAAAAATTTCGAAGCCTGCCTAGTACAATGTCATGCGCAGAATAACTTAGGTTTTGCAGAATAGATGTTTATTTTTTAACATAAATATGATATACAAAGTGTTATAGAATTCTTAAACCTTGCTCAAACCCCTGAATACTAAACCCCTTCAGTTTTTGTGTTTCGTGTTATCACCATTTGTTTGGAAAAAAAGGTATGTTTTCAAGGGTCTGATTGTTTTCTTTTTTTAAATTTCTAATCCAGAGAAAAATTATCTGTCCACACAAAACCTCCTATAAGTTCAGTAGCTGATGTTTTTTATGACAGAGTGAAAAAAATGCATCCTCTAGGCAAAATCATTCATTTTTGCTTAATCACCATATTGGGAAAATTTGACTCTTTCACATGGATGAAAAATGACTTTTCATGGCAAATGTGCTTCTCATACTCCACCCTCACATTTAGTCACAAAAACTTTGTTAGGAAAAGAAGATCTCTACTGTTTGTGTAAGTTAAATTTTGCATTGCTCCAGCTGGTAGCTCGTATCAGGTGTCCTAAGAGCATTCACCCATATGAAAGTCCGCAATAGCTTAATTATCCAAAAACGTGGATTTGTGGGGTTTTTTACCTTATAACTTGTTCTCCATGCCAACCCTCCAGCCCTTTGAGTCTTCCGGTGTATGGTTGGGTTCTCATTCTCTGCAGGGACCATTGCATACCACAGTTATGTATTTTAGGTAAATAAACCCTGGTATGTTGAGCCTGAAATTAGCACATGGCTCCTCTATCCCAAATCCAAAATTTTTCTGTAACTTTCCTTTTTTTTTTTTTTTTGCCTGGGTCTTACACTGTAGTTTCCAGCTTCAGTAGTGATTAGAAGAAGAAATATCAAAAATCTAAGTAAGATTCCTGGTATTTCTCACCTGGATGGAATGCTAAGAGTGGGGTTGAGGCCAACAGATGGTATTTGTACGTTCATCCCAATTTCAGATTCATGTGGTTTTGTGTAAAGTTCAAATAAGGCCCTTTGTGAATTCAACTTGAAGCTCTTCTGAGATTCAACCATCATCACTAATTCCCTTTCTTACTTTGACATGCTTATAATTCATTTTGTACCCTGTACACTTAGTAAGTGCAAGCCTCTTAACTCATTCTGACTAGGTAGAAATTACAGGGTAAAAATAAACTTTACCTGTGTTCCACCAAGAATAATGATGCAGCATTTATGAATGAGAATGTCAGCATAAAACCATCACTAACAGGAATTTTTTCCAGTGATGACCTGTGCATAGCTGAAAACTATATAAAAATATATGTAAGGTCCACAGCTAAGGTGGAATGTGCTAGAAAATACTCAAAGATCAAAATTGCTTTTTATAGTGTTTTGGTGACAGATTGGGCCAACTTGTTTTGCATGGACACTTCAAAATACATTTTCTACTCCTTTCCTGGGGAAGCTGAGATGTCAATAAGTATGTTCCTTTCTAGTCAAATAACCCAAAACATACTTTTTTTTTCTGCTCTAAGTAATCTTCATGTAAACATGTAATCTACATGTAAACTCAGTGGCATGGGGAAAAGAACAATTCTATACCTGTGCAAAAACCCAGTTAAGTTCCCTCTGACTTTGGTTAAACTAAGAGCAATCAAGCATCCAAGTAAACTGGAATATTAAAGCAGTGCATGAGGTGTGGCAAATGCAGCTCTCTATTTAAAAGAATAGGTCAATATCCACAGGTAGAGTTTTTTCTCTTTTTTTCTCTTTTTTTCTCTTTTTTTCTCTTTTTTTCTCTTTTTTTCTCTTTTTTTCTCTTTTTTTCTCTTTTTTTCTCTTTTTTTCTCTTTTTTTCTCTTTTTTTCTCTTTTTTTCTCTTTTTTTCTCTTTTTTTCTCTTTTTTTCTCTTTTTTTCTCTTTTTTTCTCTTTTTTTCTCTTTTTTTCTCTTTTTTTCTCTTTTTTTCTCTTTTTTTCTCTTTTTTTCTCTTTTTTTCTCTTTTTTTCTCTTTTTTTCTCTTTTTTTCTCTTTTTTTCTCTTTTTTTCTCTTTTTTTCTCTTTTTTTCTCTTTTTTTCTCTTTTTTTCTCTTTTTTTCTCTTTTTTTCTCTTTTTTTCTCTTTTTTTCTCTTTTTTTCTCTTTTTTTCTCTTTTTTTCTCTTTTTTTCTCTTTTTTTCTCTTTTTTTCTCTTTTTTTCTCTTTTTTTCTCTTTTTTTCTCTTTTTTTCTCTTTTTTTCTCTTTTTTTCTCTTTTTTTCTCTTTTTTTCTCTTTTTTTCTCTTTTTTTCTCTTTTTTTCTCTTTTTTTCTCTTTTTTTCTCTTTTTTTCTCTTTTTTTCTCTTTTTTTCTCTTTTTTTCTCTTTTTTTCTCTTTTTTTCTCTTTTTTTCTCTTTTTTTCTCTTTTTTTCTCTTTTTTTCTCTTTTTTTCTCTTTTTTTCTCTTTTTTTCTCTTTTTTTCTCTTTTTTTCTCTTTTTTTCTCTTTTTTTCTCTTTTTTTCTCTTTTTTTCTCTTTTTTTCTCTTTTTTTCTCTTTTTTTCTCTTTTTTTCTCTTTTTTTCTCTTTTTTTCTCTTTTTTTCTCTTTTTTTCTCTTTTTTTCTCTTTTTTTCTCTTTTTTTCTCTTTTTTTCTCTTTTTTTCTCTTTTTTTCTCTTTTTTTCTCTTTTTTTCTCTTTTTTTCTCTTTTTTTCTCTTTTTTTCTCTTTTTTTCTCTTTTTTTCTCTTTTTTTCTCTTTTTTTCTCTTTTTTTCTCTTTTTTTCTCTTTTTTTCTCTTTTTTTCTCTTTTTTTCTCTTTTTTTCTCTTTTTTTCTCTTTTTTTCTCTTTTTTTCTCTTTTTTTTTTCTTTTTTTTCTTAACAGGAAAAGAACATTCAGAGAGCACCAAGAAATGTGCTACTATTGCCCAAAAAGGAAAGACCTCAGGTGCAGTCCACGCAGCAAAATTCTTGTCAGCGTAGTCAAAACACACCAGAATACTCTTGTTACAGACTTCTATGCTGTTTGTAAGAGCTGTGTTACCCCTCAGTGCGCAGCTTCACCTGCCTTCCCCTGACCTGGGCATAACTCGCACAAACACTGTCACATTCGTTTGTTCTGAAGGAATTTAATCATCAGAGCCGTGGACACGGCTGTGAAGCTGAGGACACCCCACCTTCTGTTCATGTTCCTTTCCTCCGTGGCTGAGGATATGCGCAGGGGTTGAGGTTCACCCTGAGCATCAGGCAGCACCTGTGTTGTGCTAAGAGAACCCATGTGGGGTTTTATTTTCTTTGTTTATTTAAAGAAGTGGAGGGCAACTTGGGAGAAACATTTTAATACTTCAAGTATTTAAAACAAATTGTTTTGTGTGAAATAGGACATAGCAAGAAAGGTTTGTTCTTATTTCAGGTTGGTGTCCACTGCCCTTGTCACGTGGTGGCTTTGTCCAAGAAAGTTCTGTGGGCTGGGGCTGCTAGCTCAGCTCCTCTGAGGAAGTTTTTAGGCTAAATAATGAAAATTTTGAACTGCAGTTTTCATAATTATATGAGTTTTTTCTGATCCAAAAAGTAGTTTAACTAATGTGAGAGGAAAGAGGTGGTTGGGCAGCAAGTGACCTTCTGTGTCTCTGTTGTTGTGGTACCAAACATAACCAGGATGTTCAGGGATCTCACGATGAAGATCAAGCTGACAATTATCCCTACAGAATTCAAGAGTTTCTCTTGTATTACCTCAATGATTTATTTTTTCCCTCATCCTGAGAAACACATATATCTTAGGAGAACAAGAAAAGTCCCAACACTTTTGTAGCCTTTTGAGTCCTTTGTGTGCTTTTGTGGTAATGTAACTACAGGGGCTGTCACACTGTGTACCAGGCTCTTATTCCTGGAGCAAACTTGGGCAAAGTTCTTCAAATTACTACACAGTTCCATCATTCCTGATGTGTCAGGCTTTATGCTATGGTTAGAGCGGTAATATGAAAAGAAATCAAAGGCAAAATAGTGGTTTTGAAAGAAAAACTTTTAAATGGGAACCAGGTCCAGATTTGAGGTGTTATTTTTTTCAAAGAAAACTAGTCAGTAGACTGCCTGAGTTCGACAAGTGTTTGGATGACACTTTCAGGCACGTGATGTGATTCTTGGGGTGTCCTGTGCGGGACCAGGAGCTGAACTTGGTGATCCCACTGGTTCCCTTCACACTCAGTGTATTCTATGATTTCTATGATTTCACTCTCTGGTCATCAGCACTTCAGTAAGTTATTTTCACCCTGTTCAGTGTCTGTATTTTGGTCTTGGCATTGCAGATTGTTCTAGGGTTACTGCTACTTTTGTTAATCTCTTCTACCACGAAACTCTATATACTGGTGATCTTTGGTTGATAAAATACTTTTGTAGTCCAAGCTGACTGATGTGATCCAGTTTTCATTTTAGTTGAGCCCTCGAGTCTAGAGTAGAGTCTGGTTTCAGCAACTGAAGGGGCAAAAAATACATTACAGTGAGTAGAGGCTGAAGGGCTTGGGACTTGTGAAAATTAGGCAGCTCCTTTTATTTTTACATTTCTACTTTAGTGACTTGTCAGATGTGCTCAAGTTCAAAAAGCATTGGCTGAAATTTTTCATACAAGTTATCTCTGTGTGAAAAGATCACAAGAAGTAAGGGACATGGGATTCAGTAATCTCATGAATGGAGATATTATTGTTACTAATAAACAAATAAATTGGCAAAGCACCTTTGGGTTGAGAAAGCTGTCAGGACTGAAATAGATGTAAAGATTAATCTTTTGCGCAGTGTGGTTAGAGGTGGAATGCCTTTGGAAGCGTATCAGGATAATAGAGGATTGATAATAATCCTGGAGAGAACACAGCATTTTACAGGGAAACTGTCTTGCTGATTTGAAGGACAAGGAAGGAGAAAGAACAGGAGAGGAAGTGAGACTCAAAAGGAAAGAAAAAAACCCATGGAAAGGAAAAAAATTAATCCAAAGGGTTTTGATACTTGATTTTAAAAAAAAACCAAAACCCAAACCACTTTTCTCTCACTGCTTAGTAGTTTTCTGCTTTGAAATAGTATCTGTGACAGTATCTTTGAGTACTATGAAAGGCTTGTGTGTAGTAACCAGCTAGCTTATAGGATTTCCAGAACGACCGGAAGTAATCTTCCAGTGGTGGTATAAATATCCATGTTTATATGAGGTGCCTTATCAGCTAACACGGATGAGGAGGTTCACACTGTGTAGCCCACAGGAACGAGCCCTAGTGCCTTGCCTTGCCAGAACCTTCCAGAGAGTGAACTATGCAGCTGTGTATCCACAACAGTGCAGCATCCCCACCTTCCAGGGAGGAGATGATTTGATTTGTGATTGACATGAGTTGTAACAGCGATAACTGGAACAGGAGCTCAGAAGAGTTTATGCATATATGTATACACGTCAAACATGCAAATCAAAGAATAATTATCCTAACACTTTGGAAACAGAAGAGAGAGCTCCATATAACACATTAATGCACATGTTTCAGCAAGATGCGTAAAACATCTGCAATTACGAATGAATGGACTCGTTATTCTGCCATGTGCTCACTGTGCTGCACAGAAAGTAAAAATAAATCATTGAGACACTTCTATCATTTCCTTTTTTGTCAAGAATTTACATCTGGAATCCTCATGGGATCTTTCAGAATACCCAGCGATGTAAAGTGATCTGCCTGGCTAATACAACTATTACATTACACTGGTCATGGCTTTCTTATGGTTTAATTGTTGTAGGCCCTGAAACGTTAGCCACTGGAATGAGGAGATACTGATCTCTGTCAGGTGACAGATATTAACCTTCTGTTAACCTGGATCTTTGTCTTCTGAAGAAGGTCCTTTCTTTTGAAGAAATGAGGTTTCTGTTACCAAAGATCTCAAATGGAAATATTTTTGCCCTTTTTTTTTAAGATAACAAATTATACGGATTTATGGTTTTGCATATTTAAATACCCCTGAAAAACATAAAGGTGTTATGTTGTTTTACAGATCTGGTACATTTTCATCTTGAAATCCTGTTTAACTTTGAGCCACATGGATAATCCTGAAATAGCTTTCTCTGCTTCCTGTCAGACACATGCTTTCATTCTGCAGAAAGCAGCAGGACGCCTTTTGCTTGTTTGGAGTAGTGCTCATAAATATAAAATTGAACTGTACACTGGAGTTTCAGAACGAAGGATGCATGTTAATAGATCACACACAAATTGGTCTCTGCAAGCAGCAGAGTCCATAGCATGAGGTCTGCAATTGCCAGGCAAAGAGCTGTACCATGGTATAAGGTTATTTTGGCAATGTAGATGTTTCATGCAGGTGTAGTACTAAGGAAAAGTTTCCAAAGTGCTTGATGACAAATTGGTGGGTGGGTTCTCCCACAGAATGGAGGGGCTATCTTGAGGTTTAAGATTGTAATGCTTATTTGTTCAGTACTTTGTATTGACATCCCAGCAAGGGTTCGAATAATTCCTCCATGTTACTCAATCTAGTATGTCTTAAAAATAATACATTTCTCTCAGCATTGAGACTCGTGATATGCAGACTTTCCGGGGTTGAACTGTAGGTACTGGTTTAAACTTGTGTTTTGGAAATCAAAATGAAATTAATATATTGAAGGCAATTTACATCTTTTGTTGTTCCTCAGTTTGAGGAGATGTGGATATTGAGCTTTGTGGCAGAGACCATATGAAGTCTATCAGGTGATCGTTAGTGCTCATAAAAAACACATTAGATGTTGTTCCCTTCATTTTTTCAACCTGAAAACTTCCTTGTCTGATAGTGAAAAGGCTGATGTGAAAGTAGCGGTGTGTACAAGTGTGTGTGAAAGGCTTCCATGAGATACTGCAATTGTAAAGAAGGCAGAGGTATGCAAGGGGAAAAATGCTTTAAATGCTAAAGATTTCAAAAGAAGAAAGGAATGAGGCTATTTTATAGCTAGCCTACCTGTTTGGTTGTAGCAAAGGAATAGCCTCAGACCAAGATCAATTCAAAAGGACAGCAAATCGGACTGCACATATTAACAGAGCCTCTCTGGTGGAAAGAAATCTCCAGAGGAAAGTACTACTCAGAAAATTTTCACCCTTTAACAAGATAAAAAGATAATTAGGAAGTGTTTCAAATTGAAATAAGATGACATGTGGAACAGTGGTCATGCAGTGAGAAATTAAAGCCCTGTGAGAGAATTGTGCCTGAAGTTCACATTTTAATGAGAATTTTTCTGACACTTGGGAAGACATTACCCACTTTCAGATTCTGTGAGAGAGTTCTGATCAAACAGGGCTTAGATGGGGTCTGTCCTGAAGAACAGAACATGTAGATCAGATTAGGTTGCTCCTTCAGGAGAGCTCTAGAATTATCTTAGTATGCATTAAGTATTTGCAAAGCCTTTGTAATTTAGGTAAGAGGCCCTTATTAAGGGTGATATACCTAATGAATGATGCAATAAACATGTTGATGTCAAATATAAATTCATCCTAAACACAGATGAATAGTTACCTTGTTTTATTAAGGAAGGTCTCATTTAACCAGTTTACGCCTATGTAAAACTGTGTGTGGAAAGTCTTTAAAAAACAAAACACGACTGGAATTACTTTGTTATGTGGTTTGCGTGTGTCTGAGATCTGATATCTTCAACTCAAGGAGCATACACCCACACTGGTTTTCCTGACTTTACTTCTGATCTTTTACTTTTAATCCTGTTGTACCTGGTTATTTCAGAGGCCTAATGGATGATAGTCTGCATTCCTCGCTATTTTGAAATAATTATTTAAATCTTAAGAACAGCTTTCTTTTACAACTGCAATATACAACATCAAAGATGCTGTGGTTTAGAATCTGAAAACACTTATGCACATTGTCACTATTCATTGCAGTGTCTTGTTTATGCCCTTCAAATGTCTTTTTGTGTATCATTCCACTAAGATGTGTGGATTTTAAGCTTTATGACAACGTAGATATTTTTGTGATCTTGCCACTGTGGCAAACGTTTAATAAGTTTGAGGGTAAGAAGGTTTCTTCCAAAAATGTGGCAGGAGTTAAAAGATGAATAGTTCTATGGATGAAAGATCTTTCGGGATAATTGAATTTTGCGGTTGTTGAAAATAAACTGTGCAGTAATCTGTAGAGAAAGAAGAGAACTATTCATGCAGGTCCGTCCGAAAGAACAGTAGGAGCAGCAAAACCTGTAAGTCTGAACTCCCTGAATCTCAGCAGAAAAAAAAGCATTCACCAAAGGCCTGACCTAAAGTCTGCTAATTCAGTTAAAAGATTCCTGATAATTAAAATGTGTAACAGATGGTGGATACTGAGGAAAGGTGAAGGCAGAAAATGTGACTGTGGGCCAGATTTGTGGTCCCAAATGCTGAAACTGAGGATCGATCCAGCCTGTTTGCTGACACAGGATAGATGTGTCTGACCGTGTTATGTGCACAGCTGTGTCTGACCACAACAGACACAGAAGACATGTACTTGGGGGAATTTTTTGGCTTAGTTTGGAGCCTTCTGTCTGCCTTCAATAGGGCAAAGAAAGAAGAAACAAAGCTGAAATCATAAAGGCTGTGTTAGAGAAGCGATGTGCTTTGTTAGGAGTAGGATTTGACTTTGTTTGGTTAAACGTGCTTGTTAGATTAAATGAAAAACCTTTTCCGGTCTCTTAGATAATTGTGCATACCTGTAAGATCGACCTCATGGAGGAATTGTCTTTTTCCAGCACTTAAGTATTAGCTTAAATCCAGATCTAAGTTCTAGCTCAGAAATCAGCTGAATTGTGTCTTATGGCCCACTTCATCCACCTGATTTCACCAAAATCCTTATGCTCTCTCAAGTATTTCCTGTGATGAGGTGAGGGAGAGAGACTGGAGTGAAATTTGGGCCCAGTGAGACTGAGCCTAAGCCAAAACAAGGAAATTGTGTTCCCAAAAGAGAGTCTAGCTTTTGTGGTGCTAGTGCTGTGGCTAAACTTTCTGAAGTGGTAACAACACTAAAAGGGAGAGGGAAGACTTTCAATGGAAAATAATGTGTCAATACCTGTGTCCTCATCCGAGTGGTTGTTTCATCCCTGCAAGGTTTATAAATGCAACGGCTGGCCTTGGATCTGCTACTACTTCAAAATGCAGCTTCCCAGTTGGAAAGGGTGACTCTTGAAGAAGCACTCCATGAACAAAACTATATTTAATGTATGTACAAACCAGACAAAATTCTCCCATGAGAAAACCATCTAATGTCTTAAGAATGGGAATTCGACTGGAACACATTTATTCTGAAACAAAAGCAAGCCAAGCCTGTGTTGTCCTCCTTATGTGTATTTATAGCAGGTGCACTATGAAAGATTTCCTTGTGAATTTATTTTCCCTTTGGTTCTGTTCATTTTAGTGCTGTGGCGTGAGAGCTGCACGGGTAATTTCAGTGTCGTGCTGTCTACGGATGAGATGGGCATCTATTTTGATTTCAGTGAGCCAGAAAAGGTGCTGTATTTGTTGGCAAATATTCAATGTTCATGCACCTCTGTCACCCTTCAGACCAGGAAAAATGATGAAGTATGACTAACTAAAGAGCATTTAATATTCAGTGATTCTGTACTAGAATAGTTTCTGACTGTCACACTCTCCCAGTTTTAGCTCTTTACGTGTGACTGAAGACTTTTTGTCTCCTGGTTGATGAATCTGCATTAAACTTCAAGTATTTGCCGGGGCTCCTGGGGAAGCTTTGTAATGTGTCTGGGAGCTCTCACTATTTCTCTGGACACAAGGAGCTGGTGACTTGCCTGGCACTAAAAAATAGTCTCTACTTGTGTTGTCCAAGATAGATTACTTGGGCAAGGAGAGCAATGCAGGGGAAGAAGAAAGGGGAGAACACGGATAAATGTTGCTTTACATCTTAATGTACTTCCAGCGCATTTGAGATGATACAATACAGAGTAGAGAAACAGGGAAACCCAGTTTATCGAGCTGGTGTCTAATCAAGGCCAAGCTCCCTTCCTGTGCTTCACTCTTCATGAAGGTACAAATTATCCTGTGAAAAATGCAGGTCAGAAATGGAATGATTTAGCTTTAAATGTTAAATAATAGTATTGAATTTTCCTGTCTGCTTCTGCCGTACACAGGTGAACATAAAGTAGGATATTGTCTTGAGCTGATGTACAGTACCAGACTAGAATGCAAAAAGAGGAGGCCAGTCAGGCTGAGTTTGAATCTGTCCTCTGATTTATTTTTCTTTTCTTTTTTTTTTCTGATGGGGGAGTTTTCATTCCTTTGGTTGCAGAGGGATCCCAAAACAGTTGCTTCTTTCACTGCACTTTTTTTCACAAGTGCATAGCTGCCATTTTCCACTCCGTGAAATAATGTGTAGGAGAAAAACGGACCCTTGCTTTCCTTTAACTTTGGCTGTGATAAATATTAGTGTGCCATGTGCAACATTAGCAGCCTAAACGTGGAGGTGGCAGCTACCTCGAGTGGCTGTGGATCACCACTGTCTGTGTGGTGTAACACAAATATCTTCAGCATTAGCTCTCTTCTGAATATGATGCAGAGGCTTCTCCAGCAGAATGAAGGTGGGTGCAGAAAGTGAGATAATGAAGGAAGAGGCAAAAAGAGTCAGGCAGAGCTGTGCTGAACCAGCATATTGGACTAGAAATTCTGAAATGAGCTCATACTTCAATCTTTTTTTATCAGGGATGACTATAAAAGACAAAAGCTTTTCTAAATGGTTGTTGATGCTTATTGAGAGGATTCAGTACTTAAAGGGGAGGACTCAAATCGCAGGGAAGATCCTGGAAGGTCCTTCAGTCGTGGTTCTTAAACTTAACAGCTTGCCCTATATTGTGAGGTAGAAATAAACCATAGAGTTCTTTGTTAAGGCATACTTTTTTAATATCCTTTCCCAACATTTTTGGAAAGGAAATGGCAAAAAGCAAGAAGAAGTGGCTTGAAAACACAAAGGAAGTAAAAGACAGTGCTGAGATTGAAGCAACTGAAACATACAGAAAAATACAGCAGAATCCTTGAAATCTCACAAGTGACTTACAAGTTAGAATCAAGAAATGGTTTGGATAAGTTGAATTAGTCACGCTCTCAGGAAATTTTGAATGCTGTCGTCTTTTCATCATTGGGTTCTATGAAACCCAGTGGAGAGAATACCAAACAAAAAACTTTTTTCCTGGAGTGATTTTTAAAATCTTCGTTCTAAGACTAACAAACCATAGCAAAATAATCTGTATTCGAAACATGCCCAAACAATGGCTTAGCACTCTGAATATTCAATAAGTGAGTTGTCTCTTTAATAGTTATTATGCTTAGTATCAATGCCTGACAACTGCTGTCACCCCATCGAATTGTGCTAAATCCTACTAAACAAGACACCCTTGCAATAAAGCTTGACTTGTAATCATTTTTTTGGCAAGCACGTCTTACAATTGTTATTATTCTAACTGCTCACACTCGCGTACAGCATGAGGTGCCAATGTTTTCAGTTCCAAACGTTAAAGATGTGGTGATAGAGAAGGCGAACCCTTATTAATTCCGAGAGATTTGCTTAATTGGGACACAATGTGAAGATTCTCAGCAATAATAACAGATGATGGGGAATAAATAGGCATGGCAGGAGAGAGGCAGTTTCTGGTGTGAATTTCCCTTTGCTTCTGTTTAATTGCATTACATACTGTGGGAAGTATCTGGAATATGCGTCTTCTAGTTAATTTTTCTTGACTGCATCCATCTAGCTACTGCTCCTGGACATTTTAATGTTTGGTAATACTCTATTTGCATATGACTACACATCAATAGCTGTCATTAGAACCAATTTACATATGTGATTTGCTTCTTGAAGTGTCAGCGTCTGAATTTTATCTAGAGACAGGAATAGGGTCAGGAAAGTTTAATTGTTTGTATAATGCAATTGAAAAGGCTGGCAGGAATCTAGGGCAATTTTGGAACATCTGTCTTTAAACCATCAAAAATAAAGCACATAACAGCTGTGATAACAGCAGGATTATGATTAGATATACAGCATTCACCATCAGCTTGAACGAGGACTGGAAAACAAAAAGGAGGTAAATAAGTCAGTTTGGATAACATTACAAGAATTTTTAATAGGTCTTTGGGTTTTTTTACTTTTAAAAGTTTATATGTAAATACACAGTTAGAAATATAAAGAAAATCTTATTTTTTTCTAACAGAAGCTTATATTTATTCTTCAGAAGTAGAATTTGTGGCCCAGTAGCACAATAATGTAGCTGAATGTGGCTTCCCACTGACTGTGTTGTGTGTTATGTTAGCAAATCCTGCTTTAAAATTGCAGCTATTTGGTCTTGTTCATGATTTCTGCTTAAGGAACCATGAAACATTTGTGACTCATTCTCTTTATAACATGAAATCATCTTTATCTGTATCTCTATTATACCTTTGTTTATCTGTTATGAATATAAATACAGTGAAAACGATTACTTTGGAAACAAATACAGTGAGCTCTATCATGCTCTTTTAAACATGGACTTCTGTATTGTTTTTAATTATTTTTAAGTTTCTATTATTTTGTCCTGCTCGATACTTGAGTTTCAGTTATTTTGTATGAGAATGTTGCCTGGCTTGAGACTGACATCATTTTTAGTGCATAAACTACTACCTAGATCATACTATGGATTCCTAGGAAGCACTTCAGTGAGATTTCCAAAAATCAAGTCAGTTGTTTGCAATCTGAAATTGGTTCTTAATTGCAGGACCGATTGTAACACACAAGGAAGTGTTAACTATTCACGATTAATTGCTTAGTCATTTCTAGTTAAGTTTGTAGTTTGAGGAAAGCTGAAAATATGAAAATATCTAGTTACACACACTTAGTTTAGAATTTTGCATCTGTAACTTTTGGATGCCATTCGGTTAAACCTGACTGCATGACTTTACAGGCAGTACAGAAATACATTTTACATTTTGTAGTCACCATACGAAATAAGAATAAATCTGAAGAAAAATGCACAGCTTCAGCATTCATTTATGTCTTCTATTTAAACTAATTCACGAGAACTGGATACATGAGTTGATGGCACTTCCAAAATTAAAACACTGGTTTGTTCTTCTGTCAGCATGAAAAGTCATTATGCTGCAGCAACACAGGCGAAACTACAGAATGCTTGTAAAAATATGCAGCCCAGAGCTGCTTTCCTGTCCATAGATGATTGTTGGGTTAACAAATTCATTTCGGTATCAAACCAGAAGGCTGCCAGCAGCTGAGCTGTTAGGATGTTTTGTGGCTGTCTAACTCCGCACTGTACTGTCGGCTTTGCAAGAGCGTTTTTGTTGCTGAGACGTCTCAGCAGCTGCCCCATGTGGTATAAGGCAACTTGGAGCCTTGGAATCTGTCACTTATTTATTTCAGATACCCAAATCACTGCTTCATTTGTAAGCAGATTTTGGCACAGAAAAGCACTAGCTGCAGAGAAGTATGCGTTTTATGCCGACTAGTTTTTCCCCCCATAAGTGTCAGTGCACTAACTATCGTGTCATAATCAGTGTTTAGGAGATGCACTATTGTTTTAATTCCTGCAGGCTCCATAGAGTTTTCTCTCAGATCTTTTGTACGACTGTAACGTCCTCATTTACTGCAGCAAGTGCATGTAAAATCTCTGCAAGGAAAAAAAAACCGCTGCTTTACTGGTAGCCAATAAAAGTAATTATCTAATCAGTGTTCTTCAAAAGGTACTGAAGCAGTGTAGCTCTGACTCATGAAAGGCTTTGGACTGGAAGAGCCCTAAAAGAGCATCTAATTCAACCTCCCTGCCATGGACAGGGATACCTCTCACTAGACCAGGGTGCTCAAAGCTTCTGATCTAGAATGCTTCCAGGGGTGGAGGCATCCACTCAATAGACTATCAGGCAATGTTGTTTTAGACAATAAGGTGGCAAGGCACTTTGAGAGCCTTTCGTGGTTAATTTTGACTGCAGCGATGAAAATCTGTAGGTTTTTGACTGATCTGTCATATGCCAGCCAGGAGTTGTTTTCTAGTTTGTTCTCACCTACCTTAAGACTGCTCTGATTCTGAACTAAAGCAAAAAGACTAGTGAGCCTCTCCTTTTTGAAATGAAAATGAAACTGCATGTGGGAAGAAGTAAAGTATACTCATGAATTTTGCATGTGGATCTAACATCATGCCAGCCAATGCTGACATCAGCAACTTGCCTCCACAACATAAGGATGTTGTACGAGTTCGTTTCCCTTAATGATAGTGGTTAATAGCTTGGGGAAAACGTGTGAGGGAAAGGCAATTTATCCTAACTTAGATTAGCTCCAGTTAGATTTTTTTTTTTTCCAAAGTGAACTAAAATATTACTACCTAATCGAGTAAAGATGTCCACACAATTTATATTCATGTAAGTACAGCAAATGTGCTTTCCCTGAAGTAGAAATGGTAGTAAACTGCCCAAACGAAGGAGCACCTGCAATACAAAAATTGGGAAAAAACCTGTCACAAGGTCTTAGATATAGCAGAATTTTTCTCACCAGCTGCTGTCTTCAGATCTTTCTTATATGTTAGGACTTTTGTGCAGCTAAAGCCAAGGATGCCCTGGAACATGAGAGGCAGACAGCTGCTGACCTAGCGCATATTGCTAAGCCTTCTGTGAGTCTGCAATGACATGTCACCATACAAACAAAGACAGAGAGTGAAGAACTTTTTGAAGTTTGAGCTGAAATACTTTGGAAGTAGAAGGAAATAATGCAGGAAATCAAAGTGTGTGCAGCTGGGGCCAAAGCAGAGTTCAGTCAGAGGGAGGAGAGGTGACTGATGTAGCACGAGGGAAAGCAAGAACACTTCAGAGGAGACGTGGCTTCACTGGCAGTGCCTCAGCAAGGAGGATGACTTTTTAAGAGGAAAAGATAGGTATTTCTTGCAAGTCTAGAGCAATTCAGTGACTTCATCTCCCAAGTAAGAAACTGCAGCTTCAGCTTGTTTCCCTGGTCTGTACCTCAGGATTCTGTGCCAGCTGGGATCTCACAACACTGAGGAGCTCTGTCTCAAAGCTGGTTTCCAAACTCTTCCAAACCGTGTAGCTCTGTGGAAACTGAGCTCTAATGGCTGTTCCCAGGACCTAGCAATGCTGAGGGTTCTGTTGGGTCAATGTAATCAATGTCTGTTCGGTTGGGGTTAAAATTTCAGGCATTTTCTGGCAATGCTTTCAGAATGGAAGTCTTTACTTGTTGTAGGGGTCTGGTGTAGGATGTGGTCAGGAACTGAATCACTCTACTTTTCCAAGCTGACATTGTCTTTAGCTAGAGTCAGACTTCATAAAATAATGCCTTCATTTCCTTGTAAAGGATTTGAAGTTAGCTCTCTTCAATTTATCAAGTATGCATGAATGGCAGATAATTAAATGACTTTGATTTTATTTTATAAGTCTTGAGAAAGGCTTGTGTAAGTCCTAAGTATCATTGACAGCTCTGCTCAAAACACAGCAGTTTTGATTCAAATCAAGCCTCATGAAAGATGGTCGTGTTCTTGGCACAAGGATAAGACAATAGAATGAGTAATTATTTTGCTTGTGATAGCTCTGGGCACACGAGACACTGGCAATCTTCTTCTCCTTCAAGAGAACAAGGAAAACTCTTGAGGTGATACAGCTGCAACTAGAGAGAATTTTATTGCTCAGGTGGCTGGAAGCATAGATGGGCTGTACAGGGTTTGGTTTTTTTCTTGGTTTTCTTTTTTTTTCCCCCTAAGGTTTTAATCTTCTGAGGACACTTACATCCTTACAGAGAAGCTACTGCATCAAATCAGTATAGTAGTTTTACATACTCAGGTTGTTTTATGTGATTTATTTGGCTTCCACAGAAATATCAAAAAGTCTTAAAATTGGCAGAGGTAACACTGTCCTGTTTTATTAAACCATAAATGTGAGTGTGATGTTGGTGTCCTGGGGCTCCTGTTGTGCCAGCATAACTGTGAGCCTCAAGGCAATCTGATGTACAAGTTTATAGCAACACCAGAACCCAACGTTACTTCGAAACAGGCAATGTCAATTCTTGCTCTAAAATAGATATGATGGTGTGGTGACCTCAGCTGGCTGCCAGACCCAGTTGTTCTCTTGATCCACTTCCTCAGCAGGTCAGGAAGATAAAAGATGAACAAGCTCAAGGGTTTTGAGATAAAAGCAGTCTAATAAGAAAAGTAAAGTCTGCATAGAAAACCAAAGCAAAAAGAGGATATTTACTCTCCACTTCCCATCACCAGGCAGATGTCCAGTCATTTCCAGGGAAGCAGGGCCCCAGAATGCGTAACAGTTGCTTTGGAAGATGTGTGCCTTAACCACAAACGTCCCCATGCTCCCGTCCCTCAGTTTTTTATTGCTGAGTGCGATGTCACGTGCTGAGGAATATCTCTGCTCAGTCTGGGTCAGCTGCCCAAGCTATGTGCCTTTTGGTCCCCTTACCCTGAAACAGCGTGCTGGCCTTTGGGAGGAGTGGGTGAGGTTGGAGAGAAGGCTCTGCTGCTGAGTGAGCTGCTCAGAAGTAACCACAACCCTGGTGCATTATCACTGTCATGTTATCACAAATGCATAAACTGGCATGAGGAGAGTTAGGTCTGTCCCAGCCAGACCCAGAACAGCTGCTATTGCAAGAAAACAGCTGAATCTGAAAGTTCCTGCTAACCAGATTTCATTTTCTCTTCCCTTCCTTGCATCCACTGCAATGTTACTGATTTCCTTATAAATTCATCTGTGATAGTGTCGAGTGGGCCTAGAGGAAAAGAGGGCACGTCAGGAAGCACACTGTGCTTCCCAGTTCATGCTGACAGGGATGCTTGGATGTGTTGCAAGTACATGTTGGAGCAGTTCTGAGAATACGGCAAGTTGTGGTTGTGAGCTAAACCCAATCCTCAGTGAGACTGGCAAACCTCACCAGTGACTTTTCCTGTATGTGTTGGGCAGCACTGCCTTGAAGTGAAAACACAGATACTCTGCTGGGACATGTAACTGGAAACAGAATGTGTGTGATGATATGTTTGTGTGCAGGACTTTCTCATGAATGCACAGGCTGCATATGTACGAATGTTTCCAAGTTGTTGAAAGTTTGGAAATACAAATTAAAACAGTTCAAGGTGCTGACTGGCTTGACTAGAAATTTGTCCATGAATTTGGTTCACAAACTGTGCTGGCAAGTGGACTTATTATTCACTTAGTGAATTTGGTCATTTTTAGCTCTAAGTCTTTCCTTATGCAGAATCATGCAGGTTACGCACTCTGCGTTTTTTTTTTTGTTGAGCTTGAAAACACAAAGCTTCTGAAAGGATTAAAATGTTTTGGAATGAGTTTCTCCAGTCACCGTAGCACCAGTCCCTAAGAGCTCTCGTGCATTTGTGAAGATTAAAGCATCTACTGATTAGTGCAACACTCGAAATTGCGTGAAACTGGTTGTGAAGGTCTCTTGCAGATTGAGAGTCTGATACAACAACTGCTGAAATTGATGTAAAGATGAGCATTAGCAAATGCCACTTTTAAGTGCTTTAGCAGAGGAACAGTTCATTAAAATCAGTGTTTTTTCCACAAGTCAGATGCACTGAAACAGGATAATTTTGTCTGCTTTTACATAACTTTGTGTGGGGAAGAGATTTGGCAGAGAACACTCAGCAACAAGCTGCTCTCTTCTGTCTGTAGCTGAAGCCAGATGCATTCCTTCTTGCCCTCTGAGGACCAGAGATAGTATTCTGAATGTAAGGTGGGATTGATTTTCACTTAGTGAAAAGAAGAATATAACTGAATGGGAATTAAAACTTGAATTCCGTTTTCTCCAAGTGTTACTTTGAGAGGGGGGATGCTCCTAAGCGAGAGACATCATCTAATATGTAGGAGAACTACCTGGTAACTAGGAAAACTTAAGCTGTGCGATGCAGAGGATGCTTTGTTGGCTCATGTTGGCACATGTGAGCTGTTCCAGTTATCTTTCGTTGTGGTTTACCCCCACCAGTGACTAAGCACTACACAGCCATTCGCTCGCTCCCCCCACACTGGGATGGGGGAGAAAATCATGAGTGTAAAAGTGAGAACCCGTGGGTTGAGATAAAGACGCTTTAATGAGTAAAGCAGAAGCTGCGCATGCAATCAAAGGGAAACAAGGAATTCATTCACCACATCCTGTGGGCAGGCAGGTGTTCGCCATCTCCAGGAGAGCAGGGCTCCATCACACATAATGGTTACTCGGGAAGGCAAACTCAACCCCTCTGAATCACCCCCTCTTCTTCCTTCCTCGCCCGGGTTTATATGCTGAGCGTTATGTCCCGTGGGATCAGCTGGGGTCAGCTGTGTCTTCTCTCAACTGCACCCCCAGTCTCCTCGCTGCTGGAGTGGGGCGAGGAGCAGAACAGGCTTTGGCTCTGTGCAAGCTCTGCCCAGCAATATCAAAAACATCCCTGTGCCATCAATGCTGTTACCAGCACAAATCCAAAACACAGCCCCATTCCAGCTACTGCAAAGAAAATTAACGCCATCCCAGCCAAAATCAGCTCATCTTTCCGTGAAATGCAGCTCGGCTGTCTGAAAGGCAGTGGAGTAAAATGAGCAACTTCAATACCACGTATAGGAAAGCTGGCACAGCAGCACTAGAGTCTCAGCAGACAGAGACCCTTAAATGCAGTGTTTTTCCCAGCTGGAGTGCCAAATGTCTCTTGATTACCAGGCTCTTGACAGCCTGCAGATGAGGGGCAGAATGCACTCGGCTTTTGAAAAAAAATAGATAAAATGGTAGCTAAGCTACCTCTCCTCCCTTGGTGCTCTCTTAGATGCTCTCAGACTACATGGATGCTGTGCCTGAAATTTTGATCTTGTTTTAAAATATTTATTTCCTGAAACACTGCTTAGGCATTTATTATTTGACAACACAGGAGTTATTTTAAAACTCCAAATTGTACAGTGTCAGGTTTTCACTCATAGAAATTCAGTCCAAATCTTTTTTAAAAAAAAAGTCTGAAGATATGTAAAATGTTCTGTTTGAAAATGGGAGGGGGAGAAGAGCAATTAAAAATGTAAGAATAGAAGCTAATTATGAGCAATTCAGGCAGAGCTTTGTTTAGAAAATGTATCAGTATAAAATGGATAGGTGAATAGATTAGCACTGATTGCAGTTTTTACATATAATAGTCTCTTTTTCATGAGTAATCATTAGCAATTATAATGTAGGCTTTAAATCAGCTTGGGATGGGACTGCACTGTAATATGAATACTAAATAATTGTATGTTCCCAGACAGAAGAAGAAAATAACTTTGTGATTTGGTGTTCAAGTCTGTAGTGCAAGTATTTCCTTGGACTGTGTGTCATTCGCTCTCTTTATTTCTGCTCTGAGTTCATTAATGTCACCACTGAATGCCAAGGTTCATCACGCAAATGGTTGTTACCTTGTGTTAGCTGGGAGTGGAAATTGCAATTATGCTTTTAAAGAGGTACGACTACATGTAGCAATTACTGGCATTATTAATTTGCTGAGAGAAGAAAAAACGATCCAGGAGATCAAGTGGCTAAAAGCAGTGGTGTAACACGCTACATGGCTGTAACAGTGCAGATGTATTTGGAGATTGTCTGTGCCAATTGGTCAATGGCAGTTTACTTCCTGAGCCTGAAGGTTCTGGGCATCAATAATTGTGCAGGACTGCATGAGAAGACCTTGCTGATGGTGCCTGCTTAACGGCTTCCTTGGCTGCTAGTTGAGATTTTTAGGAGTGCTGTGGGCAGTAAAGACTTATCCCCACTTGCATCTGCATTTCTGTTCAAGACTGGGACCCTGTTACTTTTTTTGTTCTTTATCATTTCCTGAAAAGTTCACATTTCCAAAGGATGCACACCTGACTGAGAATGAATGAATTAGTTCAAGTAAAGCAGCCAAGTGATCTGTGAGAATTATGGGCCCAGACTCAGTTTCCTGTTTTCCTGATTCTGTTAAAAATGTTGTGGGTTTTTTGTTTGATTTTTCTATGGAAATAACTTAGGATTTTTGTCTGTCCAGCTGCTCGTTCCTTGTCCCACATCCTACCGCACTTATTGGCTAATTTTAATCAGGCTGAACAGATGGGTAAAGGACTTTGAGAAGATCAGCTTCCATGAGCTTTGTGTAAATTAGTGGCCGACTAAGGAAGAAATTAGAGCAGTCTGCATCTTTATTCTCTTAGCAAAGAGTAGGAGAGAAAAATAGTGGAAGGGGAAGGAGTATTGAGCAGGAAATCCTGGGATTAGGCATCAACAGCCAGAAGAAAGAAGAGGGCTCTGCACTGCCATGACTGACATCCAGGCTTAAAAAAGGTTTTTGACTAGGAGGACAGGAGTCCTGGTTTGACACTCCACTAAAGTCATGTTGATGCTGTTTTAGCACATTTCTGGTTCCAAATAAGAATCAGCTTCTTATCCCGAGTTTTAAAAAGTGTCTTGGATACAGGAAACTGCTCAGCTTTTCTGTAGGCCCAAACAGAGTAATTAGATAGATGTAATTACTGGAAGTAATTAGATAGAAAATTTACATAAATCTCTAAGCTGATACATGGAAATCCTCTAGCTGCATAGAGTTCTGGAGGTGTAGAGGTTTCAGTGCCTCGAGAAACAAGAAACGCTCTCACGGATGAAAGCAAGGCAGGTGCAGGTTCCCTGCTGGCTGGGGCAGCCATCTCTGCCCTCTCTGCTTGGAGCAGGTTTTCCTGCTCCCAGTGTTGTCCCCCAGCATCCTTGTGCTGTATCTGCACCTGCTCTTGTTGGCAGCACTGTAAAGACCAGTGAACAAAGACAAGCTGCTCTTTCACCTTGATGGTTTGTGGAAGGGTCTGTCTTGCTGACAAAATAAAGATGGAATTTTGAGCTTGGTCCTTCGGCATTGAGTTGGGTTTTACAGGGTGTCAGCTGCCAAAACTGCATGCACACCCATTTCATTAATTTAGACCTACAAATTTAGGTAACAGCTCTTGGGAAGCATGCACATATTTTATAGAAATGTAGCCTGGTATGTTTTTTTCTGCCTTCAAATTATGTTAGGGAAAAAAATGAACTTATAGCCTAAACAGCCATCAAAAACAACACCAGCTACCAAAAAATGGAACAAATAGGGGAAAAAAACCCCAGTGAGACAAAAACTCAAGGGTCCCACGTGCGGGTGGTCTTTCCCTTTGAGCAGAGAGAGGTTACTGCTTATAATACATGCAATGAGGGGGGGGTGTGTGTGTGTATTTACCTCCCCTTTTTGAAAGGGAAGTAGCCAGTCAGTGCCTCCATGTTTTGATTCTTTGGAGGTCTTTGTTATCCGTTTCCTCCCTAGGGAAGACTAACCTCTAGAAATATGGGAGAGGGAGACTGTATACTGCAAAAATCTGCATTCTAATATCTTGGCTCTGCCTGGGGGAAATGCCCTGCAGGTATAAAAGCACTGCACACATTATACTTGGCCAGTCCAAAATGAATACCACTTCTGCTAACAAGGTCTCCTTTCACACAAGTCCTGCAGGTTTCTATAAATAACTGTGTTTTTAATAGCCCGACCAACACACTCAAAAAAAAATGTTTTGGGAAATGTGGAATTAACTGCCTTCTTTCTGCCTATTTAGAGATTTCTAGAACTCCTTTTTCCACATCCTTGTGAGAGGGACATGCTGTCATTCTTTACTCTGTAAGGCCTGATTTAGCCTCCATTTTTGCATCAACTTGCCTATTGGAACTGTGTTAATATTTGACTGCAAAAAAAGTAATCTCGTTTTTGATTGAGCTAAAACATTAAAAAAGTCCAAAATCATTAAACTTTAAATAAACCCTATCTGAAGGCAAATGGTTTGTTCCAGTTTTCATTAGCCCTTTTTATACTTAAAAGTAACCCTTTTCTTTTGGTAATGCCTGAAATCTTGTATTAGGAAGTATTGAAGTGGAGCTATTCATCCTTCCCCTGGCACTGAACATTCCTTTCGACTGCAGTGATTCAGAAAGTTGTGAATTATTCTGGTGTTTAAACTGCTGTGGCTGTAAATGTCCAAACATCTAGTGGATGAGCCCTTGAGGGAGGTAATACGAGGGTGGCCCCCACTGCTGGCTCCTCTGGACTTTCTGTGCATTTAATTATGCTCCATGGTCACCTTTCCAAGCCTCTCCTGTCCTCATGGAATGAGCTTTTGGAGGGCTGGGCTGTGTCCCGCTCTCTGTACCTGCCTGCTCCCACTGTCACTGGGTGCTGGCAGATGTGCTCCAGTCCTGGAGAACCAGATCCAGGTGCCCTCAGTTTGGTCTGACAGCTCCCCACTCTTCAGATATCCCATGGATATCAGAAACAGGACTAGGGAAGTCAGGTGAAAACTACCAGGTTCCGACTGCTTGCAAAAAGCCGTGATGGCTCTGAGAGCTGCATCTTCGGAATAAATGAATGGAGTCACGGTGGGATTTGCAGTTTAAATTCTGAGTCTTTCCCCTTTCCATTGGCTTTAAAGGAATTGGTGTCCATTCTTAATTTTTTGGGGTTTTTTTTTTTGCACTGTGTACGAGTGCTTCAGCCCTTAAAGCAGGGACCCTTTATGAAGTGAAAGAAACAAACTGATACTGAGCGAAGTGAGATTGAGCAGAGAAGAGCTTCCCCCCTTCCTTCCCCCAGCTGCCTGCATGTGATGTGATCAGCCCCACTCCCCACCACCCCCCCAAGCAGCTCTACAGTCTGTGAGCAGCCACAGGAAGGCATTTAAGTATGAAAGAAATGATAGATCAGGTGCTGAAGGAGAGGTTAAAGTGTCTGTTAGCCTCAAGTCAGATAACGGTGTATATGTTACGGATAAACAGATGCACAGCTGTCCTTAATCTTTCATCATTCTGTTTATATACAGAAATAAATGTGTTTCCTCAAATGTAAAGTTACTGTACTCATTTAAACAAACATTACATGTATATGGGAAACCTCAGCCTTTATCTAGTCCATAAAGGCAACAGATACTTTATTTTCTCCTACTATGGAGGAGCTTCTGGAAGAGTGATCTCTTAGTCTTCCTTTAAGATTTTGTGCTGTCCCTTGAATAACCTTGTGAAGAGCTGGAACAAATGGAAATTCCAATGTGAGCAAATAGCAATATGCAGCAAGATGGAGGTTAAACAGAATTTGTGTAATTTCCCCAGTAGTACATTGCCATTAAGGAACGTGAGTAGCAAGGCAAGCTCTTTGCCTGCGCTGAATCAAGGAAGTTGTGCCTGCCCTGACCTTGCAATGTTTTTTTCACCAGGGGGTTGAATTTTAAATTTCCATATATGATTGAGGTTTTTGACAGCTGGAATTTCTGTAGTGCTGGATCTAAACACCTCTGAGAGTGCTCCAGTTTCCACCCCTGCTGTACATGCTCGCAGACAGGTTGAGGTTTTTTTGTGCTTGTATTCCACTCACCTCCACATCTGGCTTGTCTGTGGTGAGCTGATAAGATATCAGCATATCTAAGCGAGGAGCACGTGAATGATCTCCTCTTGCTCTATTCTTCCCCTCCCCGTGATTTGTAAGTGTTAAAGCACTCATCTGTTCTGGCAGTTAATGTATGCAGCCTCTCAATAGCTAATATCCTGTCATAGGCAGCGCAAACCGGCTTCGTCTGGTTCACTGCTTCAGCAAGTAGTTGAGAAAATATAGGTGAAATGAAGAACTACTGGCTGGGAGACTGGCGCCTGCCCTGCTGCAGAGCGAAACAGGGAGATTGCACGGAAGATTGTGCTGCTCACAGGAAGGTTTGCACTTTGCTGCTCACAACATATTGGCCGTAGATCTCTGTCCCACCCGCCAGCTCTGAGGTCTATTACTTTGCAATGTGAACCCTTATGTTTCAGGATTTAAAGTGCAGATGCAAAAAATCTGCAGTGAATTGTAACTTGGCGGAGATGACCAATAACAGGCAGAAAAATTGATTTTTGTGTCTGCAGAATCCATCATGCCTACATTTTTGGAGGTCTGATTCATTTGCTTTGGTGATAAAAAATAAATAAATTAGTCATTTGGGCTCCAAATGCTTTTCTGCCCTGATAGGCTCAGTAAGGAGTTAATAAAAACAATTCAAAACCCAGGCTCCCCTGAAGCTGAACAAAATCTTTTGCACCTACAGACAATCTGGCAGAATTAAGCTCTGTCATTTTACTGTCAGCTGTGCCTTTTCCTCTGCGCTCCCCTTAACGTTTTCACAACTTTCCCTCCCACAGTACCCTGTGCTTTAACAATACAAAGAAGAAGTAGTGAGTGCAAACCCAGATGAACCCGTGTTTTAAAGTTCAGAATCCCTCTTCGATCTTGTCATCTCCGGGGTTTTGTTTAATGATGCGCCCTAAATTATAGAGTATCTTGTGGGTACAGTGGGAACTGGAAGTGACTTGTAAGGCGTGTCTTGGCTCCCCTGGAAAAAGCAGTGAGAAGAGTGCTTTTGGGAATCGCTGTTACATCCAGCTCTTGCTGTGCCAGTCAGTGACTTTTTTTGGGGAGATGGATGGTGGAAATCTCCAGAAATACTGTGCAGCAAAGCAAGAGTAAGACTCTTTACCTCTTTAGGGGGCCAGATGGGATTTTAAAACTTAAGAGATGGGGAGACAAGGCCAGAGTCTCAACAGACGGTGACCTCTCTGAGTAGACTTCTCCCATTAGGAGGGATTTTTGCAATATCTGGAGAAACTCAGCATCTCAGCTGTGTGTATCTCCAGCTTTTGGAAGTCAGCAGAGGAAAGCCCTAAGGCTGTGACAATGTTATTTCTTTTTTAACTTAAATTCCATTCAATCTCGTCTCGGATGTATGATGGTGATAATCTTAACTTCCTTTCTGTTGCTTCTTTTTATACAATAAAAATGTTGGCATCAGACCGAACTGTAGCTTCAGTGGTAAAAGTCAAAAGCCAGAATTTGTGGCACTGCCAGAGGCTCAGAGCTGGCTGCTTGGGGAATGAATGCCTGGGGGAGTTCACAGGGCCAGTAGCAGGGATGGGTGTATGACAGACCTGCCTCCTGACTCTTCATAGATCACTCCTGGGGGAGGTTGTTTATAACCCCACAGCCATGATTCTAGAGCTTTTGGTTGTTCATTATACTCTGTAGCCACCATCCGAAAAGTGATATCTATTGCTCCAGAGTCTGATCTCAGCGAGGCAGTTAGCTTGGCAGACCCACTTGGTCCTTGTGCCCGTGGAGACAAGCCAGATGTTCTTTGCTGTCTCATGGAACTGAATTCAGTCACCTTGCCCCCCAGTGGTTACTTGATTTTTGTGTTTCTTTTTTTGTTTTGTGCCTGGGATAATAGTTCCCTGCTGCTGCCAACAGCTCTGTTTAGTCTTGTGGAATTGTGGTAAATATGCAGTGAGACAGACATTTGTTTGTAATCAGCTGCCTTTTGTTACATGGTACCCCGGTGCGCTGAAGGTAGGATAAAGATATGATACAAGTTTCTCTGAATTTGAATTCCCCAGCTTGAGTGAGTGTCGTATTGCCTGATAAATGACATCTGAGTAATGTGGTTTTTGGTGTTGATCTTACAAACAGGGTTCCATTTTGTGTACTCGTGTTTTCTATAAAGTTAAGGTTTTTACGCTGATCTCCTTTTAGTGCTCACGCTTCCTCGCTAGTGTTTTGCTTAGGGAGTATTCTCTCAGCATGAATTTCATAAAATACTGCACCCAACAAACCAACTGGTCTGGCAAGTCATCTGAATCTTGTTCTACGGAAGGGTTGATTAGGCCTGTAATATTTTCTGAGCTATTAGGAATAGCCTAGAGATGATAAAAATGAAAATATATCAATAACGTATAAATCAGTGATAAGCAAAATGATTTCCTTGCTGGTAAGTTAAATCTTGAGCAGTGCTTTCAACAGGGCTGTTACTTTAAAAAATAACACCTTGTGAAAGTGAGCAGCTCTATAGAGACATGGATCTCAGCCTTTGAAATCTTGCCACTTCAGTCTGCTGCAGCTCCTTTGTGTGCTTGGCCATGCTTCATACCAAAGGTCCTCACACCTTTCCTGTATAAGGGCAAACCTCTGAGCTAGGGGAGGTGGCTGCTTTCAGGCTGACAGTGAGGAGCACTTTGTTCTCTATACAAACTCTTAAAGAAGCCTGATATGTATTTCACTTTATCTCTTTATGTTTAGTCACAATATGCAATTTTAAGAACTCTTGCTACCAAGAAGTCCTCTTTGTAGCAGGGAGAAATGGGGATTATAGACCGCTGCTGATTTTTCTACCCGTGTTCTGCTGCTGCTGTTGGCTTAGAGTTAGTAAATGTAAGCTGAATTGAGCTGTCAATCCCTACCAGGTATAAATCTTCATGTGATAACTAAGCATGAAAGCTAAATGAGGTGCTATAGGTCACTCTCTGGTCATTTTCTGATATCACCCATCATTTCCTAATCTTACTGTGGTGATGGCAGAGAGGGTGAGGGAGAAAACACGTAGAACAACGGAGCTTCTGCTTCACTGTAATTAAAAGCTTTTATATTTATTGAATGCTCTTTTCAGTTTGCTGAGTGCTTGTGCTTCTTTGGTTGGCTGGTACAGGACAGATCGCAGGGGAACAAAGGATGAATTTGGTGATCTGGGTTTGTGCTAACTTTTTTGGGGCTCCTGAGAGGCGGTGTCATCTCCGAAAACAAACATTGGAATCAAATGTACACTGCTGAAGAGTTTGCCTCACTTTCTCTCTACGTTCTGGCCTGGAATGCAGTTTCTGACCACAGCTTTGCTTTTCTTCTCAGTCACTAAACAATTACAGCAGCTAATGTGTGGCTCCTACAGCTCCTTTGACAAAAACTTGGGTAAACCTTGTAGGCAGGCATAACTTGTTTCCATTAAAGGATTTTTATTTTGGGGAAATGTAATTAAAGCAGTGTTCATAGGGTGGTGTAGCTATTTAGGGATTATCAGACATTGATGCTGGGTGAGGACTGTTTTTCTGTCACCATCTGATTTAGATGAGCTGTTGTTGTCTCTCAAAAGTGGAATCTCAAGTTCTGCTGATGGCATATGCCTGTGGGGATGCGTGCTGGGCACTTCTTTGTTTCCCAGGCTTCCTGGGGTGTGAAAAGCTGTAAAGGTTTCTCAGCCACAGCTACTCCTTTCTCTCGATTTGTCCTGCTGCACTCAGGTGGCCACACGTGAGAATCTCTTTGGTGAGAAGGCAGATACTGAGCAGCTCCTGGCCATCCACTACTGACGTGCCTCAGTGCAGGTTGTAAAAGCAGAGTGTGGATGCAAATGGGCACTGTTCTGTGGAGCAAACACCTCTTGCTCTGTAAAGCCCCCATGGCACACAGTGGGAATGGGGAGCTCCACCAGTGTGCCCACGGCTTTGCTTCCCTCCCTCTTAACCACAGGGATTGCACCTAGAAAAATAAATCTGTGTGCTCAGGAGGAGACTTGTAAACCCTCTTTGTTATGATAGACAGTAATTGTGTTTTTACGTCTTTCTTTAAAATTCATATTCCTTACAGAGCAAAGGAACTGGGCTGCTCAGGTGCAGCTTTCTGGGAGGAATGTGCTTCTTCACAGCAGCAGATGGGAAAGTGCAGCTTTTCAGAAGCCCTCAGGCAGGGCAAGGAATGGGAAAGACATAGCTAGAGCCAGAAGCCTGGAAGATGGTGGTAATTGTAGGTTATGGACCAGTCTGCCAGATTTTAGGGGATATTGCATTGTGTGTTCTGCTGCAGTTCAGTCACCAGGTTAACCAAAAATAAGCCTGGAATTAAGAGCCTGCCTGGAGGACCAGAACAGGCAGAGGGAGATTTGCCAAAAGCTCTTAAAACACTTCTTTGTCTGATGGAATAAGTTTAAAGGAACGCTTGTGCTCCAAGACTGATGGTCGAGTGTTTTTAAAAGACTAAAATTTAAGTGCTGTCATCTTTGGACGTAGATAAAACTTCTGGTTTAGTTGTCTGTATTTAAGTAGCCCGTGTTTATTCGCATGGTCAGCTTGTTGGAGATTTCTGTTACAGGCTAGAGCTTTTAAAACTTCTGGACTTTCTTATGCCTCTTTGGGGTTTTTTTTTTTTGGGTGTGCTTGTTCTCTAAAATGAAACACAGAGCTTGAATCTTCAGTTTCTCTTGTCTGAATCAGTGGTGTAGCAAACTGCTGCAACAAGACACCGAAGGAGGGGAGAGAGTTTGTACTTGCATCTCTTGTTTTGTGGGATCCTCAGAGCTGGCTGCTCTGCCCTGGGTACAGCTGAATTCCATGACACAAGCTGAATGCAGAGGCCAGTGTTATGGTCCCCAAATGAAACAAGAAGCAGAATGTGGGATTTGTTTGCAGGAATTTTAAAGAGTCGACGAATAAGACTTAATGGAAACAATTTTTTCCAGTCCTTGCTATGTGCAAGTGGTTTTGTTGAATTCCTGCAGAGCACTTACACATGTCATAGCTCGTGACCCTGTGATGTAAAACACTTTGATACCTTCCAGAGGAAGTGGTCTGGTTAGGAGTCGGACTGAGCATAGATGGAAACACAATAATTCCCAGAGCCTGACTCCAGCTGTTGCTTAGTTTAAAGCTACTTTTCTGGCATTACAAATGTAACAAAGCAAGACAAAGAGAAATCCAGGACATTCAAATGTGACTAATTTACTCTTTCAGTTGAGTAAAGTATTTTATTAATTGAATTTGAATTTTTGTAAATTGTAGAATATGTTTTTCATTAAGCTTTTTTTCCTTTTAAAAGACAATCTTATTTCCCAATTCAGCTCAACAGATTTTAAATGTGATTTCCTGGTCAAACTACCTCTCCCCCAACCCCTCTGAAATTGCTGGCAATTTTCCTTGGTAACTGCAGAATTTATCTCCTAAATTTATCTGTTGTTTAAGGCTTAAACTTTGGTGGTGTTTAGGAAAGCAGCATTTGGATTTTGTGGAAATTAGATCTTAAAAATCAGTCCCTAAGACTTTTTTTTACAATCCTTGCTGGACTAAGTAGTTTGGCAGGACAGAGATAGGTGCTCTCACCCTGCATGGGAGCTGTCTGCATCTCTCCTCTTGTGCTGTGAAATCACTGGGTGTCTAAGCAAAAGACAAATCTCCTGGGTTTATTTAAAGTTCATCTTGTTTGTCCTAAACATCCCTTCCTGGACTTTTAAGCCATAAAAATAGACATCAAGGCAAAGCAGGAGCAGATTTGAAGTGAGACAAAGATTTTAAGCTGCATTTTTGGTTAAGTTGGATGTTGGACTAAGTTGGTGCTTGACAATCTAACCATCATCTGTGTTAGTCCTGTACCTTGCCTGCGACCCAGAGGAGCAGTGAGGGAGCCCTGAGCCTGTGATGAAGCTCGTTATGTGTGATTACCTCTGCTCCTTGCTTTGCAAAAAGCCTTCTCCAGGTGATGGAGTGGGAGGAGATTTCAGTTTTAGCTGAGGCCGCTGCCTGACAGTTTTGGACTGCTGTGACTCCTTGTGTTCCCATGGGTTGCAGACCTGGCTCCCACCAGCTCTCAGGAACCTGTTGGACCTCCCAGACTGCTGCCTGCCCTTCAGACACGCTACCAGAGTGCCATTTCTTCATAGATATTCTTTTAAGGAAAGTGAAGGAAGGAATCATTATCACACAAAAATAGGAATATTTGAGACAGGGAATCGTAGATCGAATTTCTTAGAAACACAGTGTGAAAAGGAGAAAAAAAAACAACCCAATCAGTTTTGGTTTTTTGTTTTCAGTTGGGTATTTCCAAAATACTGTCTCCGTTTTTTCCAGCAGTCCAAGTGAGTGGGCGGTCAGCCCCTGTGGCTTGAGGTGAGGGATGCACGTTGCTGCATTGCCACCTGATGGTGAGGCAGATACGGAGTGGTGCCGTATCCGTGGCCTTGTTTTGGCAGTGGCAGGAGGGAATTGAACAAAAATGGCCAGACAAGGACCAGTCTCCTGTGGCTGGGTCATAAATATTAAAGTAGGTGCTTCCTACTTTTGGAAGACACTTTGTTGGCCTTCCAGAATCAATACCAGAGGGAATGAGATGGCCATCACTGATCATCCCCTTGAATGTTTTAATTTGAACTCCTTAATCCTCCTGCTTTTGAATTTTGTGCAGAGCAACTGATTTTGCAACGGCCGACTTGAGGGAATCAGTGCATCCTTCATATATATAAATGCCTGGCTGAGGTACCTCCAGCTTCATATTTTCCATAAAAGTGCAGTCACAAGACTTTGGCATAATAGATTAAGATATTTCTAAAGCTGTATTCCCATAAAAATATTTTTTAAATTATAAACTGCATATATACTTGAAATATGTTTAGCTGAAAGGGGCGTTTGCCTTAGTACTGTATTTCTAAATTAAATGTATTCTGGATTTAAAGACCTAGAATCAAACACTCAGCATCATCTAGCACTGACAGTGTATTTTGACATTTCTACAACTTGCAAGCACACTCTTTACAGGTGCTGGCATATTATGTAAATGAACAGA
The DNA here is from genome assembly GCA_013397725.1 of Rhagologus leucostigma. Lineage (NCBI taxonomy): Eukaryota > Metazoa > Chordata > Aves > Passeriformes > Rhagologus > Rhagologus leucostigma. Next base: position 1,242,926 of record VZTD01002215.1, read on the forward strand.
GCCCTTTGGCTGATTTTCTGCTTGTTTAAGTGTTTGCTGTGAGTGTATAATATTCCTGTGGGATGCTTATGATAATGACTGTTCAGAGGTGCTCAGAGGTTTCAGTGGTAGGATTAGTGTTACCAGCCCCCAAAAGCACAAGTGCTAAGATTCATCCTGAGAAGTTTTATGCTTACAAAATTCAGTGTATCTTTTGTAGCCTGCTGCTAATTATTTTTCAGATGGTGCATGAAGCTGCTCCTGCCAGGGCTGAGGAGACAAGTCTGGGCCTTGGGGCACAGCACTTTGGTGCTTTACTGGAGGAAAATACACCTTCTCTGCTCTTTCTTGCTGTGGTGGGCAAGAAGGGTCCAAACAGAGAGGGAGAGGAACATGTTATTCACGAAATACTTCTAAAGTTTGCATAGAGTTTGTGTGCTGTCTGTACCTCTTCCTTTTGGAGAGCCAGAACAACCTCTTCACAATTAAAAGTAGTATGGGAGAAAACCAAGTCTGCATCAGAGAGATCTCTTCCTGAATAAACTTCAAGACACCTCAGCTTGCTGTGGCTTGGCACAGGGCTAATATTATATTTTGCCAACAAAATACAGTTTCTTGTGTCCTAAGCACTCTTGCCCTAATTTTGAGGGTAGTGTTGTGGTATGTTTTTCTCTTAGATATAGACTCTACGTAGTTCAATTCAGAGGATTTAAATCACAGTTTTGAGTGCAGCTGGGGTGTTTCCTTCCAGCTTCATTGTAGTTCTACTATTTGATGTGTAATAAGGTGGATTCTAGGTTATTTGTTCTAATGTTTATACTGAGATACATTGTATGATAATTTCTTGCATGGAAAACATTTATATTCAAATATGCTGTCAGAAAATAGGAACTTGTTTTCTGAAAGTGAAAGGCTGTGCACAGCCTCAGATTCAAGCAGCTTTTCTCTATTTGATAATGGGATTTCTTTTGGAGTAAAAAGACTGGATTTGGAGGTGATACTATTCCCACTGCAAGGCTGATAAGTAAGTAAAATCCAAGGATGTAATTCCAGAGCACTGCATTGCTCAGGTTTTTGTCCAGGCAATTCAAATTTTCTTCCTTGTGTTGTACACGGATCATGATTTATACATTAAAAAAGTGTTTTCTTGCAGTTGCTTATCAGACTTGGCAGATGCTGCTGCACACAAGAATGCAGTTCCATTGTTTTGTCACACAGATACAATTCCATACAGTACTGTATTTCTTTTCTGTCTGCAGTGCATTTATTATCCTCACTGAAAGATTGTTAACATAAGGTAAACACCACATTTACAGGAAGGCTAAAGGCAAACTCAGATTTTATTAAAAGAAGCCTCCTTAGCTACCAGCTGTGCAGTAGAGGAATTTCAATGCATAACCTGCAGGGCAGCTATCCTGCTCTAAAATAGACATTTTCTTAATTGCATACTGAGAAGGATCTCATTCCCAAACAAATGGCTTATCGTTGTACGTGAACCAAAGGGTAGAAGTTGCCTGTTTTGGCAGAATCCAGACACGGGTTGCAAATTCCCATTTAGAACAAAAACTCTACCTCTGTGAGGGATTTAGAGTATTTGTAAAGCCTTAGAGGACAGTTGGCTTGGTTGCTATGTTTTTTTTAAGTATAGCAGTGTATTTTTCCTTTTCTTAGAAGAAAAGGTACATACCAGTGGAAAAGATATTGGTGGGAGTTTGTTTTTCCTGGGGATGAAAAAAGAAAATGAATATTGTTTTTTACCTCCCACTGTGCCCTAACTTTTTAACCAAGGAATCCCAAAAAGGACACTGCTAAGGAGCTGAAATATGGCAGCTTTGTTGCGCTGAGAGCTTTGTTTTTGACAGCCTTAGCGCTGTTTAGAGTGTGATTGGAGAATGACAAGGCAGGAAAATCCTGGCAAAGTGCCCATTCACTATCCCCAGTGCTGCTGGTGCTGCTGTTGAATGCAACTCCTTTCAACTAATGCTTGAAAGGGAGTATTCAGATATTTTTCTTAGGCAGAATGTATCTCTGCTGTAAATTAAATAGATCAGCCTACTCACAGGTGGCTGGTGGTCTGTGTGATCTCACGAGATCAGCAAGAAGTCTTGAGCATGTGGGGCTTGGAGCTGGACGGGTGGAGGCCTGGGAAATCAGTGCCTTGTTGTGCACTCTAAGAGCAGCGTGGTCCTTCTAACGCTGTGTAAGGTGAAAACTGCGCACGGGGATGGACAGCAATTACTGTCACAGATAAAAAATGATCCGTGGAAATAAGCATACATAAATCCACTCTGGGGAGTGAAGCCAATTATCGTCTCTGGAAAGCTAAAAGCCCTGAGCACTTGAGGGAAAAGCACTCCCCAGTAGCTGTTGCATGAGGTTCTGTAACCTTTATGAACACTCTTAAACGTGTGGCCTTGACGGGCCACCTGTACCTGTGTCTGTAGCCTGTAATTTAACCTCACTGAGAGCTTTGTGCAAACTGGTGGGACAAAACAGAGCTGATTCATTTTTGCTTTCCACTGAAAATAATACCCGTGCTACTACTGGTTCAGTAATTGTGCCTGCAGAGTGTGCACGTGGTGACAACAGAAGTGCCTGTTTTTTTTTTTTTATTAGTTGTTTGGGTTTTTTTTCTTTAATTTTTGGTTTTTATTTTTTCCCCCCTCTGATCTCTGTGAGTGGAGAAAGAAGTTCCCAGATTGCAAAGGACCCAGACTTGCCCCTGGGGCCACGCCTGAGCGTTGGTAACAGAGTGTGCTCCCACATCCCTCCCCAGGAAGGATGAGGTGCCCAGGGAAGGGGCAGCTGGAAAATCTAGTTGGTGAAAAGGGTTGTGGTAGAGGTGCATTATTTGGGTTCTGCAAATGCCTTGACCAGACATTCCTGAGCTGGGGTGCCAAAAATGGGCAGGAGCAGCCAGTTCTGCTTGTAGAAGGAACGTGCTGCTGCTTTGAACAGGTAGAGAGCATTTTCTGTGAGCGATGAGCTGTAGAGTTTTAACATGCCTACTACTGCTCTTTGAGAGAAGAACTGCCCAGGAGATGAGGTTCAGACAATTATCTGAATTTGGGACTTTTTAAAAAATGCAAGAGAAGTGTAGTGGAATCTCCTTTTCAGTGAGTCTGAAACTAAAATAATTTACATTTTTATTTGTTAGATAGCTACCAAAGCCTTGATGCTGTTGTGTTATACATTAAAAAAATTCTGTAAAAGAGTTTGTGGAAATGGGCTTTTTTTCGTTTTGTTCTATTACTTGTGTTTTACACGGGGTATGCACGGAAAAATTCTCCGTTTAATGAAACATTAGTGATTTCCCACTGCGGAAAAGACTGGCTTATCTGAGTATGTCACACTTGCCTGATATTAATTGATTAAATATTCATTTGCTAATTTCGAATCCTATGGCTCTGTGAGCACAAAGAACAGCCTGCAGAGGTCACAGCCACTGCTGCTGGAGCAGGAGCACCCAGTGGAGAGGGAAGGGCGGCTGCTGGCAGGGGACAGAACCTGTGTCCATCCGGCACAAATGGCCCCATAAGCGCCTTTTGTGCTCCTCTGTGATGTGTCCTGAACTCTGGACTGGGGCTTCTGCCCTGGTTTTTCTGTCCAGCTACAGCTGCCCCGCTGTGCAGCCTCCCTTCAGGCATCCCTCAGGAAACTGGGTCCTGTTCTTCCCTGCTCCCACCTCCCTCCCAATTACAGACCCAGATCCTCGCCCTCAGTGGTGAGGGATCTTTCCATGATGTCCCCACAGGCTGCCCGGGGTCTGGCTGTGCTTTTGAACAACTGCTAGAGTACACCGTGCTCTAGTGCCAGTTAATTCCTTGTACTGAACTGCAGTGCACATCTTCAGGAACGAGACCTGTGTGAAAAACTGGTGGCTCTGCCAGGAAAATGGGCTTGCAATTAGATTTCAGCTACACAGGGAAACGAGACAATAGCATTTTCTTCTCTTTATTCAACCTGATTCCTTTTTAAAGCATATTAAAATGCATCAGAAGTGCCAGCCATTATAAAAATCTGAGATACCAAGCAAATGAGGTAAGTAAAATTAGTGGCAATTGTGCTCAGACTACGTTCTACTGAGAAATATTAGCAAGATGGCTCCCTGGAGACGGCCTGGCTCTTAGACGAAGCACTGAGACTGTTGTAGTGAGCCGATGAGGTCTCATGACTTAGTTATGAGCCATCAGATTTTTAGTTTAAGACTTGCTTTATCAGAATTTCAATATTTTGTGTGCCCCTTCAGGTATTGTCTCAAGGCTGTACTCTTGTAGCTGATTTTTGCTCAGCCCTGCTTGAAAATTGAGCCTGAATTTTTATAGATGTGCAGAAGCATTGTCCTGCACTGGACACTGTGAGGGAACACTGTCTCATAATGGAACCAAACCAAAAAACTTTGTCCGAATGAGTCTCAAAAATTGATAAAGCAGGGCACAGATAAGTGATGCACTGAAACAAGGGAAGTTTGGTACATTTGGGGGTTCTGAAGATGGAGTTAAGAACTGGATTCAGCTTCTTTCTGTTGTCTAATGTAGATGAGTATTGATATAATTTGGAGACGAGGTTGTGGGTTTTGATTTTTGTATCTCAATTAAAATAAACAAGGTTTTAAAAACTGAATAATGAATAACTTGTACCTGCCTGTTCTTTTCAGATTCTCGAATAAAAATGTTGTTCCAAGACAGGCACGTAGTGGTGGGTGCCAACAAGCAAAGATTAGGCTGTGAGAGCTGTGTTCTTCTTAAGGTGTCTGAGCAGTGCTGGAGGGAACCCCAGTGGCAGCAAGGGTGATAAGGGCTTTGGGGAGGGAGTGGTGGCCAGGGATGGCTCTGAGGACATTGCTCCTGGACTTGGTCAGCAGTTTATGGCTGCTGAGATTGGCTTTTTGTGCCTGTTCCTGGATTTTGGGGTACGGGCTCTTCAGATGCTTGTACAAGGGAGAGGTTTCGGTACGGGAATGGGTTAAATGCCTGAAAATAAAATTATGCATCCGTCTCTTTCCTCATCTCCTTTGCATAGCTTCCAATTTCTGGGAAACTTGTAGAATTTTAATACTTTCAAAGTTCAAGTAGAGCTCAAATTGGTCAGTGTGTTGAAAAGCTGCTGGGAAAACAGATAGCTGGACAAGCAGGAGAGTGTAGCATGATTGCCTAAGACTTATTTCTTTTGGGGGATTGGACAGAAAAACCTACTTTGGACCGAAGCTTTCACATAAGGGATGCAGTGCCTGCTCATCGTGCATGCATGAAACTCCATTTAGCATTAACTAACATCAAAGGAGAGAGAGGTTTCCCATAATATTAGTTACGGGACACAACTCTCGTTTCCAGGTTTTTTAAGAAGGAAAGCATTTGTGGCAATTTCTGGGTTATAAAAACTAAAAAATAAAAAAGCGATGGATGTTGTGGGGTTCTTGTTTAGTATTTGTGCTCAGCAGTGTCTGATGGTCGTTTTCACAAGGTCTAGTTATCTCTTAAAATAATGGGCTGAGCTGGTTTGTTTATACGGTAAATTTTTGTATGCAGCATTTCAGCTACAATGGACTGATCAGGTGTGAGACTGAGGGGTTTTTTTATCTCTTAAGTGTGATGTTTTATGATATGAGCTGCGCTGTGCTTGCAGAGAACTCATCAGTCTGTGGCTAAGGTCAAGAGAAACAGCAGTGCTGAGTGGCTGCGTTTTCTGAGCTCGTAAATGTTACAGATACAGTGCTTCAATTGACTCCAAACTGTTCTTAATACATTGTTCATGGAAGAACCCTCTGTTTGAAGAGTACTGCTAAGATCTGAATACAATGTGATTTTTCTCCTCCATCTTTCTTACAATGTGCAATAAATAATGGTAAAGGACATCGCGCCTTAAAAGCACGGAGAGGAGCTTTTAGGAAAGGTGCTGATTTTCGAATTACAGGAGCTTCAGCACTGTTCACTAACGAGTTGTTACAGCCAGCTTTGGCCATGTTGGCACTGTTGGAACCACAGAGTTTATAGTAGTTACTGTGTGGATTGCTGGTTTCAACAGAGTGGCAGCCGTAGCTTTAGATAACCTCTATTGAATGATGGATTGGTGTATAACCGTAATGCTTCAGCGATCAATCTCCTACTGATCCTGCCTCCCAGGATCGATGCAGCCATGAGAAAATTGAAGAGGCTGCCATTATTTATACAGCAGAATTGACCATCTCATAGAAATATTTGTCACTGCTTCTGGAATGCGGTGTTTCCATCAGTATTCCTCTAGACTTTATCAAAGCTCAAATAACTTCCGTGACCTACTGTCTACTACAGGAAATGCTGCTAATCACAGCCTTTGTGCCACACCCCACTCTGTTATGTCTTCACTGCCTATGTCTTTCCTTAGATTTAATAAACAAGCTGCAAATGAAATTAATTTGAAATTAATAATGTAAGTCTTGGTAGAAGAAAAGGAGATAACTAAGTCTAAATGGATTTTATTGAGTTCACATGTTCTCTGATTACTTTGCAGAATTCTGATATTGATTATTTGCTAAATTGATAGCTTCCCTGCAGGCACATTTGTACATTTTCTTAATGTGCCTAATCCATTCATACACATCCACTTATTAAAATAAGGGTCTTCTTTCCCCATGGGTCTGAACGTGCCATCAGCAAAATCCTGCTGACAGCAGGATGAATGCATTTTCAGGACAGATGTGTTTGTCAGAAGAACCTGACTTGGAAGCAACAATTCTTGGGTCAAAAGCATTCTAATGTCTTGCTGCTTTGTATGAAATTAGCACAAAAATGCTTGGTGCCAATGAAAGCTGAAGGTGCCTGAATTTCCTGAGGCCTTATGGGGCCAAAGGCTGACAGTACCCTTTTGCCCCATGCCTGGATAACTTCCTACCTTAGTATTTCTGAATACATCTTGCAAGTATCTAATAACACAGGAAAGATTAACTTTGAGAAACACAGTCATTAATTCTAGCCTATCCAATTTAAATGCCCTAAATTAACACAGTAATTTCTTGACAAGTAACGCTCAGTTGTGTGTTCTTGGGCAAACAATGCTCCAACCAACTCTCTCTCAGTTGCTGATTGCAAAACACAATCAACAGCACTCTTCGCCATGAGACCTTTGCTGAGACAGGACTTTCTTTCAATTTAGAGGACAGAATTAGCCAATCATTAAAAAAAATTTACCCTTATAAAGATTATAAGTAAATGAGTTTCTTTTATTTGTTCCTAAGTTGAAACTGAGAACACTAGAAAATTTCTTTGTATTGCTGAGTGTGGCCTCTGCTGTAATTGGGGAATCTGTTCACTGGAAAGGACAAGCACATTTTCTGGTTTTTAAATTCGCTCTACTGTGTGAGCAGCAAATTGCTAGCAACAAGTTCTACATATTAGCTGTATCCAAAACATTTGCATTAGAGCAGGAAGAGGGAACCTTTCCTTTGTTCACAACTAAATAAACTTTCAAAACACATTTGTTGTTCGGCTAAAATTGTGCTAATTCCAGAGAAATTTAGGAAATTGTATCTATTTTCTTATCCTACCTCTTGAAAATCAAGGAATTTGTCAAGGAAAACACTTTCTGAGAGTGTTTGTTTCCAATTCTTACTTAGGCTGCTGAAATCCATAATCTTGTTGCTATTTTGGATTTTTCTGGTAGGCTGAACAGATTGAAGAGGAGGGGTGATACAGCCAAGTCAATAATTTTGCAACGTGTGAGTTATGGATGCATCTAACTGAAATCATTGTTATATCACATCACTTTCAGAGTCAAGATTTTTCTTTATTTTGTTGCAGGTGTTCATTTAGGAGGATTCTGTGAGGTTGTTTGGGACCTCTGAAAGAGTTTTTGTTTAATGTGTCAATTTATGTATTGTTTTAGTATAAACTGCAAAATGAATTTCTCAGCCTTTTCCCTTTTCTGGTAGCATTGTCGACTCCCAAAGCATGGATACATAGAACAATTTGTGACTGGAGCTAAGCTAGTGATGGTCTATCTCAGCGATGCAATAACATCGTCCTTTTCTTCCTGTGCTACCTTCTGATCAAATCAAAAGGAGTTTTCTGATCAGCCTTAAATACAATGTTGTTGAGGATATGTATTAATTTTTAGGTATGGAGACTGATTTTTTTGTCTTAAAGTCACATTTTACCTGTAAAAATGTGCAAAGTATCTGTGTTTTGTTTCCATTTCCTATCTGTCCATTGCTATCACAGGGGTGTTTTTTATGCACTTGTGTAGCAATCTCATGTTCTGTAATTAACATCTACAACTTACTCGATATTCACAGTGTAAAATACTTGTTTATTAGTTCAGAAAATATATATTAATGAATTTTAAATCATTACCTGGAAAGTATGTCTCCATTGGTTATTGATTTAACCGGAAATTAATCTGACAGGTCATCCAGAGTAAAACCAGTTTCTTGCAGTGATAGGAAATCTCCATTTGTGTTTCAAATATTAGATATCTGAAAAGGCTTCTTGTGTGTTTAGCTAATAAGATTGTGTATGAGTTACTTGCAGTCAGTACAAGTGAAAGACACGCCGTCAGTAATTAGTATGCGCTGCCAGACTTTGATTATACCGGCTCTTTGACCTATTTTTAACAGAAACTAGGGCAGTCCTTTGGATTGCCTTTGCCTGTCCCTGGACACCCTGCTGTGTTATGTGCTTCATATTTGACATTATAACATTCAACCGCGGTGCCAAACTGCAGGATATCCCTTGGGGGTTTTCACTGAAACAGATGTCACAGATGTCTGCCCACTCTGAAGTGCGCAGTGGTTTCTGATAGCAGTCACACAGTAAATGATTTTTTTTGCCTTGTTTAGTAAAGATTGCTTTAGTCCACAGCACCTTTTGGAGCGTACTGTGTCGAAGGTTATTTTGGAAATAATTTTCAGACTGATCCGAAAAGATTCCTCTCTGTGCCCACCTTGTTCATTTGCACCTCAGGCTCAGGGTAAGGCTAATGACTGAATAGACATTTGGATAACTAGGAGATCACAGTACCAATTGTTGAACTATTGGACACGTGCACACTGTTGCAGACACATACTGGGAGCTAAAAAAAACATCTAAAAGCTACTGTCAGGAAATTCAGTAACACACAGCTTTGCTAGGAATAAATTTTAAGATGATTTAAAACAATTGCAGCACTGCAGACTTCAAATGCTTCAGGACAAGACCAAAACCTTTTGCTTTTCTCTGTTTCAAGCTGTTTCCTAATGTCTCTCTGCACCTTTGGGGAACTGGGAGTGTGTGAGTGGCAGTTTCTGCAGGAGCCAAACAGGCAGATGAACTGAACCGTACTAAAAGAGGGGAAGTGAGAGGTTGGCTGTGGATGTGAGAGTGGGCAGAGGAAGAGGAGGAGGAAAAGCAGCAAGAGCTGAGAACTCTGCCTAAGCAGGGGTGTGTGGAACAGATGCTTGGGGCTGGAGTGGATATTTGCTTCATGAAGAGTTGTCTGGCCTGGGTACCAAAATGAGAGACAGGAGGAATGTGGGAGGAAAGGAAGGTTTGGATAGAAGAAACAAAATCACCTGTTTGCCTGCATTTCTTTGTGCTGTTCAGAAAAATCCGTAACAGTCTATACAGAGGGATTTTGGGACTGATCCTCCAGTGAGTTTTCACCTCTGTCAATCCCTCAACCCCAGGAGCTGGCCTCATTTCCTGTTTCAACCTCTTGGAATTGAAACCAATGGATGCCATCCACCCCTCCTTGTGTGTGCTGCTCCTGTGAGAAGCCATCACGTACTCTGGTGGTGGGAATGCTGTCCTAGGTGATGCTACATCTTTCCCTTGCTTTCATCCTCCGTGTACCACCTCCTTTTACAGCACTGGCATACCGCATTTGTGCCGGGAATAAATGGGTCAGTAAATGGTACTTGGCTGCCCATGCGCAGCCCAGCTAAGGAGAAAACATGGTCGTTGTAATCGAGTGAACGGGCAAAAAGACTTTTTTTCCACTCTTGGTGTGAAATCCTGGTGTTTCTCTTCAAGAAAGCAAGCTGTGGGCCAAAACAGGCAGGTGTTATTGTTTCCTACACATACAGTGTGTAATTTCAGAGACTCTTCTGAGTGTGAGGCTGTGGCTCCCCGAGAATTTGTCTTGCTCAGAGTCAAATGACTGTATCTGAAAATCCCACTTGATTTGCTTGCCTGAGTCAGGAAAGGTTTCTTTCACTGTTACACTGGAAGTGTCTGTTCGTCTCTCGTGGGTTATGATAACACACTCATTACAGAAGTTGTATCTGATTGCTGCACAAAGACATTACTTGATTTTTAAATCAACATATTTGATTTTTTTCTGTCATGCTTTATTAATAACATTGTATTATAGTTGGAAAATTAATTCCAACCATCATGCAGAGTGTTATCCTAGCAAACAGGAACACTTCATGCATATGTAATGCTCTTACCATGTCATAATTTTTTATGTTTTGCCACTTCAGTGGAGTAATGATAGAACTTGCTCTACTTTTAGAAATTTATTACAGCGCTCAAAGAGGTAAATCTCTGCACGGTTGGCTTAGGTAATCTGGGGATGATTTGTAAATCTCCAGAGAAGTTTCATGCTTGGATGCATTTGCTTGCTTAGATCTGTGAAGTTCAGTGAAGTCCCCTTGGAGCAACTGGGGGATCCCATTCTACTGCATGGATTCATCTGAAACAGTTTTGCAGGATGACAATTTTGAAGGTGGTGGAGAGACCAGCCAGGCTCCTTCTGAGCACAGAAAAGGTAGAGCAGCTGTTGAACTAGACCACACAATGCCATAACAATGTCTAAGTTTCAGTCTTTTGGTGCTTCCGAAGGTAGAACAGTTCTTAATGTTCTTAATAAATAACGAACAGAAAGCAAATGAAACTTCAGCCAAAACCCCAAATCTGTTGAAGACATCTGGGAAATTAAAGCACTGAAAAGAGGTCGTTTGTAGGTTCCTAGTACAGCAACTGACAGAGCACTGACCCTGATCCTGAGAAATAATGTTCTTTACGCAGCTTCAAAGCCACTGGCCTTGGTTCTTCGTGCCACCTTTGTGGAAATGCCCTTGTGAGATCAATGAAATCGTGCTGGGTTCTATCGCTTCCTTCAGTGACCATCCTGCAAATCTCTGCAAACCCTGACAGAGCAAAGGTCAGTGTTGGTGCTCTGTTTGCAGCACAGCTCTCATCCAGTGGCTGTAAAAGCACATTAAACAATGATCCTGCAGGTTGCTTACGAAACAGAGTAGAGAATGTGGAGGCAGAACTTCCCTGTGAATTGGAATCTTATGACAGAAATCACTGGATTGTACATTCCGTCCAAGTTGACAAGAGCCACGCAGTCCCATGTTCTGTGCTTAGATTTATTTCTAAAGGAACTGTTCCAGGTGACAAGACTGGTTGTCTCTACATGTAATGAAGAAAATAAGTTCTTGGTGCAAATTTTTTTTTTTTTGAGAGCTGGAGAGCCATATATAGATTTTAGGTCTCTTTCATTTAGATTTCTGCAAGGACTGTAGACAACTTCTTAATGAAATAAATCCAATTGCTTTTGAACTTCACATGCTTTGCTTGGGTCATAATCTTGATTAGGTCAGTGTGACAATAATGATCTTTAGGTGTAAAATATACAGGCTGTTGTTTCATTCAATATTGAAATGATGATTGCATGGTGTTATACTCGATCCAATAATATCTCTAAGGCAGCAGCAGTCCCAGAATTTTGCAAAGCTTAGAAACATAAAGGGTAGTAATGAAAGTAAGTAGAAAAGATGCTGAAAGGCATGGGTTGTTGCAGTTATGGATTATGTTTAACTTCAATGTTTCCATCCCAAGCAGCTGCACTGAGAGCTCTGTACACAGCATTTATCAGTTGTAAGACAAGGGTACAGGTATCTGTTTTTTTTTCTGTTCCATTTTGTGTGTGGACTGAGTTGTGGTTCTGCGTGGGAGAAATACTGATGCTGACATGATATGGAAGAACATTTTGTTATCTGTCACCAAGCACTTGGGTCAGAAAAGAAATCTGTGATAGTCAAATATGTAATTTTTGTCTCATTTTGTTTTAAAACCCTGTTCACATCCATTTTTACCAATAGAGGAAAGGGATTATACTTCTTTGCTCTGAAAAATATCTTGCATTCTAAACAAATTTGTGGCATATGCCACATGCTTTGGGTTTTCTTTCAGAAGTTCATGCAAATGAAAAATGCTGTTATGAAGTGCAGCCTGTTTCGTGATCTTAACCCGTAATGCAGTTTGTTGGTCCTGGTCCTGCTGAAATGTGTATTCTTAAGAGAATCTCAAATATCAAATTTTGTTAATTAAAAAAAAAAATTCCTGCCAGGAGCACATTGTTTTAAGAAGGAAAAAAAAAGCTGCGCACAATGGCAGTGTAATAAATAAATAAATTAAAACTGGCAAGCTGAGAAGGAAAGAATTTTGGGACAGAAAAGACATAATTCACTTTTTTCTTTTTCATTGCTCTGTTTTCTGGTAGCTTTTTTAGACCTAAAGTGGAAGTGTGTGCCTGAGGTGCTCATGTGGAAAACAGTGGTAAAACTCCCTTGCCTTTCCTCTTTCGACTCTCTACTGTGAGTATCCAGTGGTAATCCATGACAAAGTGTATAATTACCCCGTGTTTTATTTCAGTTTTTAAGTGTATTTTTTCAACACTGTTTTTTGGGTTTATTTTAATCACATAAAACAGCATGCCTTGATAAAGTCCTTAGCAGAAAATAGTAAAACAGCTGTATTTGAGACAGTAGTACCCATGGTGTGCGTCTGTACCTTGAAATATTTCCCTTATAAGTGCAAGGAATGCTGCAGAAACCACAGCAGCATTAACCCAGGCTGCATTAAATGCTATTTGCACCATAACTTTTGCAAGTATATTGCAAACCAGCAGATGCTAGAACCCAGCTTCTCTGGAAGGTGAGCTGTAAGCCTCTTGGGTTTGTGCAGTGGTTGCTAAAGAAAAGTCTTGATCCTGCAAAACATTCAACAGATTAAATCACGGTTCTTCTGCCCATGGATATATTACATTATAGAACTGCAAGACAAATATTAGTTTGAGGGTTGGCCTGGAAAGATTCAGCAGAAAACACCAATTTGGACCAGAGGTGGCTTGAAAATGAGTTTTCTTCAGCTGGCTGACAGAAAGTTAACCTGTCCTAAAAGAGAATTGGTGTTCTGTGATGTATCTTCCTTTTGTACAGCGGTGGCATGTGTTAACCTTCCTGTTATAACTGCTCCTTCCCTTCAGCAAAGAAAAAAGCTGCAACAAGGCAGCCTGTCGGGCTGTGTAATGATTTTGGCTGCTCTGTGGCAAAGCAGGATGTAGGAAAGGTCTGTCAGGTTAAGAAGGAAATGTACTCTCAAATTAAGCATCTGTGTGTGTCTCCTGAGTGGTATGCTCTCACTAAGGAAAGATGAATGATGCCACAGCCAGAGGTCAGGTTGTGGATGATTTTTGGCTGGTTAACTCAGTACAGGTGTCTTGGTGATAGTGCCAGGTGCCAGGCTTCTTGAGCATTTTTTTTCTATAAGATGCTTATTTTGGTTCATAACCTCACTGACTTCTGTCTTCGGGGGTGTACTTCTCCACAGCTTAGGTTGAGGTATTCTTCCACTTATGATAAGGTAGTCATGTTGAAGAATGAGGGATGGAAAACATAAAATATTTTATCCCTTTAAAACAATCATCTTTCAAATATTTTCTTTTGCAGAACCAACTTTTATCATGCTAGTCATAGGATCTTCTTTTGAGATTTCAGGATGTACTTTTTCCTACACGAGCCTATTCAAATCTGGCCAAACTTTGAGAGCACCTAGAAACATTAGCTTTGTCTAATTACAAGTTGATCTTTAATTTCCTGCACCAGTAGGAATGAGCAGTTTGCCTTCAAAGGCTAGTTTGACATGACTGCTGAGCTGGCTGGTAGATGTTAATTGTTATTCCCCATAGTTACACTGGAGCTGGAACAGGAGGTTCTAATCAGATAACTAGATGGTGTTTGATTCTTTACAACCCTTGCTTACATGATTTGTATATAATAACATGCTACACTGTATTAAAAAAAAAAATCAGTAAGTCCATTGCTGCATTTTTAAAACTGCCCTTGCAAGGATTTTATGTTAAGTATATTTCTACTGGTAATCCAATAATACTTTTCATTTTTGATACAAAGAAGTGTTTATCAAAATAAGAAAGTGACAAGTGGAAAATTATTTTTTTTAATACTGCATGTGAAAGCATCTGCTGGAATTATGCAGCATATGCTGAAAATAAGAAAATACCAACATGTGTCAGAGTGCCCCAACACTGACTTAATCAAAGTGCAGACTTTTTTTTTCCTGACTCTGGTGAGCTCAGGGTCTGGCCCATTTATTAAACATTCTTTGTGTTGCTTAGTAGTACTATTTTCTAAGCCTTTTTCCCTTCATATGCTCCTGCTATTAACTGAAACATTTTACCATCTGTTTTTAGGTGGGGTAGGGAATCGATTACTGATTAAAATATTTCCAAGCCTATCTATAATTTAAATGTAAAGGCATATCATTTTAAGTGTCATTGAGTTTAAATGGAAATTGTGACCAGATTAATAATGTGTTGAGTTTGTGCGATGGCACATCTCCAAAGCATCAGCTCAGTGCGAACTGCTACATCTGCATTTCATGACTTTAGGGGAATGCCAAGATATTTCCACTGGGGGCAACTGCAGAGGTCTCTAACAAGGCCAATGGATGCCTTCTGGTCAAACAGAATCATAGGAAATATCTGAGCTACGTGTGGCCTCCTAGTGTGTCTGCCTCACTGGTACTGCAGAGGTCTATTCAGGGAATGTTTTAATACAGTTTATTTCTTTGCTTTTTAGCACAGTAAGGGTTTAGTACAGCCCCACAAGCATGTGAGCAGGTAGGAGAATGAGAGAGAGAAGGTTGGAATATGGTCATTAATAGTGAAATAACAGAGCATTGTGCCAACACATCTGTGCATGGGATTCTGTAAATCCCAGAGTTACACAAAGAATGGGTGTTCAGGTGTCTTGATCTTGGAATGACTTAGAAGCAGAGAATAGGTAGAGCAGTTGGAAAGAAATCACAGCTGATGGGGAGAGCTTCATGGTGAAGCATTAGCAAGCTCCTGTGTGAAGGTGTTGGTTGTGGTTTTTGTCACATGGCCAAATCACCATTTTTATACAGATTGGCCACTGCGTGTGCTTCAAGCAGGAGAAAAACTCCGTGGGACTGTATATGTGGATGTATGGATCTGTATGGCTGCCACAGGGAACAGCCTTCTGAAATATACCTTTTCTTGGGAGATCTGGACACTGCTGCTTGCTTTTGCTTTGTGGGGTTGGTGGGAGGTAATGATTTTCTACATCTGTACTATTTCTGCTGGAGAAAAGCACTGGTTGAACTTTTAACTTGTCAGTTCATATAGATAGGAATAAAGGATGAGGCTCTGCTACCTGTTTTATTCTGAGCTAAGCATTTTAAGGCAAGTGAAAGATCTCATCCTGTGCAAGTTAAACCAAGTATAGCCTGTCACTGTTATCCTCTAACATTTATTCACACTATTTCTGTGCTGTTAAAATTTTGTGTTCTTATCTGAAAGTATCTTGGCTGCTATTATGCAAAGCAGGGTACAACAGTCACAAGTTCTTCTGGATTGCACAGCCAGAGCAAAAAACAGAACTCCCCTTCGGCCCCAGAACCTCTCTCTGCACCCAGAAGCTGTGGCTTGTGGATGGTCATAGGTTTCAGTTTCCAGTGCCTAATAGGTTGAAGCTTTCGGAGGCAGAGTGAAGGTGACAATGTAAAACCCATGGTAAATCAGTGAGAGGTTCAGAATAGTGGGCTGCCAGCCTTCTGGGTTGCTCCTGTACTGTTTCTGCAAATTAACTCATTAGCTAAACTGTCTGAAATGTGGGGTTTCAACTCATACTGAACCTCAATAGACCTGTAATACACAATCTGCTTTTAAAATTAACTTCCAGTGTGAGATAAACACAGTATTTCCTGCTTCAATTCCTTTTAATTTTTAGGAAAGAATCTGACTGATATTTAAGACAAAATGGACTTTCTGTAAACAGTGGCACTTGTTGTTGTCCAAATTCCAAGGACCCACCAGATCATCAAAATGTTACATTGCCTTTTCATATTTCCTGTCAAGCTGATGTGTGCTGAGGTTCTTCCTTGGCAATGGTAAGTTCAAGTAGTGTCAATAGGAAACTTTTATATTATGAAATCAAAAGTTCATTTCTTATCTCTTATGTCCAGGAAGCAAAAATAATATATAGCAAAAAGTTCCCAGATACACAGAAGTTTGGAGCCTTTTCATTTAGAAAATCCTTCCTTCTGGATGAACTGTGTGTTTTCCATGTTGAATCATTCCATCTGAAATGCATTTTGTACGTTGTCTTGGATCTGAAACAGGGGAGAGGCAGTGTGGAGGCTGGGAAGGGACCAAACCTACAGATTTGATTAGGTGTGTTAGGCAACCCAAACACGAGGTAGAATATGGACCACATAACTATTTTGGCTGCTGTTCAATTGATGTTGGAGTTAATTTTTTGACAGGGCTCCTTTCCTTGCTGCAGGAAGGCCTGAATACAGTCAAGGGATCGATTGGAAAGAATGGGGCTTTTTTGCAAAGTCTGTGTCTAGTTTGTGTTTTCTGTTGTGTGATAGGGGTTTTTGGTTTTTGTTTTGGTTTTTTTTTTTTCTTTCTTTTACTGCTTGTAAAAGTCCTTCCATTTTTTAGATGCTCTGTAGAAAGCTCAGCTTGTTGGGAACTGGCTGTTGTGGAACCAGTTCCCCAGTTGTTGCCATGAGGAAGCTGGACTTCTGCTTTGATCCTTTTTTGTCGTAATACCGAGGGAGTTACACATTTCTGGAGGCAGTTAGCATCTGCCACCCGGATTTAGATTGTTTCACATTGATTTCTGATAAGCCAGAACATGATGATAATGGCCACAGCAATTACTTGATGTGGTTTTGTCATGCTGTTGGTCTGAAATGTATTTCCTCTCCAGGTACATGGTGGAAATTTAAAATAGACTCACAGGATGTTGCGACAAGCCACCTCAGTTCCACTGGGTCCATTAAGGCGTGGATCCTGCATTTTGATCCTCCGTTATCTATCCTTTACAATTTCCTCGCATGTGCTGCAGTGATTAATGAACCTTGAAATTATCAAGAATGAAAATTCAGCCTTTTTAAAAAATAACTCTCTTCGTGGAACAGAGCTTTGCCCTTAAAAGGGTTGCCCACAGCCATCAGACAGGGAGAGCCACTGAAGGATATTTCCCAGTGCGTAGCTGTGCTGTTACACCCCATTTTGGTTAGCATGAGTTTCATTTCACTGTACTCCAAGCACATTCAGACTCGCATGACTCTTGTTTCACAATAATATCTTACTGTAGCAGATGGTGGAGGTGTCAGGGAGCTGCTGAAAACTGCCATGTTTATTAAACCTTCTCAGCACAGAGTAGCTCATCTGTTCCTGCTGGCAGTGGTTCCCAAGGGACTAGATGCCAGTCAGGATATTCAAAACACGTTGTGTCCTGGCTGTGTTCTTGCCTGGATTTGCATACTCTTGCCTTTGACTGTAAGAAAAGGCTTTGTGTTGATAGGAGCGCATGTTGGACAAATGTTTCAAACGTTCTCCAAGTTTAATTTATCCATAGCAAGCATGAGAGCAGGAAGAGTGCACACTGCTAGCCAGCCTTGTCCAGTGCTGCCATTGTTTTCTTAAATGGTGATAGAGCAGGAAAACTTTGATAAATTCCTTAACTCGCCTGTGCACTGTCTGTAAGAGGACAGGGTTACGCAGGAGTCGCGTTTCTGCAGCATAGCACAAAGATGCCGACAACAGTGTCGGATTTGGCTCAGCTATCAGCACAGGAGCGGGTCTGGTAGCCGTGGTCCTGCTGTTTCAAGTGTATTGTTGAAACCTAACCAGGTGAGCTGCTGGCATGAGCAGGGCTGTGTTGTATCCCTTTATGGTTAAAGTTACTAGATAAATCGAAACAGAATACTCGAATTCTGAAGTTGCATCATTGCCGAATGTGTGAATGTAATTGTGTTATTCCTTTTGATTTAACTTCTGTGGACAGGGTTTTAGATCAGAACAGCAGTGAATCTGCTTTCAGCCACTGAACGGTTTTGTTTGTTTTTCTGTATCAAGACAGAGCTGTTAATATGCTTACTAATCGCTCTGAGGACTGGAGAATAAATGGGTGACACACATTTAACTTAATTGGTGTTAATGTACCCTAGAGGGGAGTTCAAGAAGAACTTAATCAAACCCAGCAACAGGGCTGAGGTTGAATCTAATGTGGAAGGGAATGGTCATGAGGGTTGAGCTTTCTGCTCGAGCACCTGTGGATGCCAGTGCACGCCCTGGGCTGTGAGCTGGGAGCTGCTGCACAGCTCCCCGTGTCCAGCCCTACAGTCACTGGTGTGTGTAGCTCAGGCAGCTTGACAGCACATGAAAGTCACTGCAGACAAGTGTGAGGTATCTTGCATCAGAAGGAACAACTTTAAATTACTTGCACACGTTGCTGGATGTGAAATTAAGTGCTCAGGGAAAAAAAATCCAAACATCTTGGCATCATTATGGATATTTCATCGAGAACATCTGCTCTTTACAGAGCTCTGGGTTGAAAGAGAAAGGAAATTTCCTCTCCAGCCCAAATGATCAGTGGATTCCCTGGAGCATTGGGATGGATATTGTTTGTAAGGCCAAATTTTCATTTGAGTGTGCATGTTTGGACATAGCTCACTAACAATCGATGACATGAGCTTGCTGCTTGAAATCCGGTCTCTTTTACTGCACACTTGATATCACTTGCAGAAGTAACTCCTTACAAAACTGAAAGTCTGAAGGTTTCTTCAGACTGGATATGATGATGATGAAGGTCCAGAATGACTTAAAACTAAGTAGGAAAAATAGCCCATGTTGTGAATGAGTGTTTTAAGATTGCTTGAAGAATCATGGACAAAAGCATCAGTAAAAACAGGTTTAATATGAAAGCAAGGGCACAACTATGTTCATTGGCAAGGTTCACTCTGCTATCTATGAAATGGTTAAGGCATGCCAGGGAACAGTAAGCAAAAATCCAGAGTCAACCAATCCAAACCAAAATAAATCCAAAACCATGTAGAGGCAGAGGTGGGTGAAGAGACAAAAGGATAGAAAGAGTAAGGATGGAAAGGAATAAGGCCTAGAGGCACAACAGCATTTAAACTTAACAGCACTTAAGTTAAACTTAACAGCATTTAACTGAACTCGATTTATAACCTACGTTAAACAATTTAGCAAAGGATTCACGTAGGATTTACTATAACACAATACGAACTTACTCACAGGCCCAACTTGCTAACAGCTATAGGGTACTTAATGCAGGAGAGCAGCATTCCTGGCACATTTGCTGTAGCATACACACACAGATATAGAGTCCGTACCACGTACCTGCGAAAAGTTTCCCTTGAAGGTAGTGAAATACTCACTTCAGATGCCTTTGCATCTTCTCAGTGGCTGAAGGGTTGAGCCTTGAGGAGTGGGGGTATTGGATGAGTATAGAAAACATGAGAGTTCGCTGGCTCTGAGAGGCCCCACTGAGAAGGAGGTTGATGGCTGCAGACCCTGCGGTGCTGGAGAGCTCCAGGGGGGTCTCATTTTGGACCACTGTTTACAGGGCCCCAATAGAGCTTGCTTTAGTCATAAGAATTTTTCACCCTGGCTGCACTTTGGGTCAGAAGCTTTCTTTGAAAGTTTGAGAACAAAAATATTATCCCACTTGGGTTGTTACTCAGGCAAAAAAAATTTGCAAGGTGTTTGTTAAAAAAAAAAAGCAGGGGCTCATTAGGCAGCACAAGTTCCCGGGAGCAGACAGTCTCTAAAAAGCTCAAGAGAAGCTCGGCCCAGGTGCTGTTTGTCAAGGCTCAGGTTTGATGAGCATTTCTGAGATCACACCTGTGGAAAGGAGAAGATGCCACCACAGTCCATCTTCACCACGGTCAGAGAAACAACAGCTCTTGTTTTTGGGATCGGTTTCTCTTAGGAAAACTGAGGTACTGTAGGTGGGATTAGGCACATCTGGAAAGTTGGGGTAATAAAACTTAGTTTCCTTTTAGTTAGACGTGAAACAGCAAATTAAACAAAGTTTTTATTCTTTAATCTCTCTTAAATGTTTGCTTTTATTGGTGCTTTCCATTAGGCTGCAAGTACATGAAATTCTTTTGCATAAACTGTTCTGGGATTAATTTTATTTCCTTTCTTTTTCAATAGACTAAAACCTAGTGTGAAATTCATTATTTGGGCCCAAACCTTTCATTTAGGAGCTTGGCACACTGTAAGGATTGGTAAACATTACAGATGAATAACAGAATGAAAGAGTTAACATATTTTCTAATTTTGACAGCTGTGGAGGGTACACAAAGGTAAAATATGATATATATTAACTCTTCCTCTGTAAAATTGCTGCCTGAGACTGGTGCATGTCTCTAGTATTTCACAGTGTGCACAGTTCTATAAAGAAAATAGAGTGCTGTGTGATGATAAGTTTGCTACCTCTGTTATGACAGAGATTTTAGCTGTGGGCAATGAAAATCAATCAGATGAGTTTGCCTTTCTCCTTCAGTTGATTGGCAGTAGTGATGAAAATAACTCAGACACCAAAATCAGCTTCTGATGTTGAATGACTCTTAGTGGCAAGATGACCTGAAGCTATTGACACAGTGTCTTTGTTTCCTTGTTGATTCCGGCACATCCTTAGCTATGAGAATAAATAAAACCCAGGAAAAATTGTAAGGATGTCTTAGGGAATCCACTCTACGGAATTTTTGAGAGCAGGATAGGATTTCACTGTTTACCTGACTTCTTCCCATGTTCTGTCTTCTGCCTTGTATAGAGCTGATGTGCCCTTGGAGCTAACTTAGGCTTGAGGACTTGAGAATAATCTCTCACAAATTTTATATGTAGCACAGAGTATTTTTGAATGTGTGCTGGGAGAACTCATTAGCTTCTATGACCTCAGTAATTTTTTTTCTTTAGTCCTGAAATGATATCCTGGTCCATGGTCAGAATTTGACTTTAAAAATGTTGGAGCAATTTTTTTTCCAGACCTCTAGTCGAGAAGAAAAGCTGTTTGCATTAAGGGCTTATTGTCTCATTAATAGAAGGCAAAGGATGTTAATTAAACCAGTAGCTGCTCCTTATGGCTTTCCTTGTGCTGTAGCACCTACCTTACAGCACTACACCAGTGGTGCTGGCCAGAGCAAACCACAGGTGCCCAGTAGGGCTGTCATGGGTACTGGAAAACTCAGACCTTTGAGAGCTTCCCAAGTGTTTCCCTTGAGGAAGAAATGCAGAACTGTGTTAAAGCATCACTCTTGATAATTTGCTTTCTTCTCCTTTCTGCCCACACTTGATGTTTTTAGGTTGGTCTTCTAAAGAAGGAGGCCAGAATAGCCTCTTTTTGGTTTGTTTGTTTTATTTTGTTTCATTTGAGATTATAGTAGGTTTCTTTTTGGGAAAATTTGATGTCTAGCAAGTGGGCCATTAGCAACTTGGTTAAGATTAATTTGCGAAATTGTAGGAATTTTCCTAGTAACACTACTTTGCGCTTCTCTGTGTGAGGAGAGGGAGCACTGCCTGTGGAAAATACCCACACTTTAACCAAAATCTTGGTGGGATTAATTCCCTTTTTCTATTTAAAAAATCCAGTGCACAAACCAGTAATGTGAATTGTTGGTGGCCAACTGAGACCTGACTGCTTGCATGATGCCGACTCCTCCTCTGTGTATAAGCTGCTAAAACATATTGTGTTACTTCTACACTGTAGCATATTGCTTTTCTATGGAAGTAATTGCTGTGGTTACCTCATGAGCTTTCGGAAATCAGCAGTGGGCGGAGAAGTGCTAGTGAAACACATTGTATAATAAGCTGTGAATCATTCCGTGAGTAAGTTTGTGAGGCTTTTGCTTCAGAGCGCAAAATCGATATCTGGGCCATGCATAGGTCATCCTTTTTATGCAGTGCAAAGTTTTAAAAATGCAGTAATTGAAGGACTGCTTTCAGGAAAAGGTAGCAGTGAATCTTTTGCCAGTGGCTTCAGTAAAGCTCTCCTGCGTTGTTGAATTATTGCGGAGTTGGCCAAGACAGTTTTCTGATTTCACCACTTTGCAATGAGTCAGTGTTGAGTTTGAGTTTAAAGTTGGAGATATTGTACAATATTAGAATATGTTACGTTTGGCTAAAAAATAGCTCTATACTTCTAGTCTCTGCTTATTTCATGTCAAAAGAATATAGGAAATAAAAACATCTTCAGTAAAGGACTGAGGCTGAATGTGTCTTTAGCAGATTTGTCAATTCTGAAGTCTCTTGCAAAAATCCTATTATGTCTTGAGGTTTTTCTAAAGGCTCGTGTGATTAAGTCACAGTCTGGTTCATGTAGGAGGTTTCTAGGATTTTTGTGTTTAATTATATTTTTTTTTTTGACGACATACTAAAATGTTCCCTATTGCATCATCTAGCTGAATTGCTTGGTTTGAATTTTTCTCTTTTGATTGTCCCAGCTTAAGCTGACAGGAATGCTGCACTTGAGGTCATGCAGGGAATGCTTTCCTAACCAAAGCACGGTTCCCAGATCATTATACGGTGTGGTTCAAGAAAAAAAGGTTTGTCTGGTTCTGATATTGTGCTGCAGTTTGCTGAGTGGAAAATGAGCTGTGGATTACTGTCCCCACAGGCCCGTCCAGCTCACCAGTGGAACTGCAAAAATACACATCGTGAGGCTGGAGGTTTTGAATAGCCAGACTAGACCACATTCCTAGAAGAATTTCTGCCATGTAACAGGAGTATTTTGAAGAGACATCCCCACTTATTTTCTGAATCTTTAAAACCAGATTGCATATGAAGAAACGTTTTTTCACCAAAAGGGTTGTCAAGCACTGGAATGGTCTGCCCAGGGAAGTGGAGTCACCATCCCTGCAGGCAGTTCGGGACAGGGTGTAGTGGTGGATTTCTCAGTTCTACATTATTGGTTGGACCTTATCCTAAAGGTCTTACCCAACCGAAAAGATTCTATGATTTTTGGTTAGTTGAATTCCTAGCTAAATTTATTATATTAAAAAAAAATTGTGTAAAAACAAAAAAAAATCAATTGCTAGTTATTATTGTTTGGATATTTTTTAAAGTTTATCTGATTTATAGCCTAGTATCCATCTTAAATTACAGTATTACTTTTGTTTTTTGGGCTGTTCTGGCCAAGTTCCTTGGTAACATCCCCAAAGGCCAAACAGAGCAATGTGGATTTGATAAGAATATGTTTAAATAGGTCAGTGGATGACTTCTTTGTGTGATAAATGCTGGTTATGCAACCAGTGTAGAATGATTTAAAGTAATCAATTCTCTTCTGTCATTGCATACTGTGTTATATGACCTCAACTACCACTTGCTAGAGTTCGTTTGGATGTAAAGCTCATTGTCATCAGCAAAAACGTATTAGGTTTTCTGAATATTTTGGGCAGCCACTTTATGTAAAATGAAAGAAAAATGATCCTCTCCAGCCAACACCTACAGATAGCCAATTGCAACATGAGCTGAATCACAGAGTGCATTATCAAATGAAATTCTTTGATTTTTGTTTTCTAAGACTGATACAACTGCAAAGAATATCAGCCAGAAGACAAAACTCAATTTCATTCTAATGCAAAAAAATCGATGTGATCCAGTGCAGTTTATCATAAATATGTCAGAACAGTGCTGTTTGGTGGTTCCTCTGATCACTGGAAGATGTTAATGCTCCATGATTTAAGCTAAATGGGAATGGTAAATCTTTACTTAAAACCTAAAAATAAAAAGTGCATGGCACACTTCTGGCACTGAGAGTTTAGTTGAAGACTACAAGCCATGCTAGACCCTGAGATAAAGGAATAGAAAAATGCTATCATGACAGAAAAGAGCCCAGTTGTTTGATAACAGACCAAAAAACCAAAGCTATGAAAAGTGCTAATAATTCAATTAGTAGTGCTGGTGTTTAATGCTAATAGCATTCATATTGACCTATAGTTCTGAGTGCATTTGGAAAAAACCCAAAATTTGCTTAAAAATGCTCTTGCTTTTTTACTGTTTTTCCACTTATATACTTCTTTTCCTGTCTTCCCAAATTAGCACTGTGGGATGCCCAAAATAACCACGTAGGTAGATGAGAAATCAGATATCCTTCCCAACTGTGGTGGCTTGGCTTTTATTTCTGACCTCCAGTCAATTTGCTGTTGGCAAACACAGAATACAGCACGGGAATAGGGAAATATTCTCACAAGTTATCGAGACTGGAAGTGCTCAGCAAGAAAATGGAAGTGTTGCTTTCAGGTGAGACGATTTGAATATTTAAGTCCAATAATCATATCCCAAGAAGCTGTTCCAGAGAATGTGTTTAACTAGCAGCCAGCCACTTAGAGATGCTTGTAGATGTAGTACACAGCTAAAAAATTTACTTTGAAACTTGTGGTGCAGCTCAATTACAGAGAGATTATTTAGAGTGTGAGAAATGATCTTCATTTCCTTGATTTTAAAGAAGGCATGATAGCCTGCACAGGTGAAAGTAGTATATACCATGAAAAACATGCATCGGGAGTGTGGCCCTGTTACTGGGCTGTCTCTGTAACTGCTGGGAGTGCAAAGGCAGAGCAGCAGCTGTGTGTTCTCCTCTCCTGGAGCACAGGCAGGTTGTGCTGGGGGTCCCTGACTTTCAGAGTGCTCAGCACACTTGGCTCTCAGCCACTGAGCACAGTCCTGCAAGGAGTCTGAGCCAGGGATCCATTTATCAGCGGGACTCTCTGTAAAATTTGGAGATATGGTGTAAAAATCCTATTCCCATTTGAGATCTCAAAAGCTTCAGCCTCTGCTGTTTTTCCCTTGGAGTGACAGGGCACTGGTTTGACTCAAGCATATGATTAAGAGATTCATCAGAAATGTTCTGGTTGATTGCCTGACAGGCAAGCTAATATTTATTACAGGATCCGGTTTTAGATTTTCTGGATGTGATTCATTTCCAGCCATTAAGGCATTATGCAGTGATGCATAATGTGCATCCTAAATGAAATATTGATCCTTCTAAAATCAATTGTTTTACTTTTCATAAAAGATTTTTCCTATGCAAAGGTTTACTTTTTGGAAGAGGACATACTAGAAAAAGTGGTATTTAGCATCAGATGCCCTCTAGCTGAACTTTGGGCCAGTTGTTGGGTGAGTGGTTACACTCAGCTTTTTAAGCTTCCTTGTACATTAATGTCTGTATATATAATACTGGTGATGTGTGAATAGGCAGACAAAGTAAAGCTGGAAACAGACAGTCTCGGGCACTTACTTACAGGCTTTCAAAAACCAAGATAATGATTTCCACTTCACTATTGTAAGGGAGATTACTGTCCAGATGAAGCAATTGTTAACCTGTGATCACAAAGCTCAGTACAGCAGGATACTGCCACTTGTTTAGAAAATCTGGAGAGAACGTTTTGTGTAAAATCAAACATTTGTTCTTTGATCTATACATCTTGCTTTTAACATACTTTTGTATGGTTCTAAATAAATATATTAGATTCAGTGCTGTCATCATTATATTGAAACGACCTTGTTTTTATAGTGTATTTATTTTAATTGGGGGCTACATAGAAGATCAAATCAAGCTTTCACTGAAGCTTTTAAATTCGGTCCTGAACAATTATTTTTGAAGAGCCTGTACTTTTATGGCACGGATTGCAGTCCAGGTTGATAAGGAAAGATGTAAAATCAATTTAGACCTTTTCATATTTGAATTCATTAAGTTGGTCTTACTCCATTAAAATAACAATTAATTTGAGGCAGCCAATATTGTGCAATTGCAATGGGAGAGGAAAAAATGCAAGGTAATAATGAAGATAGATTTGTCAAGTTACATGGTTGGAACTTATTACCTTGAGTGACAGTAATTTTGCATTCATTTAAAAAGATTGTACTTAATAATAATAGAGTATCTAAGGATCAGGATTGGAACTGATAGATCCCTTTATTCATTTTAGCTCCATATATTGCAAATAAGGATTTGGCACTGATGTAGCAATGAAAAAAGTCTTAACTGAAGCTCATTTTTATTCTTCAAATAAAATTTGAATAGGTTTTTAAGCACGTTTTGTCTCCTCCTGGCACGCTCTGTACTGGTACCTAAAAGCAAGCTTTAGTCAGAACTATTTATATGTAATTCCGTGGTTAATGCACCAAACATTCTTGAAAAGTATATTACTGTCTTCAAAGTGTCTTTCTAGCTCTGTGGAAAGCAGAGCAATCAGTGCCCAAGAGATGTTCACTTTAGCTTTCTGTTTTTTTCAGAAAACATTTACTGTGGTAGGTTAAAGACTGATGTTTGCTACTTCCTCTTAGACAGAAGCTGTGCTTGGTACTTGTTACACTGGTAGCCTGTGCATTGTGAGACACAATGTACAGGATTTGGAATGCAATTAGCACAAGTTTATTGCAGTCTAAATCCTAGTGTTTAGGCCTACAGTGTGTTTTAAGCCATTTTTGACTGACTAGGTTGATAAAAACAGTAGTATGCCAGATTTTCCAATGAAAATGATCAGTTGAAGTACTGTAAAGCCAAAAGAATTTTAGGATTTTAGTTCTTGCTGAGACAGCTTTGAAGAAACCCAAGTTTGTGGGGGTGGGTTGTGTAGTAAAGATAAGCATTTCTAATACTCAGACTGTTGTACTGGTTTTACTGAACAAAAACCCCTCCCAAACATACGTCACATGTGTGAACCCAAGTAGCCTTGACTACAGCTGAGTACCACTGTCACTGTAGCTGGGACACAGCATCCTGCCCGAGATTAGCCTCCATCACTGGGCATGACAGATGACAACAAAAAAAACAGGAAAACTTTTTTTTCCCCCCAGTTTTTCTTTCATTTAAATTTATATGCAACCACAGATGCTGGATCCGTTTTTATGAACTGCAATTGTGTGCATGCAAACCTAGTATCAAAAAACAATCCCTTTAATACATCGGCCCATGGACTGGAAAATGAGATCTGCATGGCTGCACCTGTGGTGCCAAAGGTAACTGCAGCACGCCAGCTGTAGTGCCCCTGCTGTGCAAGTGTCCCAACCTTAGGGGTGAGTTGAATATTTGTTTCTCTTGAAATCATCTGTGCTAAAATAATCAAAGGCTTCCACATTTCCTTACTTGCTTCTGTAAAAGTAGGTGCTGTGTCTCCTGGGGGCAACAAGAAATTGTTGCATCCTGATTTATGGTACCCTTGCTGTTTCAAGACCAATTAAATATTTAGCTATCGCAGTGGTAGACTAGTTAATCTTAAAAATTTGGTTGCAAATGAGCTAGATAAGTAGCTTTAGCTTAGCACCACTCGTGTTCCAGCACTGGCAGGACTCAAAGCCAAAAGATCCGATTTGGCTCAACAAGTGAGGCTGTGGTTTCAGGGCCCCGGGGCCCTTCCGGGGGCGTGATGGTGTCTGGCTCAGCCACGATAAGGTCTGATCTGTTTTGCAGGCACATAGACCAGGGCCAACAACCTGTCAGAGTCCTCTGCTGGTTGCCTGTGCTCTCTGGGTATTGGGCAAAATCAAAGGCAAAAGGAGTTCTTAGATGCCTGTCCCTTGAAGGGAAATGCAATATGCACAGCACTGGGAGGCTCTCAGCTGAGACAGTCTCCTGGTAGTACTGATCAGAGTTCAAAGCACATGAAAAATCCTCTGTTAAAGCAATTGCTATTTCTAATTCCTTCTTTCTCCTCCCCCTTATCGATTTATTCCAAAAGCTAGGTGGGAAAAGCCAAAGCAAAAGAGGGAGGTCCAGTCTTTGTTCTTCCAGTGGTGAGCACCACAGCCCAGCCTCATAATCCTCTGCAGATACGGAGTGTCCTGGCTGCAGCTGCCCAGAGCACCATTTCCCGTGGCCGTGGATCTCAGCTGTGGGGTGACCCCACTGAGCAGAGGTGGCAGAGGCCAACCCTGAGGCACACCTTGAAGATTAGAGCTGAAACTTTGGGTTTGAGTACTGCTGAAGGGAAATATCTCAGCATAACACCTGAGTCCTTTCATGAGGGCTTTTTGGTGACTCCCAGTGAATCCATGGCAATAATATGGGCAATGGTATGAAAGGAGCAGAGCTTTGCTTAACCGAACCACATAAAAAACCCCACCTTTAAATTCAATAAGAAAATCAGACATGGAGTTTATTTAAAATCAAGAAACTGTTTATTGCCTAAAAAATGAGCAAGAGAAAAGAGGAGAAAGAAATGCAGGGGTAAGAAAGGTTTCAAATAAGAAAAAGAGTAATAAGCAACAACAAAACAAACATTACAAAAGTGGAGAGGGAGAGAAGAATGGTGATTGAGTTACAAATACTGTCTCCAGATTGGGGTTTTTGAATTAAGACCTCTTTCAAGTTGCTAAATACTCCCAAGATACAGTAGAAAGGAACAGATTTTTTTATAATATCCTTCCTCTTGTTTAACTAGATTCCTTGTTTAACTAGATAATGTTTGTGAGTCTGGGGGGATGCCTCATTATAACTGGGTTGAGCTCTTTGTTTATCAGTGATTTACCACAGTTTAGTGGGTTCTTCAGGTAGTGGTGTTAGAGGCCTGCCCATTTCATATGTTTTGTCCTCTTCAGAAGACCAGCAGAAAACCCCAAGAAAGCATTCCATGCAAATAGCCGGGGAAGCAGCTCATTGTGAAAACAACTGTTCTTCCGTTATATGGCTCTCCAAAAATCTTAACCAAGCTCCAGCAGATGCAAACACAGTGCAGACAGTCGCAGTAATTATGCTAACCAGCAATAAAAGCTTCCATTTATGTGGCCCATCTACATCCTCAATGCAATCACTTCCAATCGCAAAATGCATCTAGCAGTTGGGAACCTGGAGCATTATTAGATTGCACTGGCTGTGCTCCCCACAGCTGAGGGAATGCTCTTTCCCTGCAATACATTTTCCTAACAATTTCATGACCATTGAGATACACCCTTGAGTCAATTAAAATTATCTCCACTAAACTAGACTGCAGCTTTTAAAGTGCTGTCTAATAGCTTGTGCGAGCAGCACCCATCTAGATTAGTTATGTACAGTGGTTTTATAAAACATAATTTATATTCTCAGCATGTCAGGATGCAATTCAGGATAGAATTCTTATTCATTTACCGTGATTTCATTTTACTAAAAAAAAGCAGTACATAAAGCCATTTTTTAGTACAATACAGAATATTGTATTCGTCTTGCAAGAAAGAATGAGCAAGTGTAAAACATGGTGTTTTTTCGTCTGACTTTAAGTGTTGCTGCTTTTAGGTGTAGGGAAGGCTGCACTTGGATGATGAGAGGCAGGTGAGTAGTATAATACAAAACAATTACATGCTGCTCGCTATTTCTGCAGATCCTCTACCTATCTCCTGTTTGCTTTACAGCTATTTTTGTTCACCTTCAGGTTCACTGGAAAGCTGTTGTTAAGGTACTGCTGGACACAAGAAGGGTTACAAAAGTGTTTTGGCTATATGGTCTGAGCAAGGGTGGTATTAAGCTTGTAAGTGGCAAAATTGATGGGAAACAGGCCACTTCAACAGAGAATGAAGTATTTTCCCAACGCATGTCAAAAAAAATATTTCAATTCAAACTCAGGTGTAATCTTCAGGTAATACTTTTTTTCCTTGTTTAAGAAAAGACAACAAGCAGAGAAGACAAAATACTGCTTTAATTTTAGAAACCCTATACCTGTACTATACAGAGCTGAAAGAAAACTGAATATTTTATGGTTGCATTGTGGCAGTTTGTCACTAGAAGGGTCTCAAAAGATTATGAGGTGGAAATGGATGTTCCGAGCTTTTGTTTTATTTATGCGATGCTGGTAGTTTAATTTGGTAGCAGCAGGCTTTGATAAGAGCAATTTTCAAAGATAATATATTATGGATTCTGGAAATAATTGTGTTCTTAGAGGTAGTGGGGGCGATTAGATATCACTTCTGAAGGGGATGTTTTATGTACACTCCAGAGGGCAATTTGCTTGCTGCCTCCCTTTGATTAGGGGCCGAACACGAGACGTAAGTTGCAGTGTAGTGGTGATGTCAGATACGGGCTGAGCCTGGGACTGCTGAAGGCATCAGATTTTCCGTGATGTTTTGGGCATTGTCTTGTATACAGCAAAGTGGTTTTTTAGCAAATTATTCATTAGCCGTCAGTGGGCTCTGGCACACCACCCTGCTATGGTTTGTTAATGCCGAACTTGGTAAATCTGTTCTGTAGTGCAGCCTTGAAAGTGCCCCAGAAAAACCCTGTTACAGAAGCAGCGGGAAATTCCCACATCCATAGTTAGGCAGTGAAAGATCTGCTGGATTCAGAATGAGATCACTTCCTCACGTTTCATCCTTTACACAGCTTTTGCTGTGTGGGCGAGTCAAACCCAAGACTGGTTTAATGTATGCCGAGTGAAAGTCTCAGGAAGGAGGAGTGTCACAGTGGGCTCTGGGAGTATTTGGCAGGAGTTGTTCAGCCCTTCAGGCCACAGGTGTCAGGAAGCAGAGTCCTGATGCTCTCTGAAGCTCTGGCCTCTTTGTCTCTTCAAGTGCTTACAGATCTGCTTGCCTTTTGAAATTTGTAGCTGTTAAAAACATCAAAGTTTTAAAAAGTTTAAACAAAGTCCCAGTTTGACAGCACTAAAACTGATAGTTACTGGCATGAAATTAAAACACAGCAAATAATTAAAAACATGAAATGACTGGTAAAATTTAACCTTTTTACTGACTGTAGTGTTTCAAACCACTCTTCCCAACTTCTTAGGTTTTCCCCTCGATCAGTGCATTCATGGACTTGACTGAATGGATGTGGAAACAAAAATGCAATTTAAAATTATAGCAGTTTGGTTTTGCTGGAAAAAAAACTCTTATGGCAAGCTGAACTGAGGTGATTTATTATTTAGACACCAGGCTTTGTTAAAGACTGAAATAAGACTCTGATTGTTATTTTGGCAGTTGTAGAAAGAATAGTTTTGTTCTTTTTACCTGGTTTATCTCAATTAAATAGAATATACTCTGTTCAGAAACCAGTCTGACCCGGTAAAAGTTTTCCAGTTACTAAGTGAAAATTTGATTCAGTTTATCTCAACACTGTTTTCCCAGTTCACTGACTGCAGACTTACTCATTTTTTTTAAATAAATCAAGAAATTTAAAAAGTTTTTTTTTTTCTGTCTATGAATTGTTTGACTTTCCAAGCAGAATCAGGTAGAAGACTGAAGTAAAAAGTTTTGTAAATAATGCATTGCATTCAGCTATTGTCAGATTCTATAAAACTTAAAACCTACTAAATATCAAGCAGGAACTGTGGAAAACAAGGAAAAAGAGTGAAATATCAAAAACATTTAAACTCAGTTTCAATTCAGTGCCTAGGGAAATCATGGCACATGTTGTGCAGGAAAGCATCCTTCAAATGAAATATATAGCATGTTGACAACGCCCATTTAGTGAGTTACCATTGAAAATAAAAGCTTCCACATACAATGTTTAGTAGATGTCCAAATGAAAAGCCATGATGAAGAAGCATTTCTAGCTGGTACTTTGTGTCTCACTAACCAGTCTGGCCAAGACTGGTCTTTTTTAACCTCTGAAAGCAGAGTGGTGAATTAGGGATGTGTGTGTGAAAGTGATATGTGATGGATGATTACTCAGGGAATGGAAAAACCAAAGGCAAAGTAGTGAATAATGCTTATTTATTGGTGATTAAATAAAAAAAGTTCTGGAGTGGAGATGAAGGCAAAAACTTTGGGAAGGATATTTTGGATAGTCTCTGCAAGTAGTTTTTAATTAGCTGAAGAGTTTATACCAAAGTTTGAAATGCTGAGAAGTGAGAAGGTAGCAAGGCTGAGGGAAGAATTTGCTATCTCTTAATGCAATGACCTTTATGGAGGTCAGAACAGAAACCTTTCAATATCCTGTTGAGGAGAATGAATGAAAAAGAAAAACTGAAAAAGGAAATTGAGGAAAGATGTTATTAGCAGAGGCTTCCTGGGAGTGGTTGCTCGTGTTTGGATTGGCTGTGTCAGGGAGGGGAGAGGCTTTCATCCACATATGGCTGAAGCATTATCTTGATGTGGGCTATAAGGGAATGTGCTGCTTGAGAAGATACTAAATTAATTTCAAAAACTACAGGTGAAAAAACTATGCTGGCTTGCCAAGTCTTTCATTAAAGCAGAGCGTTGGAGCTGACATGCTGTGAGAGACAGAAAACAAGACCTGAAATGATTCACAAGTTGAGGGGGAAGTGCTACTCTGGAAGAGAAAAAAAAATATCTCCTTAGAATGGAGCACCAAAAAAAGGGAGGATCAGTGATCATTCAACTCGAATTCTTGCTTGAGAGCAGATTCAGCGGCTTGGGGAGGCTTTAGTGAATGTAGATCAACATTTACAACCACATATTCTTGTGCATTTGCAGGAATGCTCCCCCACACTGACACAGAAAACGCTCCTCTTTGCTGTTGTGCTTTACAAAAATGATGAGAGAAACAGGTGATGGAGCACTTGGGAAGCACCCTTGAGGATGTGTGCAGCAAACTTGGAAACAAAGCAATTCTATTACGACTTGGAGTAGGAGCACTCTTGGCACTGAAGAAGAGCAGGAGATTAAAATAGAGAGGAATATGTTAGCAAGTAGCTTCATTTCGTTTAGCGTTGTGCTCCAGCATGGCCATTTTATTTCTTTAAACTCTTGAAGACTTACCAGCTGTAGGGCTTTCTGCTTTCTGCTCATCCTGACAATGCCTAGCCTGTCCTAAGCAGCTTGCAGGAGGGATAAACAAGCCCGACCCCTGTTTCAGTGGTTGGCCAACACAAGAGGGAGAGGGTGTAAGAGCTCCAGAAGGTCTCTAGAGCTCTGTTCTCGCAGTATGGAATTCGGGTGCCTGGTGGTGGCCATGGCAGTGGGCTTTAATAGGTATTAAACCATAAATAATTGGGAAAGACAAGAAAAGGATGGCTAGAGATTGACTAATTGCTTTAAACCTGATTGAGGCCATTACTTTTGTATCAGATTTAGCCGGTTTGGATCACAACCTCTAAGTTTTAATTAAAATGGGTGCTGCTGCCATTAATTGTATATTTCAGTAACTTTAAATAATGCAGATGATTTTTATTCAGTTGTCCTCTCCTGGCCGTGCCCCACTGAGATCACTGTTAATTAGATACTACATTACATCTAGCAATGTCTTTATTGCTGTTAATGTTGCTGTCTATATTATCTGGATGGCTCCAAAGTGAGAACACGCTGAGAATTTAATAAGATGGCTGGTAGTTGAGAAGCAGATATTAACGTGTTGTAAAACATCTCATGTGACATGTTTTTTAATAAGTGACCATGTCACTCATAAAAGGGGGTGATGCAATTCGCAGTCAGAGCAAAAAGTTAACCAGTTCAGCTGCTCAGCACACTTGGTTTTCTTCAGGAGCCTTTACGTAAGGAATGTGACCATCAGGCACATTCCAAAATGTTTCTTATGCACATTTACCTTGTGTTGTGCAGGATGTGGGTAAGAATTGTTAGAAAACTATTTGTGGTTAGTTTGGTTTTGATGCTGCTGAATTGCAAAAGATGTGATAGCTGTGCTCTTGGGAGGAAGAAGAGTCTGCTGGCTGTGCTGCTGTTTGAGTTGGTTCCTAGATCCAGCTTGGCTGGGTGCTGCCAGACATGTCCCTGACCTGCCACTTTTGGAAACGGAGAATAAGCTCAAGGTGTCTTGTCAGGCTGCACTGGGCAAAAGTGCATATATTCACATTTACACGTATTTTTTCACTCTCCTACAAGAGTGTTTAAGTGTGTTTCAATCAGTGTAATTCCTCTTGTTTTCACAGTGAAACGTTTTTTTTTCCCCTTTTTGAAAGAAACAGTTCTCCGGAATCGCTCTGAAAGAAAAAAAGGCCATTTCTCATTAAGAGCAATTTCATGCAAGAGTTTTAAACAGGGTCTAAACTTAGTTCCCATCCATCTTTTGCCTGTGTGTGTGATGCCTGCCATTTGTGCAAGCCTCCTTGGAAGGGAGGGTTGGACCAGTCCTGCAGTGTCCCCACGTGCTGCCCCGGCACGGCCCGTGCGCCGGGTGGGCTCATTGTAGATAAAGTTGGGCATTCAGAAGCTGGTTTCGGAGAAGCAGTGCCAGTCGTTCCACTGATAAAGCTTTCCTTTGAAGCTCTTGGGCTGTGTTTTTCATCCCTGTGTATTTTCGAAAAGCACTGTGTGTGTTGAACAGCGTAAATAAATAAATATATAAAGCCTTATACGATCCTCTCTGATGAGCTGCTGGAACCGTGTGTGCAGATTAGCCCCAGCTCCCAGAGAGCTGTCCCTGCAGCCTTCAGGGCTGTCGGGGCTGTGCACTGCAGGTCTTGCCATTAGGAATTCATTCCCAATACCCAGACCAAACTTTTTTCCCCTTCATTTAATCTCCTGACTATTAGTGATAGCAATTATCATTTACTGAGATTGCTGAATATTTTAATGATATTTTAATCTTGTTATTACAATGAGAAAGAAGGTTTCACCCCTAGTTTGCGGTGCTGTGTTGAACTGGAGATGAAAGTGAGCTTCAGTACTTTGCTCTTGAGTAACAGTAATAAGAGGTAAATATGTTCCTTCGGGTCCTGTAGATATACAGGGGGAACTGCAATCTATTTCTGTAGAAGCAGAACATGTATGGGGGTTCTCTGCATGTTGCAGATGCTGAAGAGTCATGTGAACCATTTTTCTCTTTTTTTCTCAGCAAAAGAAAGCCTTTTCAGCTTACACACTGTATACTTTGCTGGTCTGCTGCATACAGGGATTAAATTACAAACTGTTCTCAACATTGCTTATGAATTTAAAGTCTGGAAAACAAAAAAAAAATCCTCCTTGGGGTTATGGTTTTTGATTCTATCTTTCTAATTACACACATCTAGTGAGATTACATCACATATTCCGCAGCTGTGACTGAAGTGCATGGCTCGAGATTTAGGAGATAAACATTAAAGTGCAAACATGTAACTGCAGAGTAATGTAGAGTCAGTTAGGAAAATTGGATTGAGGCATCCAGACTAACTGCAAGCGGAGGGGGAAAATGTAATTTTTCTTTTATCTGCTGTATATTAGGGGATTGCATTTTTACAGATGGCTCTGTGGGCATGACATTGGCTCTTTACCAGCACGTGCACACAGAATGATCTTGGTTAAAATCATCCTAATCGTGGGAGTAACTGCAGAGGATTGCTGTGAGATTTTGAAAAAAAAAAAAAAAAATTCAGTGACTGTGCTTTTCTTATAATTTGTAGTTGACTCCATAATCCTGAATGAATGCTCTTTTGCTGCACCACTATTGAGCTGTAGATAAAATATTTCTCTTGTTAGGCAAGAGGATGTTGTTGAGCCAGACACATTTAGTCTGAGTTTGATCACAGTTGCATCACATTAGCTGTCAGAAGTTTGAGCTACAGCTAAATGTGAGAAAAGACAAAGAAAGGAAGGCACGGCTCTGAACTTCTCGGGAGTGTGGACAGGAGAAGGCACCACCCATCAGCTGATCCGTGCTGTCACACCTTGTTGCAAGCAGCGCTCTGACTCCTACAGAGGAAAACGCAGGGTGGGAAAAGGCATCTCTGCTTCCCAAAGAAGAAAGGTGTTGCCCAATCTGTAGCTTTTTCTGGCTGGAGTTTCCAGTTCCCATCATTTCCTGTTGTGGTAAGGGGGGGTGATTTGCCTGGTGTTCCAGCAAATTCGAGCACCTGCTGGAATATTGCCTCTGCAGCTCCTGCTGAGCTGTTTCAAGCACTCGGAATGTTGTCATTTATATCAGAAAGGTGGCAGAATGGTGCTTCTCTGCTTGCAAACCTGGTGGAATGTACCACTGTATTTCAGACACTAAGACCAAGCTGTCTTGGTAGTAAAGCCATGAAATATTGTAAATGAGAAAAAAATGCTTAGAACTGAGTATTTCCAGAAAGAACACACAGTCTTCAGCAACTACTTTCATTTGAATATTCATTTAATTACGAATGTCAAAGGTGATGAGATTTACTTTAATCATTTTGACCTCATTTTTTCAAAAATCTGAGCTTCTAAAGTTAAGTATCTAAAACTATATTTAGACATCTCCGTGAAAGTGGCCTGATTCTCAAAGGTGCTGAGCAATTACAGGGCTGGGAAATGCCTGATAGCTTTTGTCCTGGATTCTGAGGCTTAAAAATTATTACAAGAGCTTGTCGTTGGTAAGGATCAGACTACGTGATATTTTAAAAGGCTGCAATCATATGGCATTGCATGCTAAAGGCAATTTACCGTTTTTCAGTAGAAAAAAGGGAGATGACTATAAATGTTCAAATTAAAACTCAAATGAGAAATAATATTAAAAGAAAAACTTAGTTGAAGTAGTTCATTTTACACTGCCCTGAAATACATGAAGCCAGGGCAACATAAAAAAGCATTTAAAAAAAACCTAAACCAGCAACAAACAGACAAAAAAAGAACTTGTTAGGCTAGATCTAATCTGAAGTATTTTGTTTTAATAGTAGTTATAGAAGGCAGAAATTAAAGCAGAGATGGGAACATTGACACCACTTTAACTTTAATGGCATAAGGGCACTACTTAAACAATTCGGTTAATGCGGTAAACCCAGCAAATCTCCTTAACTGCAGGGGGGTCTCCTTATTTGGTGAACTCTCCGTCTTGTGTAAGATGTATTAAATGACTTTCTTTCCAATTCAGAAGTTACTGCTGGGCATTTTTTTCATAATGTTTACATTTTTCAATGCTCTCCTCATATGTCTGATTTATGTCAATTTTATGGCTGTAGTGGATTGCCACAAACTGGGGGAGAGGATCTTATAAAATCACAAACTAAATAGCTTTGACCTCGCAGCACATTCAGAGTCTTGGATCTTTGCTTTCAGCCTTCTGTTTTGTTTGGTTTTTGCTTCCCTGGGTGAATGTAAAAATTCTGCAGTATAATGGGTCTGTTTTTCAGGTATGCTAAAGATTTGGTTTGGGTTTTTTTTACTCTGTCATAATATTAACGGGTCATAAATGGAACAGAAACAACTCCCTGAGAGTATATCCTGTAGGAGAACCTCCCTAGATATTTTTTGAGCCCAAACTAGAGATATGAGGCTTTTTTTTTGAGAAATGCTATTTGTAGTGGATGTGGTCTCACTGCTCATGGGATTGGGGAGGATGAAGCTTCTGAGTACTGTAAATAATTCAAGTTCAACATTGCATGCCCAGCTGGGGCCACAAGAAGTTTTGGAGAGCATGAATACATAACTCATGCCATGGTGGACAACCCCCATCAATAAAGTTTGGATGAGTATTCCATACCCAGCTTGAGTCATGATCCCTGTCTGTAACCTATATTTAATGCTAAGTGCACACACGTGTGTGTGTTAACGGGATCAAAGCTGTAAGAATCTTGAAAGCCAGGAGAAATACTGCAGTGGAGGGAAACAGTACAAACTCAGCTTTATTATTCGTTCTAATCAGTTGTGTTTGTAAGAAAAGTTGAAGTTGTGGTTATCAGTAAGGTTGAACTCTACAGACCTTGCTGCAGCTATGAAATAAGTGATAGAGTGAATGAACTGGAAGCTTTTAGTTTTCCAGAGTACATTTTACAGGACTGGTGGAGCATTGATGGTTGACAGGCTTGGAACATGTTGGGCCACCGGGGACAGTTTGGTACAAGGCCCATCTTGGAAATAGCTTACCAGCAGTTCTGTCTCTTTCATTCCAAGTGGTTGACAGCTAAAGCTTGTTCACAGACTGGTTCTGAGCAGAGAACTTTGCTGACTTGGTGGTGCATCACAGCTGCTGTTGTTGTACCAATTGTTTGTAACTCTGGGTGTAAAATATAACTTAAAAACAAGCGCAGCTACTGAGCCACCCTTTGCTTAGCAGGGTCAGAAATACGATCACCGCTCTCTAAAGTGCTGCCCTACTTGAGGGCAGGGCTGGAGGCAAAGGAATAGTAAATCACTTGTGTTGTCTCTGGTTGCGTTCTCTGGACAACAGTGAGTCACGGAAGGTTCAGCTGAGGTCAACACCCACTTGAGAGGTGTGGAGAAACTCTGTTTCCCTCCAGTAACTAACTTTGGGGAAGATACATATTTCATTAAAATGTTAAAGGAGACTTTCACTCTGAAAGAGAAAGAGCTGAATCCAGCATGAATGAGGTTGCACAACTGCTGACTTGTATGAACTCCCTGGCACCTTGGGAAGGGGCGTAGCAGACCTTTGCAGTCTTTTGAAGCCTTTGAAGGATGTTGTTCAGCAGTTTGGCAAGGTTAGTGGCATGTGCTGAACATGCAGTGCCACAGCTTAATGTGAGAGGGACTTCTTTTTTTTCCCCCTGTGTCCTGGAGCTTGCTCAGACCAGGAGGAGTTTTGAAGAAATCAATACCCACAGCTGGTAGTGTTTTTTGGCTGACATATCCACTCTAAAGTTAAACCAGTGGAGGAAAAACTTATTGCATTGCTTGAAGATTTAGAAGAAAGACAAGTTTGTTTAGGATGAAAAATAGAAACAAGAAAGAAAAAAAAGCAGAAACGAGAGGACTCTTTGTGCTTTATAGGCTGCATTGTAGTCTTCACTAAAGAATGAGTAACGTTGTGGCATCAACCCTAGAATCATATAATCATTTAGGTTGGAGAAGCCCTTCAAGGTCAAGTCCAGCTGTTAACTCTCTCATTCCCCTTGGGTGGTTCCCACTGGGCCCCATAGACTTGTGTGTGTGTAAATGGTGTAGAAGGTCACTGAATAGTTCCCCTTGGGTTGTGGGGGCTTCTTTCAACTCCCCATCCCTGTCTTCCAATTCAGGAGGCTGGGTACCTGCAGAACAACTCGTCTTGCTCTAAAAGACTGAGGCAAAGAAGGCATTAAATACCTCAGCCTTTTCCTCGTCCTCTGTCACTGTTCCCCCACACAGTCAATAAAGGACAGAGTTTCTCCTCACCCTTCCTTTTATTGATAATGTATTTATAGAAATATTTTTTAATGTAATTTATGATATTATCCAGAGTGAGTTCTACTCAGGCTTTGGCCAGTCTAATTTTTCCCTTTCATAACTTTATTACATCCTTTTAGTCTTCCTGAGTTGCCTTCTTGTTCTTCCAAAGGCCATAAATTCCTTTTTTTTGGAGTTCCACGCAAAGCTCTGTTTAGCTGTGCTGGTGTGGTCTTTCCTGCCGGCTCCTTTTCAGCACGTGGGGATGACCTGCTACTGCACCTTTTAAGACTTCCTTCTTGAAGAACATCCAGCCTTTCTGGACTCCTTTGCCCTCCATGTCTGCCTCCCAAGAAACTCTGTCAACCAGGCTCCTAAACACCTGAGTAAGATGTGCCAGTCTGTCTTCCAAGCAACATTCTGTGGGCTAGACCTTGATACATTTGTTTTCCTAAATGCAGAGTTATTGCCATGGTGTTCTTAAGCACCAGGCATGCTGATGTTTGGTAAAGAGGAGTAATTTTTGTAGCCAGAAGGCTGGTCTGCTTCCAGCAGGGAAGAGATAGGAGGATTAAGAAGAGGTTTCAGACCCTAGAAAGTCAAAAGACTGATTTCTGGAAACTGTCTTGTATGCTTTATTGTGTCTCCAGGCCAAATAAATGATTTAGGTCATTTCAGGACATCTGCAGGAGGACAAATATTCCTAAGTTTGGTTTGCTCTAAGACAGAATAATCTTTTGAGATACCAGTTGGAAAATGGGTATTTTGAACTCCATCAAGCTACAGTAATATCACTTCTAAAACATAATCCTGAAAGTTCCATGCCTGCAAATATAACATCTCCCTAACATGTAACCAAACCACATTTTTTCTCCTTGTTTCTCTGGCGTATTTAATTTCAGTCTTTATATCATTACTCAATCTATTAACAATAGCTTGCTATTTATGACATACTTTTAGGTGTATTTATGCCAAACAAGAAGCCAGATAGCATTATTGTCATGGTTTTGCAGTGCATAAGAAGGAAATCCAAGGTGAAGGTAATAAATTAACCCACTTTCTCATGCTCACCTTCCCTCAGAGCTTGACCAAAAATAAACAGATTTGTGGTAACTGCAGATGTTAAAAGCAATTATGTGAACCAGATAACAGAAGCTCCTGTTTTTGTTGCCCATCTTCAAAGCAATCACTTTCAGCGACAAATATCAGCCAGCAGTTACAAACTAGATGCTTTTAAAAGCCACCAGCCCAACTCTGCACTTCTAAGGGAGAAACCTCCTTATTTAGTGCGTTTTTCCAACAATTCTGGGACTTTTCACGTATTAAAACAATGGTATTCGTCATCAGCAAGCTAGTCTGAGTTGTCAGACAACACTAAATTAGATCCAGTTAAATCAGTGCTCCGGTATACTGTACAGCTATTCAGTGTGTATTGGGAAATGTTAAACTTGCACAGTGAGAAAAACCCCTGATCATTTGGTCTTCAAGCACTTCATAGGTATAGCTGAAGGTGAAAAGCTGTTCCTGTTTTGATCGTCTTTCTATTCTGCATTTGTTTGTGCTGGAGGGGAAGAGGTTCCCAAGTAAAGAGTGAGGTGGTAGGTCCTGTGCAAGGTGCTGTGGCTTTGCACCACCTGAAGACTTCTGTTAATGGTGGTTCTTGGTTGCTATATCACACCTTTCTATTTGCTCTGTGAGCTTTGTAAATCTGGGTCTTGGATTTGGTCCTTTTGTATCTACAGAGGCTTATTTTTTCTTATTAAAAATACAATGTTGTTGTTGGGCCAAGCAACTTAAACATAACCAGCCACAAAAATTTCTTGCGTATGGAATCATTTACAAAGAGTATACACATGAAGAAAAGAGTGTTACCTGTTGTTGAAGACTAGTAGATTTGCTTTTAATAGGTGGCATGTGTTTCATTTTTTTTTTCTTTTGTTTTCAAATGCAAGAAAAATTTTAAACCTGGTGAGGAATGAACAGGAGAAATTGAGAAGCATTCACTATTGCTTTAAGTTTGTCAGCAGATGTGGTTATGCCAGTGTCACCTCACAAATTCTTTCTGTTTGATTTTGAAAAACATTTTTGCGTGTACAATATCAGTTGATCAAGGCATTTAAGTGTAACAAGGGGCATTAAATCCAACAAATCTGTTTGTTCAAAAGCAGTTTCCCGTTTTACCTTCCGGTTTTCTCTTTCCTCTGTTCTCTGAAGAACACAAGGAAAGTAAGTGACCTGAGTTTGCTCCAGTGTGGCCAGTGCCAGGCCATGTGCAACTGTGGTGAGTTACTGTGGTGTGGGCTCTGTGTGTTCCTCTTTGTCTCAGAGGGGGAGGATGATGTGCTGAAGTGATATTGATATTTAACATACTAATTTTGTTTCCTGCAACCAATATTAGGCTTAGAGAGTACACATACAGCTTTCACGGCTTCATTTATGCTTCCCTCTGCATTGTGCTGTCTCAAATCCAGCCGTGTGTGCTTCAAACCAGAACATTAAGAGAAAACTTGGGTTGTGAATATGCTTTTTAACAGTGTGAACTGGAGGCTGAAAATAGTTCACGTCTGGGAGATTAGACCTGGCTTTTTTGGTCTTTTCTGTACTGTTGCTTACTGTGTGGTCATTCTAGTTTGCAGACACATTTGGGTGGTCAGGGGCCCAAAGCTACAATATTACAAACACACATGAGATTTACTTTATTTTTACAGTTTACTTATTGGGATCATGTAAGGAAATTTAAATGTCTGCTGTGGTGTTTTCTGCATTAAGCTAGGATTTGCTCAATTCCAAACGCTTTAGTGCACAATTTTAAAATAAAACCAGAATTTTTGTCTTTTTCCAGAAGTGCTTTCACTGAACTGGTTTGGACTAGCTCAACATAAGAAGGATTTTTCTGGATTTCATATCAACTAAACAAAAAATAATGAGTTATTTAAAAATGCTGTAACGATTTTTACTTTGCTTTATATCTTTTGTTTGAAACAAAAGTTGCAAAGACCATTTTCCAATGCAAATGCTAATTTGAGCA
The DNA here is from genome assembly GCA_013397725.1 of Rhagologus leucostigma. Lineage (NCBI taxonomy): Eukaryota > Metazoa > Chordata > Aves > Passeriformes > Rhagologus > Rhagologus leucostigma. The sequence goes on from VZTD01002215.1 coordinate 1,284,903, forward strand.
GAAAGCAGGTTGCTTGAGGTTATTTTTTAAAATGTAGATTTTAATTCATCTATCTAAAGAGCTTAATTGTTTTAAGAAAAAAAAATTAATCTAACAACAGCAGTTGTAGATAAGAGGGATGTTTATAAACTGCTTGCCTAGATAAAATTGTTTTTATAAAAAAAGGCCAATTAAAGAGCTTTCCAGCTAAGGTTCTGTATTCTTGTAACTAACAATTGCAGCTTGTGTTCCACTCTTTGGAGAAGTCAAACTGAAATCTTTGCTGCTCTGTGTCAGCAGTTTGAACGAGCTGATTCAGAAAGGTTGAGCTCTGCTCTGGGTACCTGGTGCTGGTGGTTGCTTAATGCTCTTGTAAAACTGAACAGGTCTTGGTGACACTGGTTATTGCCGTTACCTCTGTGCCTGGGCAAGCTTTGGTGAGCTTAGTGTTGCTGTCGTGGTTGCATGGGTGGGAAATCTTTGAAGCAAAGCCGCTAGTTTTCCTGGGATTAATGTAATAGAAGATTGTGTAGGAAGTAATAGAAGAGATGAAGGGTAGATCTAATTGTTCTCCCACACCATGTCAAGATTTTTCAGAAACCTTTATCCATCTTGAGGAATAACTAACAAGCAAGTAATTACATTTATTCAAGTTTGCTAGCCTACTTTCCCAGAGGCAACGTATCATTTCCTAAATGATTTCATTCATAAATGCTTAAATGAGTAAAGCAATTTTACACAGATGCTGAAGGAGTCCATTGTCTTTCTTACAGTACAACTTGTCAATGAGAAAGGAGAGGGTAAAAGTTTCAAGCTGTCAAGAGGAATTGCGTTCAATCTGCTTCTGGGTCTACTCCTATTCAACGAAGCAGTTTTTGCTGGCTCAAATTTTTCTCTAGTCTCGAGGTAGTAATGTTGTGGCTGTGAGCATCCAAGAGGAGCAAAGCCCTTTGGCGAAGGTAAGGTGTGATTTTGTATGATTTGATGTAGCTGGAAGAAGCAAAGAGACTTCCTGAAACGGCTTGGTGGGACTGAGTGGAAGATGCATTTCTTGGCAGTAACAGCAGTATGATGATCCCTCCTTAACCTGTGAATGCCTGTGCCTTGTGTAAAGGCCCTGCATGAAAAATCTATGTGTGTTAGGAAGTCTGGCAGAGGCGCTTAAATATGGCACCAATGAGAGAAAATAGAAAAATAGCAGGAATTGTCACATAGTCACTGAAATACAGGGATTAATTTTTAAAAAAAGAAAAAAAAAGTAGAATAAAATTGAATGCGGGTTAAGAAAAACACTGAAGATTGATGCAGTCCCCAAGCCCTCCTCCTAATCAGTTGCTTGGTGTCTTGTGTCTTTCCTTGTGCAATTTCATATATTAGTTCTCCTATTACCGTGCAATCTTCCAGGGTCAACCAGCCCTCCACACAAATTACTCGAGGAAAAACCTGTCAAAAACCTTTATTCCCAAGGAGTGCAATTCCCTCCTTGGCAGACTGGTTTACCTGGTGTTGCTGCCAGACAGGGGCAGCTGTTCCTGGGCTCGTGGGTGCTGAGCACAGGCTGCTGCTGGACGTGGTGTCCCTTGCTTTAGGAGCCTCCCTCCTGCCCGGGGAAGGGGTGGTGGCGTGGCACAGGTGCCCAACCCTACAGCACAGTCCTGAAATGCAGGAGAGGGGCAGGTGGGAGGCTGCAGGTGCCCAGGGGAATATCATCAGGCTCGGCTGAAAATGACTTATTTTTTCTGGTAGATCTACTTAGGGCTGTTGTGATCTAATAGCAGGAAAATGGGAAATGCTCTGGTAAGAATGAGGAGTGATTGAGAACGAGATTGTGACCTGTACAGTTGTAAGTGTGCATTTTCTGTCCTATTATGAAAAACAGTATTGTCAATACCTCTGAGATATTGCTGTCTTAATACCTGCTTAACTGCCATCAAAATAGAATTATTCGTTTTCCAGAATATATATTAGGCTTTAATCCTTGAAAGTCACAATCAATTATTTTGTCAGGAGAAGAAGAATCTTCTGAATTGTTTATTGTTGTGAGATGCAAAGGTAGGAGTTTTTTTAGAAACATTTCTTGAGGGGAAAAGTAGCTAGGGTGAAATCTCTTGTGTTTTAAAAGTAACCCCCTAGGAGTGCAGTGTATACTTAGGTATAACTGTAGCAAAGATTAAGGATTCATAATACAACTGAGCTTTATAATTTAGATTTCAATTCATCGGTGAGCAAGTCATTCTACTAGGACAAATAACTATGTACAGTTGTAATTTGAATCATGTCCAATCTCTTGTTTGCTCAAGACATTTTTCTCTACTGAGCAGAAATCTTATCTAAAGAAGAAACTTTTATCTGTGGGGTTTTTTTAATTGGATTTTTTTAACTTTCGTTATACTTTTATGGTGATTTAAGAGAGTTTAAGAAGCAACTGATGACTTTTAAAACAGCGGCATTCCAGGGCTGTGCAGTTAGCTTAAGTTTATTTACAGTAAATTTCAGTCCTAGGGTTTTCTTCGTCACAGAGACTCTCTGTCATTGCAGCTTTCTGGTCAATGATCAGCCACAAGCCAGTGTCGTAGATGAATTTCAGCACAATATCAAAAGACATTTTCAGTTCCTGTAAAATGGTGCAGAAACAATGATACCTGCGCAGCTGAGTTCCACTGTCAGGGCCCAGCATCCAGCTTGCAACCCAGGGCTTGTATCTCCAAAAGCAAACTCTCAGATACAGATTATCTCGAAAATGTCAAGATAGCTTAAAGTATATATTGTGTCATTTAGTTACTTTAGTAAACGAGGAAAACTGCTATTCTTTTTAGTGAAGTTGTCTTTAATTGAATTTCTCAGTGGTCATCTTTGAGATAGCTTCTTGCTCATGAGGCCTTGAAAATCTTGCCAGAAAAAGTAGCTGAGACCAGTATCATTCAATGATTCAAGAGCAGATGATAAATATGTTATGAAGGATTTCTGCAAGCTGCCAGGGAAGCACAATAAAACGATGTCAGGTATTGTGCTGGGCTGTGCTAGTTTTGCTCTTGTGACTCTGTGTGTTATGATGAAAGGCAAAATTCAAAGTAGGAGCCAAGCGGGTGGGTTTTTTACAAATATTTTTCTTCTGATTTGCATCCACTGATTAAGTCCTTACCAAAGGCACAGCTTGCCTTACCTCTGTGATGAAGCCCTGTTGCTGTAAAAGTGACTTAAAAATCTTGCAGAGTAGTCCACGACAGAAAGACCTAAATGAAGCTTCCAGGATAAGTGTAAGGAATCCACTTTAGTAGGGGAGTTGGTGACGAATATAACGGCAAGGGATGATGAAATTTGTTGCTCAGTACGCTATTATTCAGATGAAGTCCCAAATATTATACTTCTCCTTGGTAATGCTTTGTTGCTGATTCATAAGCTAACAATACCTCCTGCTGAGAGGCTGATTCTGTGTCAGTCACATGAAATAATCTTCATTCTGATAACTGTTAAATGATGTTTGAGTTGCAGGACCGCACCTCAATTTTCAACTGATTTCTGTAGTGCCTAGTTCATTGGGTTTTGTGATTTCACATCTGAGCTCTATCTTAAGAGGTAAATTCTCAGGGGATCATACCATTGTGAATACTTCAGCATGAGATGTATGATTCAGCAGCTTAGCTAGTAGTTACTTCTGTAATTTAATGCATTTTTATGATTTACTGTAAAATCAGCTATTCCCACTGGTTGCTGCCTCCCAGGTCCCTATAGGACAGTGACTCATTGAATCTTTATGGCAGTATTAAAAGAAATACATTCCTTACTTTATTATGACTAATGTTTGAGAGAATCAGGCTGAAATTGTAAACACTTTATGCATCTTTCTTAGAAAGCATACATATATTTAAAAAGAAATGTGATCTCACTAGTGGTAGTACACACAGAGCTGCTCAATATGCACAAAATTCAATTATTCTCTTGGAGATGATGCAGCTTAGTGGTCTGGTGAGGTAGGTACAGAGATCTGAGAGGAAGATCTTTTGGACTGAAGTCCATGATTATGGAATCCAGAGGTGCAATGAACACAGGATTCCCATTTTCTGCAATTCAAATTTTTTTTTCTGGTAACTTATTAGGAAAAGTCTGTTTCAAATAAAGATTTCCTGTAAGAGCACAGGGTTTCATGTTTTTAGTAAAGCCGGGGTGTGAGTCACCCTAAGCAATTCCCTCAGCCTTTAGAGCTGAAGGCTCCTCGGGGAAAAGCAAAAGCTAAAGATAAACGCTTCTGAAAATGCCTCGAGGAGGAGCTCGGTCTTTGTATCTTCTGCCAGATAAAACATATGCGCTGAGACAGTGATGAAGTTGGTAAAATGAGATGGTCACAGGCTAATTTTGGAGCCTGCTTTATGTCCTACTGACATACTTCATCCCTGTCAGGGTGCCATTCCCTCTCCTGGCAAACGCAGCGAGGTTCAACCCTGCAGGAACCCGTGGGCTCTTCCGTCAGCGTGGGCATTTCAGGTGTGGGATGTGGGAGCATGGGCCATGAAAAAGGTGGGAGACAGGTTTTCCTGAGTTTGCAAGTATCTCAGCAGGGAGATATCTGCCCTGTAACAGACAGCCAGGCTTTTTGGTTTACATGATTTTCCTCCCAGACTGTGGCTATTCCCAATGTCTGTTCAAGTGGGACTTTCGAGCCCAGACTCCCTGACTTTTGCACAAGTGGGAGGCTCAGTCTGGTGAAGAGAGGAGGAGGCTGAGTGCAACAGCAGCAGCTCAGGTACCCTCTCAGATGCTGCCAGCAGGGCAAGGCACACTCCTGGAGGTGGTCTGTAGTCGCCATACAGGTTTTTGGGCAGAAGCAATTTCCTGTGGTAACACAGGACACCGAGAGGTTGTTATTTGGAAGATATTCTGAGCTTTATAATCCCTGAAAGTCACTCGGAGAGGCATATTTCATTTCAGTTCATCATTTAAAGGCCTTAGAACATTTCTTTTTTTTTTCTTTATAATCCCCTATTCCAATTTAAACTTTCTGGTGTTCATCTGTAGATGAATCAGCTCCAACCTTATCTCAGTCCAGGAGAAAACCTGTAACAGATGCATCACACAGTAGCAAATGATTTTAGCTAAGCTACCTGGTACACTTTGCTCTCTCTTTAGCACGGTCATGTCCTAAAATGGCACCATGACTCTTACAAGCTGAGAGAAAATTTATTAAACCAGGTAGGAGCTGAACACTAAAGAAGAGATATTGCAGGCAGATGGATCCCCTCCAGAAATCCTGCTGGATAGGTGTGACTCGTAAGGTGTATTAAAACCACAACAACAAAACAAGCAAAACTTCTAAAAACAACCACCTAGTGAAATAAGGGTAAATCTCAAAGAGTAAGGTCTTATTTTATTTGTTATTTTACCTTCCTGGGCTGATGATAGAACCTTGAGAAGCAGCTGTTTCGAATCAGGTTTTGCATTTCTAGGTGTGGTAAAGGATTTCATTCCTCAATCCTGCACTGGTGGATTGCATTTGTATGGGCTTACAGCTGAGGTGGTTCCAAGAGTCAGCCCTAACCAAACATTTCAAAATAAATTGAGCTGCCATTATGCTATGCTCCTCCAGAGAGCCTGCCATTTTCCTGGAAAGTTATAATGTTATTAATTTTTAAACAGCTAAATATCACCCATAAGTAAAGCCCATGTTAATTGCCAGAGTATTACAATTAGGTCCACTACATTTTACATCTATGTGAAAGTACAAATATGAAACCCCAAATGCAGTAAATTAAAGTTTTATTTTAATTTTGGAAGGTTTTAAACAGATGTTAATATTTTCTGTTTTCTACTTTTACCCTTAAATTGCTTTAAAATGATGTCACAAAGTTTCATTCTTGTGATTTGCTTTAAAGGGTTTGAAATATGAGTCAGTGTCTTTTCAAAATAGTCATATTCCTATGAAGTGATCCCAGTTTGATATCAAAGGAAAAAGGGCTTTAAATCAGTCCTTTTGTTTGAGCTTGAAACATGACTTGTATTTGTCCTACAGAGCCTGCGAAAAAACACCAATTAAATGTGCTGTTCTGGAGGGCTCATGAATTTATTTCTAGTGTTTTCTAGTGACTTTACAAAAAACCGAAAAAGCAGTGAACTGCAGCCAGCAGGACAGGATTTGCTATGCTGTATTAAAGGTGCTCCATGAGTGATAGAGGAAAAACTTCTGAAGAGATCTCTAGCTGCAAGAAAAGGTGTTAGTGTAAATACATCAGGCCTTATGGACCCAATGCGAAAAAAAGAAGAGTGAATAAGAATAAGTTGGAGGGTGGAGCATCTTCCACATCAAACCTACAGACAGCTGATAGTAGTTAGGGTGTTTTCCCCAAAATAACAGAGAAGATAAATTCGCTTTTGGACCAAATGATTCCCGGCTTGTATGGATTCCCTGAGCGGACAAAGGAGGCCAAAAGGTTTTTTAAACAGCTCCTTGGCAGCAGTTTTGGGTGTTTCAAAACCCAAGCAAGACACGGGGGACCAGGCGAGGCAGTGCAAATGGTGTCCCCTGAGGCTGCTGCCAGATCTGCTGGGCATGCAGCCGCTGGCACCTCCGTGTCCTCGCTGGCCACACGTTCCACTGAGAGAGAACAGAAGGGAGGGGTGGCAACAGCCTCTGTCCGGGATGTGGCACCAGCGAGTTGTGCTTCCCTTTGTTCCAAGTCACTGCTTTTACGTTTACATGATGGTTGCCCTCAAAAGCTGTGCAAATAGGTAAGTTCTGGTTTTCATGCGTCCGTCGGAGCTGCGCTTTGTTCACCAGCACCCCACCGCAGGTGGGCTGCCCTATTTAGAACCTTGCCTTGAGGACAAGGGCCTTCAAGGGCATTTTGCTTGTGGGGAGGCTGTGCTGGAGCCCTTGACGTGTCGTGTGTGTGCTGGAGAGCTCTGAGAAGTGGCAGAAACGTGTTTCTGTAGGTGCACTTAGTTCCAACGAGCATTGCACTCTTGGAAGATGTAAAAGAATGTGTCCCTTTAACTCTGCTGTGATTTGATCCTCTCCCAGTGTAGCTGCCTTTAAGAAAATGTGAACTAGCCTTAGATACGATCTTTTAATGTCGTGACATTCATCAATAACAATGAGAAGACATGTACAGGCACACACAGCTTTATTTTATAAAATAAAAAGGGAAAGCAAATATGAATATGCAGTTTTGCTAAATGAAGCTTTCTTGCGATCAATTTGTTTCCTTCCTGTGCAGTCAGATGATTACTTGGCCAGTTTCTGTTCTCACTAATGCTGATATAAAAACTCACACCTCCAATGAAAAAAAAAAATTCCTTTGTCACAAGTAATCTTGTGTTTAATTATTAAATGCTAATGTTTTTGTTAGTGATGCAAGCACTGCTTCTGTAGGAATAAACTGTTATTGTGACAGTGGTATGGTATTATCTGCTACTTGTTCTTGATAAAGGACTTTTTAGGCAACTCTCAGGTATCAGCTAAAGTAGATTCAGGGTTGGGAAAACAAACACATGTCTTAAATTTTCATTTAGAGTTGATCTCTTTTATCCACAATATGATGAAAATTTCAAGCAAGTTTCCATTTTGTGGTTCTGCCCTAAATTATTTCAATCCCATCTTCTGAAACCTTGATTTAACACAGACCTTGCCAAAGAGATCAAGGAAAAGTGTACATAAATAGTTTTCCATAGTGAACATGCTCTGCAAGGTATATTTTTTTGTTTTAATTTTAATTAACTGCATCTCAGTTGCAAATATTTGCAATGAAAATCTAATAAAGCTTGCTTGGGTTTGGCTTTCATTAACATTGCAAAATTAGGAACAAATGAATAAACATGCATAAAAGGATCATGAACTGTACTGAATGTACAAGGGATTATGTCCAAGGCTTTGAGCTCCCTTAGATTTCTGAGCTGGCCTGGTTATAGTTTTACAAATGCTAGAACCTGGGACACATTTAAAGACACCATCCTAGGAAGTCAAATGGTTATAATAATAGTAGGGAAACTTTCTTAATATTAAGAGTCTCTGCAGATTGATCTCAAAATTTTTGTCACAAATTAGATGTAAACATGGAGAGAATTTGGGACGAAAGTAAGAGGGGGAATAGCTGAGGGACTTTTAGCCTTGTTGGCCTCTGTGACTCAGACAACCACCTCAAGTCTTGTTAGAAAGTGGAGGTGTAAGGATTATAAAGGTGTAAGAATCATGGTGTCCGGAGTAAAGCACAGGCTTTGCTTAAGTCAAATTAATTTTTTTTTTAAAATTTTAATAGGTAAATGTTCCTGTAGATATTTTTTCCCCTTGTGGCTTCATCACTGTGTTATCTGGGGAAACCTTCACATATTTTTCTCTACTTCCGTTTCTATTTTTACTTCATGGTGTGAGAGTGCTAACCGTACATCTAGAAATGAACTGTTAAGAACAATTATCATGGGAAAATGATAAAATGGCTAAATTAAATACTTCCAAGCCAGTCATCAGGTAGGATTTACCTATATTTGTCATGTACAGAAATTTTTTCCAAAAATTTTTTTAGAGTAACTGCAGTTAATCTCTACTTTCTGTGCATCTGTTCCAAGATTAGCTTTCCTCGTAGAAGTCTTTGCTTTACAGAGATGACCTTGAAAAGCTCTGGATTCCCAAGTCTGTGGTTCGATACACGGAGCTTAGAGCAGGCACATCTGTATGGCTGCACTATCAGCATCTTCTTGATGTGCAGGGTTATTAGTTTGTGGGAGAGATACAGTGTGATACCAGAATGTGGAGAAAGCATGGATACACTGTGGAAATTAAGAAGCTACTTGAACTCCAAGGCAGCAGCATATTTCTTTATAGTAGTCCTGCGTAACTGTGCATCAAGAAGTCAAATGAGAATTTTCACAGCTGGTTTTGAACCTCTAACTTCTGTCTTTCATACTGTTTAAAGCTTCTTGGCTGTTACTGCAAACCCACTGTCCTGGATTTAGTCTTGCTGTCTTTCACAGCTGTGGTTTAACTTGTTCAAGATGAGAATTTCATCACAGAACCTTCATGTTTGTGGATTCTTAGCACAAATTCTAATAGCGATAGAAAAATAAAGTGTGCGTACCTGTAGCAACAGAAATAGTACAGCCACCATGAAATGGGATGGTTGAAAGGAACAGGGTTGAGTTAGTAAAAGCAGTTTGAATACGCACATGATTGCCTTTCAAGTGACTTGATGTGGTTGCGCCTCTTTTCCTTTTACAAACGTTTATGCTTTTGAATTGGCATTAATGTTAATGGAAAACAAATTCTGAAATCACATGTGTGATTACTTACCACAGCTGAATTTCAAATACCACGCATTCTACTCGTAGGAAAAAAGCATTGCCAAATGTCAAAAAAAAATTCAGGTGCCGATAGAATTATATTCTATGTCACAGGCTTAAAGTTTTTGCTCATTTCAGCCTCCTTCTCAACACATTCTTGTGTCTGTCCAAACAAATATGCAGGTTAATACACTACAAAGAGGTTTCTATTTAATTTTGACCTCTGGAACCCCACTGTTTATTAGCAGGGCTTCCTCTACAATAGAAACCAAGGAGCTGTTCACTTCTCCGTGGCAGTCAGGTAAAGGTCAGGTAAACCTGTGTTAATTTATAGGGATCCGTGATTTTACTTCATTCTGCATGAACCTTGAACTTACATTGTAGAGGCACAGAGCTCTTTCCAGAATTTGCTCTGAAGCCCATTATGCTCAATGAAAGACTCTCCTTGACTTTTTGGGCGTTGGCTCAATATTTTGAGCTGCTTCTGCTTTCTTCCAGTTCATTTTCTTCACCTAAGTATTAAGTGACTTCATAGCTGCGTTATCATATTTGAGGAAGGCACTAAATAAATGAAAATAATAACCCTGCATTTTCCCAAGTTTTTCCAGAAATATTAATTTTGGAGTGTAATGAGGCATAATGAAATCATAAACTCTCTCTTTAAACATGATAATTAATATATTGTGACTGCTTTAAAGAGTATGTGAAATACCTGTTGCAAGGTCAGAATGTATTTCTTTGATCCCAGATGCTTGATTAAGTTGTTTAATCCTCTGCAGAGATTAAATGTAGTGTGCACCATGCTAAAATGAGACATCATTGGAGTCCCACAGCCCTTAGTGTTGGTTAAGGTGCAGTTACTGCAGCTCAATAATCACAAAGATTTTCCAGTGCTCAGCAAACCTTGATACCAAATTCTTTCACACACACAAGTGTAGCTGCGGAAGGCCTGCCCAGCTGGGCACTTCTAGGTCAGAACAGCAGCGAAAAATACCAGGATTTGTCATCCACTCCGTGTACTTTATTAAAGACTCTCTGCATCTTGATTTGTGCAGGCCTTTAGCCTCCAAGGAATTAATCCTTGGCTTCCCATTCACTCAGATATTTGCCTACACACGACCCTGGGCTTGGATTTTTTTTAATTAAAAAAAATGTAAAAATAACCCGACATAGGAGTTACTTCATTTGGAATAAGGCTAAATTTAAGGCATAGACATGTCTAAGATATGCAAATATATGAAAAATAAACACCCCTTGCCCCCACACTCTATGGTCTGGGGAGAGAGGGCACCTAACCCTTCATTCCCTGGAGGTGGCACAGCTGAAACTGGAATACATTTCCACAACTCTTTCTGTGTATAAGATGGACACTGGAAGCACGTCAACAATATTATCACTTTTTAAACGTTTTTTTTTTTTACCTCCTTGGCATACTCAAAAGGTGGTTGCCTTGGTTGACTCCAATGGTTTGAAAGCTGGTAGGATGCACTCTAGGTATCCCAGCACCCCCCAGTCGGGAAGATGCCTTTTTGTAACCACAGACTGCTGCAAAAGTAAATTTAATCCTGTTGCAGCTGGATCTTCAAAGGCAAACATCTTTAAAGAACCTTTGGTGCTTCACCTAGGTATTTGCAAAAAGCTTTCTCAAACCACTTTAAGGAAGAGCTAAGGAGAAGTCTAACCAGTGACCCAACCGTATTTATTTACATTTTAATGCTCCTAACGTGATTTGATGGCATGATGTTTAATAAGCAGCAGCAGTTTGAATTTCCTGGCTCAGCCTGCCCGAGCTGTGGATATTGGCCTATTACACTGTGTAATGAAATGAAATGAAATGAAACCCGAGCTGAGGCATCAGTGCCGGGATCTGTCACTCCTGCTGGGGCTGGGGGAGGAGGGCACTGACTCATGATGCCGAGCAGCTTTCATACCAAGAATGTGTTACAGACATTACTCAACGCTCAGCAAAAAGAAATAGAGCTAAGGAAAAGACGTGGCTGATTTGCCTGTGAAACAGGCAGCAGTGCAAATCAGAGTGCTGGTGTGCCTTGTGAAGGGTTCAGTGATGTTGTTGAGATAAAGCAATTCTGGAAGGACAGTGCAAACGAAGGGTGTCTAATTATTTGTCTGTATTAGCTCTGTCCCGTGATGATAGGAGGGAGTGTTTTCAGAGTTGTTCAGCTGTACCACTTCTTTCCTAGAGGCACAAAACATTATTTGGTGTAGCAACTTGAGAGATGTTTTTCATGTCTCGCCTCCTTCTCATGCTTTCAGATAAAAAGAAGATAGTGTCAAATGTTATCTGTAGGAACTGAAAGATGACAATTAACATTTGGATCTGGTAAAGTGCTCAGTATCTTCTTCATTGTGTCAGCAGTTTTGTGGATGTTTGGCATCTTTTTCTGACTTGAACTTGGAGCCCTGTGCAGTTGGATTGTGTTAAAATAATAATCTTCTAAATTAATGTGAAATAAAGAGTTCAGTAAGAAATGATGAGGGTAACTCCATCAGGTTGTCTTATTTCTTGCTTGGATTTTGTTTGATTAATAGGGGCTGGTCTTCTGCTAACCCAGTAAATCAACACTGAATCTTTGTTTCATCTATCTTATATCTACATCCTAAGGTCTGTTGTGTACCTTCTCTAGAAGTATGTTAATGGCAAATATCTTTCATCCACGGAGAGACTGAAGTCTGGGGAGGACCATGATCTTTCCAAAATCATATACCAAACTAATAACCAGATAAGATACATGCTTTATTCACATATTTGGCTGTTAAGACTTCAGTGCTGAAGCACTTGTGGAAAGTGTCGTTGTTTTCTATGCGAAGTATTATAAATTACACTTTGTTCCAAGATAAGCCAGAGTAGCCTTGTGATTTATGCCTCACATCTGTGAGCCAAGTTCTGGGAAGAGTGAGGTTAAAAATAGGGCAGCAATAACGAAAAATTGGAAGTAATATGGGCATGGAAAAATATTATATAAAAATTCAATTTAAAAGATGATAAAATAAGTTTAGGAGATGGTCAGATTTGATTTAATAACCAGGAAAAAAGGAACTTCTGAAAGAAAGGATCTCCGTTCATGCTTGGTCATCATCTCCCTTATGCTTTTTCCATGTTGGAAGATGTCTTATAGTAGTGAATTTGCTGTAACTGTGATGCATTTTACTTTGTGTGGGTATGGTTGGGGCTACCAGCCATCACCAGCCCCTCCACGGGCATCCCTTGGGCTGTTTCTTGCTGTGGGTGACACAGCATTTGCGTGTTGAAACCAGCCACGTTGAACCAAAGGACCCCGATGTGCTGATAGAAACAGCTCAGCCCTCTTTGTAGCTTCCGTGAACGTACTTCCTTGTGTTGTACCCTCTTCTGTGATATTTCTTTTGGGGAAAAGCCAAAAGAGACTAGGAGAGAAGGCATAAGGCTGTGGATCCCCTATTTCAAAGTGTTTATGTTATTCTGGAGCAGTAACTTGCATTGTGTGTGCAGGTGACACTGCCCGCCTCAGACGTGAGACACAGAAATCTGCTGTGATGATGCTCTGCAGGCAGGACTTCATGCAAAGATAACTCCTGCTGATACAGGGTGACGAGATGAGCTCTCTTCGGGGTTTGTTATTTACTGTTTTCAAGCTCAGCTGGCTGGTATAAAAGGAGGAAGACAACACCTGAAGTAAACAAACATGGGCTTGACTCTAAACAGGAGATGACAGCCTTTGGCAAATCAGTAGAAGCTTTGCTTGTTGTAATTCCATGAGGAATTGTTCACGGTGGAGAAGATAGCTTGACAGGAAGCATATTTAAAAAAAATAAACCCAGTACCCTTCAGATCTAGACATATGGTAGGACTACATTAAACCAGGTCCTACTCTCCCCTGAGAATTTCTGAGGCCCTGCTAGGCTCAGGGGGGCTGCACCCAACTGTACACCTCAGTTCCTACAGGCTGGAATGCAGAAACGATTTCTGCTGGTACATTTTGGGATTAGTATAATTAGAAACTTCTTTCAGGAGCTTCTACCATCCATTCTTTTGTATTATAATAGCAGTGGGTGCTTATTGACTGGGGTTAGTCACTGACTTCTCCCCTGCTTTTGCTTAGCAAGGCAAGGCAGTGATGCAGCTGCTGCCTGCTGCCAGAGGGGCAACTGTCAGGAGCTGATTTGCTTATCTGCTCCCAACTAAACAATTCTAGGATGGCTCAGGATGAATTTTCAAGAATTTTACCATCTCTGCATTCTTTCTTCCATCTTATAACTATTTGCACATTTCCTGTTCTGTGGCAACCAGTTCCAGTAACATTCCTTATTTTATTTTAATTTAGTATAAATTCCTTTACAGATTTTTCTGATGCAGATCATTGCTTTTGTGATTCTGCAAGCATGAGAGAGCAAATACTGTTATGCTGTAGAAGTGTTTCTGAAGCTGAAGAACCACTTTCCCACGTTTAAGTTAAATTGGAAAAAAAAAATACCACCCCATCACCTTGTGTACTCTATGTGAATGCTAATAATAGAGTCCAGGCGTGTGATTGAAGAAGTTATTGTGTAGACTAGTAAACAGAGGAGCTCAGGCAGAGATTGTTGAATTTTTTTTTTTGTTTCAAAGATGTAAAGGAATCACAGGTGCAGCCAGTTGAGTGCTAGTAGCAAAACTATATGAGAAAAAAAATATGAGTTACAGAATGAGTGCTTTTGTTCGGTTAAAGAGATGGCCTAGAGCTGTGACCAAAGAATGGTTCTGCTGTCGCTTCATCCCTCTTGTATTCAGAGAATAGGAGGATTTCTGGGACTCCAGTTTCCTTGAATATTGCAGTGTTCTTCCAGTGCCTATTCAATAAAGTCTGATGCTTCCCAAAAGTGATGGGTTATTGCACATGTGCTCTTGATTTCTGGATATAGAACAGTCCTTGGCAGAAGCATTCAATATATTGCATATGTGCCCTGTGAGGGTATGCATGTCTGTAGTCAGTCTAGGGTTTCTGCCAGGAAAAGGCTACCTCATGTCTGGAAACCCCAGACAAATTCCTTACAATTCATCCAGATGAGATTAAAAATGGGGAAAAAATAATATTGTAAATTCTTAGAAAAATAAGACCACAGGAGACCTGAAGATGTTACCTGTTGTGCCTCCTTGATGGAAAATGATGTCAGTTATACCTATGGCCTTCCTAATTACAGTTTTGTAACCTGTCCTAAAAGACCCCCAGGAAAAGTTTCTCCAAACAGAATTTCCCTGGGCAACTCACTGCATGTTTGACTGCTCTTAGTTTAGAAAGCTTTTTTTTTAACTCTAGCCATGTCTTTAGAGCTGCTTTCATAAATCATCTTTTTCTGGGCTTGATAATTCTCACGGCGTTCTCTTTGCTTTGTCCCACTCTGTCTGTCCTGTAGTGAGTTGCACAAAATAAGGGGTAGGGGTGGACTTAAACCTCTGCTTTGTGTACCAATGTACACTGAAGCCTGTTTATGGTCCAAGTATCACAGTTGCCCTTTTTTTTTTTTTTTNATTGATTCATATTGATTTTGGGATCCCCTGTAAACATTCTGAATTTTAATCCTGTCTTCCAAAGTAGTGGCAGACTTTCTACTCCGTGTTACTTGCATTTGATATCATGTGCTGCTCCATCAACAAGTCATCAGCGATGGAATTTCAGGGCAATGACATCTAGAGTTGTTTGTGCAGCCCTGTCTGATACATCTCTCCACTTTGGCCACACACGTCAATAATCTGAAAGCATAATTTTGTTTGTCATATGGTATTTTGACAGAGTCCAAACTTCCCTTGTTTGCATACGAGGACATCAGAGCAGCATTCAATGCTCTAAGTCAGAGCCTTTTATTTTGTTACAGGAAGAAATTAGGCTGGTTTGATATAATTTGCTTTGAACAAATCCGTGTTGGCTGCTCATAATCTTGTAGTTTTATTCCAGGTGGTTACAAATGAATTGTTTGTTAATGAATTTTTCCAGGAAGCTGCAGTTAAACTGCCTAGCCTATAATTTTCTTGCTCCTCAATTTATCCTTTTTGATAGAGGGCATTAACTCTCCTTTTCTTCTTTTCAGTGGCCTTACCTGTCCCCCACAAGTTCTTGGAAATAGCTGCTTCAACTATTTGCTTAGGTAAAAGGGGATGTGTAATATCCCTAGGATTACACCAGAAAAATATCTGACTCTATAATCAAATTATTATCTTAATGCAGAAAAAGCCCTGCTAAACCCTGACAATTGGCTCTGTGTGAGCTCAGGCATTTTGCAATTTCTCCTTTAGCAATCCCAGAGTGGTGTGTGACAGCATAAGGAGCTGGAGGAAGAGCACAGTCTGCCTGATGAATAAGCTGCCTCCTCCCTTTGTCTCCTGCAGACCATCTCTTTGCCTTTAATAGCTTGCCTTATATTTCAGTAGTTTCCATGGCAGCTAATAATTTATTATTGAGCTAAGTAATAATTGCTTTATAATTATAAATCCAAGCAACATGCTGGCACATCTATCTGGAAACTTAGGCACTAATTCCTTTCATATTGATCTTCCTCTCTACTTGATCTTCTTAAATTTGTGAATTATGTTTTATCTCACCTCTTAACAGTGAGTAAAACTAATCTAAAGCTTCTGTGTTGTAACCTCTTTTTGAATTCTGCTGTTGGAAAGCCTCCCTGACCAGCACAGCACTAGCTACAAGCCCCTTTGAATGCCTTCATATAAATCCAGCAGAAGAAGATGCTTTGAGCATGCCCTTGCCCTTAAACTTGTGTGTTTTCTCTGCCTTTTCTTAAGCAATTTCACCATAGCAATTATAAATATGTGATCGTAGTAATAAATGTGCTTTCATTTACATATATAAATATTTAGTATTAACAGAAAATATGCATATGGACAACAATTTTCTTTTCAAAATTTAAATGAAAAATTTCAGTGGGAACTATCCTTTCCCAGGTACCAACAGAAAGCAGGCACTGATTTGCTTGCTGATCTGTCTTTATGTTTCCTGTCTGCCTGTACAATCTATTGCCTACTGCTCCTAGCCTGAATCTGAGCTTTTAGCAACTGTGCTCTTTGTTCTGGATTCATGCATTTCTTGGCTCATGACTGGGATCATTGGGTTGAGAGGTAACACAAATAATAAGAATAATCATAAATAGAGTAGGATATTGATGTGGCTGAAAATTGAAATATGTGCTTTGTGCAAATGACAGAAATAGTTTTTCCAACAGAGTAGTATTTTCAGGTAAGCTAAGCTGTTGATAAATGCATATTTTCCTACCTGAGAAGTGCATTTCTCATGCCAAAACTGAGAACCATTTTTATTTAGTAGCACTCCTATGGAGCCTGTGCAAAGCTCAGTGATAATGCAATAAATCAGTTTTGTTACATTATGTAGTTCTCACAAGTTAGATGACTATTTAATCTTTGCAAAATCCCTGTCTTTAAAAATAAAAGGCGGGCAAGCAAAGCTTGAAATAGTTTTAGTTTTTTCTCAGAGTCACATTTCCTGCCTGTTTACAAGCCACAGCTCCTGCCTAGATAGTAGACCATTAAGTTTAAAATTGGAGTGTTTTTAGGTAAATAGGCACAACATAATAGCTTCCATGACTGATGCATCTGCCTCGGGCTCATGGTACAGACCACTGCCAAGGCAGTTTAACCTCATGTATCAACTGTATTCGAACTGTTCTCATAAGGTTGCTGAGATGCTCTAGACACAGTTGTTCCTTATCCTCACTTATTTGGAGATTAATCTTGCTTTAGCAGACGCTGTACTTCTCTGCTTGGCAGGGTGTCAGTTTTCTGAAGGCACTGTATGATTAGGCTGAAGTATTTAGTTATGGAAGAAGCAAAAGCAGTCAACAGTTCAGTAGTTATAAATCTGGATGTACTGTCACAATAAAAATAAAATAAGTGAATATAGGCTCAATCTTTTTCTAAATTGATGGGGTTTTTTTTCATACCTGCATGAAAGAGTAAGACACTGGTCTGCTTTTCTTGTTAAAGATCTTCACACTACTTTCTCCTGGAGGCATTTTAGATGATTCTCCAGGTAAATAACATTAAACCTTTCTGAATATTTTTTAGTGCTGCTTCGTAGAGGGTTCAAGCAAACATTTTCAGCTAGGTGCTGGTACGTAGAGAGACAAATCTTTTCAAGAAGGAGGTTTTGAATTTCAAAGTATATATGATTGTTGTATTGCTTGCTGCGTATTTGTTTTGCAAGACAAGCTGTTTTCAGATGAATACTTCCGGAAACTTTCTCCCTCGTGTACAATCTATGGAGACTTTTAGGTATGATGGAGGTGTACAGAAAATTTATTGAAACAGTTTCTCTGTTGTTCTATACCTGCCTGGCAGTTCAGGTCTCTGACCTATTGTTCACTGCTTGTGGCAGCTCAGCTGTAACATCAAAGAGAGTTTAAAACATCGTTTGTGTAGTTAATTGTTTAGAATTGTCCAGGCTTGCTAGTCAACTAAATTCTTTATTTAACAAACTGGAAGGCAAATACATCTGGGCCTTTAACCATAAGATATGGTCAAACATCAAACCCTGGGCTGTTTGCTGCCAGTGCAGGTGGTCCTGTTGTTTGGGCTTGAGGCCAGGGCTGGTAGCGCGAAAGTTACTCACGAACACCCAGGGAGGAGTCAGGATCAAGCAGGTCCAGGGCCTTGCTGGTGTGGCTGGGTGTAGCTGCTCTGAGCTTGTTCTACTCACTGCTGGTATCGATGCTGAACCAAGCTCTCCGTGTGGCTTCTCCACTACCGTGTCAGTGAATTTTTCTTTTTTCAAGGCTGCATTTTGTTTATTGTTGTGCGCCGGAGCTTTATCCTGACTCTACTCCTTGTCCCAAGTGACTGAAGGGGATGTTCAGGCAGGGTCACCACTCTGCCTTTGTGTCTGTAGCTGCTCATAGCTCTTTTGATGCACAGCAAAAGCAGATGGATGGCATCACTGCTCCATCCATTAAACCACACACATATCTGACGTCTTTTCAAAGTGCTGCTTGCTTTTTTAATCATTAGCACTTATTTCCTTCTGGTGCTTTCTTTTCTATTGGCTATAAAGGACGATTTGCTCATGTTACATTTTAATTTTGTTGTTAACAGGCCTGGTTGGAAAAAGGCTTTTGTAGCAGTGATAAAAAAATATGTGTGCAAGACAGCACAAATGACATGTAAGCTTATTCCATGAGGTTTGCTTAATTGAAGATAAATAAATTTATTATCTTGCAATTACTGTGGCTTGTATATGTAAACAGCTTCCCAGCAAGTTTAGCAACTCGACTCAACATGCTGCTTTTGACTTGGCACCAGGTTTTATTTCACTATCCTAAAAGATTCTTGGAGAAGTTTCCCTCCTGGTTCTCTGGGCTCCTTGATATACAGACCAGATACCATATCAGGGTCTTTCAAATTCTTCCACAGAAAACTCAGATAGGAACATTGAGACAGAATAGCAATACAAAAATAAGAATGTTAGTGACTACAATGCTGCTTAAAATGTTTTTCTTTTTCAGTTTCAGAGTATAATTCTGTTCTATGAGATGACTCCTAATTGATAGCACTGATTAGCTTTCTTTTATTGTTATTATTTTCATAATAACAGAAGAAGGAGAAGCACATGGAATGGGAAAAATCACTTGGAAATATGGGAATGAGCGTTGTTGAAATGCGAAACTGTTGTTGGAGCCTGGCAGGCTCATTCTGCCGTAATTACCCCATTGACCCACAAGTGAACTTTGCTTTTCAAAGAAACAATTTTGGAATGTTTCCTGGGGAACGTTTTGCTGTTGATGTGTGAGCATATAGGGCAAGATGCTGAAGATATATCCAAACTTGCGGCTAAGTGTTAATGCAGCTCACCAGTGCAGCTACACAGCCACTTCGTGGTGCATCATGTCTTCCACGGGAGTGCTTTGTGTCCTTCTGAACAAATCCTGTCCGTGGACTTGTGTGATGCTCAAAGGTGTAATTATTTCTGGATTTTTAAAATGCAGTCTTTAGTGAATGTGGAAACTTGTGACCCTGATCCCAAGTGCTATCCAAGCACTTTTTATTAAAGGGGAGCCTGACACCTTATAAATGGGAACAGAAATCTTTAAAAAATCCCACTGATTTGGTGGTGTGGGGTTTTCTTCTTTTTTCTTCTTTTTTTATTCATCGTGTAGCTGAAGACTTCTTTCTCGCGTTCCTTTTTAAGGCTTGGACACAACTGCCTTTGCTGGCACTTGATCCAGAACCCAGCAGAGAACTGTCCTGCACGAGTCAGTTCTGTCTTCTTTTATCTGTTTGAGCCACTACAAACCCGGACACCAAAACATGGCCACTTAACGATCTTCCAGTCTGCAGATGTCTTGAAAGGATGAGCTAAATATGTTGGAGCATGGATATTTTTTACCTAGGCCTTTCAAGAAATTCTTAGTATTTCTGAAGAGTAGACTTCTTGTGGCTACTTAGATTTCCATTTTGTGTTAGCAATGAAGCCTTTCAAAACATATCCAGGGAAAAGGATATTGGAAAAGGATAAGGAAAATGATAATCTTGATAATTCAAAGATGAATTGTATTTGATTAATTTAAAAATTAAATTATATTGTAATAGAATAAAAATGGGCTAATGTAGTGGTAGCTCATTAAATGGAAAAAATTCTTAATATACTAATGGCCTAATTCAGGAATTATTTGATAATCCTTCTTCTTTGTAACAATTCAGTTTTCTTCCTTCCTTGACACAGTTTTGATAAGCTAGCTGCGGATATTCGTTAGTCCTGCTTACAGTGACATTTTTTGTTGAACTAATTTTTAGGGTTTATCATAAATATGAATGTTAAATAGATTGATCATAAATATGAATGTTGGTATCAGATTGTATTCTATGTGGAAGGTGGCAAAAGGAGAAATTGTTTTTGAATTACTGAAGGTTCATCTTGAATACACTCCCAAGCTTTCAATTTTGTTAGGGTTTTTTCCCTCGGAGTTTAAAAAATAACATTTCCACAGACAAATACTCTGCTTCTTCAGAAAATGCAGCTCTCATGTAACTTTCATTTCAGTTCCTTGCCTGCACAATTAAAACACAAACTCGAGACCTTTTTCTCGACACTTCCATCGTCTATTTCTCATTATGCTTCTTGATGAGATTTTTAGGCTTCACAGAACACAGTCTAGGCAGCTAATCCGATGCAGTGCTAAGATCACAGCACTCCTTGTGTAATTCTTATTAGGTTAATCAAGAAACTTACTGAAGCAGGAGATTTTTTTTCAAGGCCTGCCAAATTTGAAGCGATAGATCAAAGTTCATTGCCCTCTGACCCTTTTGCCCTAACTTGCCTCAGCAAAGTCTCTGTGAATGGCCTTATTGTGAATATGGCAGCATCCAGAGCCTGTACATTTGCAATTGTTTAGGCTTAGGAGGGGCATTGTGTTGTCACTGATGAAATGCATTTTCTTCTCTTTCTGAAGTGTAAAGGTTTTCACCTCCATTGCCTATACAAGTGCTCCGGTCATCACAATAGCACTTAGGTGATCCTTGTTCCTGTCAGACTGAGCACCCACTTTTATGACAGAGTGTAATTAAATGGCTCAGAAGCCAACATTAGGAAAACAGCAGTGAAGAACAGGGGAAAAGCGTAGTTTCCATATGGTCAGCCAAGCAAGAACAACACCAGCATTGTGATCTGGAGTAGACAGTTTAAGCACTGTTAAAGAGACATCTATTCTTTAAGTTGTCTCCTGAATGCTGCTGCACTTCTTTGATTGCACTTCTTCATGGTCAAAACCTCTTCCTAATCCAAACGCTTTTTGCACGGCATGACTTCTTCTGTGTTATTAATATAATAGCAAGGATTACTTTGAATAATAACGCTGAACTTTAGAATGGAAATCAAGTAATTTAATTAAATGAAGTTTGACCCAGACAGGCTAAGGGAAATTTGGTGAGGTTGCCTTCATAACATTCTGATTTACTACGTCCTTTTTCAGAGGAAATTATAAAATCAAGATTGCAGTAGAGTTGAGGTAGAAACGGTAATTGTCCTTCTAAAGAGGGCCTGAAGTTTTTTTGGTAAATCCATTTGTGTTCCTTTATTTTTAAATTCCTCAATTAATTTCCCCAAAAAAGTAGCCAGTGTCTCCCTGGATTTAGCAATTTGCCAGCCAGAAGGGTTAGAATATTCTCGCAGTCAGATATTCTTCGAATTGCCCACAGCAGCTATTTGAGTACTCAAATGTAAAAGCTAACATCTTGGTTCCGGATGTGCATATTGTTACAGCCACTGTAATGCTGAACTGGTCTCTCTGTGCTCCCAGAGCCAGTGGGAATTTGGCTGTTTTGAACGTGAGAGATGTCTTTGAGATGAGTTACCGGGATCTGTGTTCTTGCATCGTCAAAAGAACACGCATAAAAGTTTACAAGTTACACTACGTAGAAATAGAGAAGAGGGTGTGTGAGCAACGTGGGTTTATTTGGGGGTTTTTAGATGTATTTCTCACTGAATTGAAAGCAAGTGCTTAGGAACTACATAACCCTTATTTCAAGAGCAGTTAACTCAAAAGTCAATGAGTCCATTCTCGTATAATGCTAAAATTATCAGATATTTCCGAGAAAACCCTTACAGCCTCTACTTAGAGTACGTGAGCATGGTATCAGAACTTACAGGAGTTTATTAAAATAAAGAGATGTTCAGATCACCAATTTGCTAATTAGTGTCAATTGATTAAAGCAGGGTGTTTGTTTACAAATCAAACAAAGCAGTTTAGGCAATTATGGTTCTCCCCCTTATTGCGGGAAAACATTTGAAAGTCTGACAGGCAGTTATTTACTCAATATGAGTATCAAATTCTCTAATCTACAAATTTACAGAAAATCACTGTATCACCTGCAGGAAGTTTTCAAGGTTAATACCCAGTGGAGTATTTTGGTACAGTCAAGTTGCAGCCTGCTGCCTTTCAAAGAGAAAAAGTGAAAGGCAAGAGTGATAAAAGAAGATGTCTTGGAGGGGTCTAAATTTTTTCTGCCCCACTCTGTCTTGACTACAACTTAATTTTAAAATGCATCCTTCTGCCTGCCACAACCACATCGATTTCCCCTCTACGTGTAAAACAGAAGTGTCAGCTTTATTCGATCCTTATACACTGAACATTAAGGTGTATTACTGTTATATAAGACAAAGTTTATTCTGGTGAATTGCATTAACACAAGCGATGTGACAGGTACGATACAAGCACACACTGTGTCAGCTTGGGAAGGAGTGCATGTGCAGAAGAGGATATTGTCATCACTCACTGCAAAATAATGCAGAATATTGCTTTATTTACAGCTTGAAAAACTGACAGAGTTAAACCTTTGTGTCAGTCAAGTCCTGGTTTAATACTCCAGTTTTTGGTATTCAAGGACCCAATTATGTTATGACCTTTCATCTTTTTCCTCTTTACAGCACATGCAGTGCCCAGGCTTCACTTAATTATTTTATTTTTTCTTATTCTTTCTTTGTGCTTTCTCTCTAAATAAAAGCAAGGAGGGGAAAACTTCTTTCCAGCAACTTTATTTTTCATTTTTGTTGCATCATTACCATGTTCACAGTCGTAATTCCATGGCGTTTCTTCCTGGCATAATCTCACTTGCCTAGCCAGTGGAGCCAAATGGGATTTACCAATTTACTTCTGGAAACTAAATGGCCTAATGTTCCTCTCTGGTTATCTACCCTTTCAGCTGGTGGGATATATGCTCTGCCTTCTGCCTGCTTAGCGCCCTGTAGATAAATTTGAGCAGAATTTCTTTAGCTGTCAGAGTGATGGATGGGTGGTACAGTGGAGCCTGCTCAGCCAGAGCAAGTGGCTGCCTTTGCCATCCATCACTCTTCCGGCTGTCAGCCCCTTGATCAGGGCTGCAGAGCAGGTTCAGACTTTGTCTAGGTCACAGTGCCACAGAAAAACAATTAGTTTGTCAAGGATATACATATTTTAGCATGAGGATATTTGACATCTGAAATGCTGTTGTGTTCTGTATTTGATAAATCAGATTTTCGCTTTGTTTTGAAGTAGGAGCCCTGTGCTTAGGAGAGACTGAGTGTGTTACAGTGGGTATTCTTGTAGTTATAATTGTGGATGGTGGGAAAGAAAAGTGTGTGACATGTTAGAAAAAAAGAAAATGGAGAAGCAGCATTTGATACCTGAGAACTGGAGGCAGATGTATGTTTTAAAACGGCTTTTAAAAACAGCTCTGGCCTTTCAAAGCATTTAGGATTTTTTCCTACCAGTAATTTTTAGTAACTCTGATTGTTTTTGGGCTTTAGGTCATTCTCTGGCTTGATTTGTTGGCTCTTTCGACTCACCAGCTATTTGTGAAATAGAAAAGTACCAGACTAAATTGAAGTATTTCTTCTTACTTGCGTTGTATTTCACGAAGGTTTGTGTTTCTCTGTATTTCATTACATTTCGTGTGTTCAGCTGGTAACTTAAGTTTCTGCTCTTAAATGGCAGGCAGGATTTTTAATTCAGAACAGTCCTTAACTCCTGCTCACGACCTTAATTTTTTTTCTTTGCCGTTAGAGGTGCTGGGAAAGGGAAGGAGAGATACCCAACAACTCACTTAGCTGGCAGTGAACCAGGGCTAGCTGCTGGAGTATTCATTGCCTTCCAGTGGTTTTTACTGTTTTCTGAGGGACTTTTCCACAGTTTTGCAGGAAGGACTTGTGGATATGCCCAGGTTCTGCTGGGTACAGCCCCACGGGAGTGCTGCCCACCAGCAAATGTGTGGCTTTGCCCTGGAGGCAGCCAGCTGTTGTTTGCTGGAGAATGCCTGAAGCCCGGGGTCATGCTGAGAAGGGGAAATGCTTGTGATATGAACACGACTACATCAGTATCAAAAACCCGCTTTTTTTGGGATGAATCACTCCAACAACAGACAGTCACAGAAGCAGAGCCTATGCCTGAGGTTGTCACAGGGGTTGCAAATGCCTGGTGCCACCCCTGAGTGCTCCGTGGAGTTGGGGAACACCAGGCTGTGAGTGGGAGCTTGAGTGGGACCATTAATGCCTGCCTCAGCTGACACAGCGCTTCTGACCCAAAACAGGATGCACACCTTTGTTGTTCTGTCCCCACAGTTATCACTCAGGAACAGGTATGGTAGCACTCCCTGCCCATGAACCGAACAATCTGCTTGTGTGCACATGTATAAACCAGTTACCCACGGCACGTGCTCTGGTACTGAAGGATCAATGATATTTTCCGAAAGTAAATTGGTTGTGTTTAGCATTTCAGTGCCAGAAGAAGGTGTTGCAAGTTCTTGCAAATTAAAGGGCCTTGCAAATGACTACAACGTTGTGCACTTAAGTGGGAAAGATGTTTAAAACCATGGTCTTTTTCCTGAGCAGCTTGTGTGGCACAGTGAAACTCTGCAGAGACAAAGTGACTGCGTTCTGGATATGCTGAGCGAGTGCAGAAATAATTCTGCTCCTTGTTCACTAATATTCCTGTTATCTATCACCAGCCGCTCTCTGTCAGCTGGAGCAATTGTGCTCGCAGGATTGTTTTCTTAGAAGTCTGCTACATATTTATGTTCAAGTGAGAAGGATTTCTGCTTGGAGCTCTTACCAGTGGGATTGGTAGGGGAAAATAAATCTTTGCCAAATTTCTGTTTTTCACGTTTTCAAGCGATCAGTTACATTTATCAAGTTTCTGGATAAATGCAGGTTATCTTCAGCTGAGTTAAACTGTAATGTTTCTCCTCCGTAGTGACGGTAGGAGTTATTTCTGTGTGGATGTTGTGCAGGCAGCTGCCTGGATGGCTGTGAGAAGGATGGCATAGCTCAGGCTATGTTGACATATTTAGAAGGAATTAAGCTCTCTCCACACATCTGTATTTTAATAACATTGCTTTTTCCAGTGTTTCTTTGCACAGTGGAACAAATCAAAAATAGCCAGTGAAGCTCCAGGCAACAGAGGATCTTATTCTAGCAACAACGTGTTTCCTAATCCTTTTCCAAAGCTTTCTTAGACAACTGCTGGTTACATTATCCTGTTCAAACCTATTATCCTGCTCTATTTGATTTGTTGCTGTCCCGTGTCTCACGTGATTCACTTAAATCACAAGGTCTTCATAACATGAACTTTGGCATGGATCTAGAAGTATAATATACAAGTACAGAATAGACACTATTTACTTTAAGGAAAGAAGAAATTTGGCAGCTGGCTAGGAAAAGATGGAATTTCTGATTATTGGAATAACAGTAAGGGCAGGTTTTCATTACTAAGCAAGCCTATAGACATTTCTGTTAACATGCCCATAACAAGGTAGCTTGTCATGCTGACTTAGTACTAGGAAAGTACCTGCATTCACATGTGGGCAAAAGTTGTGGAAGAAATTTAGTGAAAGAGATTTAACCTGTTCCTGGTCTGTTGAGAGAGAAAATGAGACTGTAATTCCAAAATAAATTAAAATCTCCAATAGTGGGGAATACTTAATTGCTTTTTGTTCCTCACAGTTAGAGGAAATTTACAGAATAGGCTGACTGGAGGACTCTGAAGGGGGTCCAAGAGGAGGAGTTTGGCTCTAACTTCCCCTCCTTTCAATAGGAGTGGAGAATCTGTGTTCTGGCAGACGTACCAAGACTATGAGGTCTGTATCTGTTACAGGAGCTGAAAGTCAAGCACTGAGTTGAGAGGTCACAATGCATGCAGTAAATATTTAAATATGCTTTAAAACAAGTGCCTCTGATTTTAAAGCCTTTTAACATCTTATACAATAGCTGGACAGGATGATGATTCCTGTGTGCTTTACTCATCTTGAAAAGCACTGAGTGAAAGCTCAGCTGGCTTCTATTTTATCCTGTTGTGTGCCTGTTTAGTTGCTTCACATGTGGGTGTTAAATCAGCTTTATAGGGGAACCAGGGCTAATATTTCTGAATTTCTGCAGGATAATCACCTGGGGCATTATGGTAACCTGGTGAGCAGGGTGATGGGTGTTCACACGGGCAGTGAAAGATTTTTCCATCTCATTTCAGTGGCCATAAAGCCACATTAGAATAAATATAGTAACCGAGGGATAATACTGCCAAAGAAAAGGCAGTTTTAAGGAGTAGATTACAGACCATTAAAGAAGGAAAAAATTGAAAGAGTAGATGTAGGACATAAGTATCCAATATATTAAGTGCAAGGTGTGTGTTACTCAATAGCTAGAGGCTGGACTAGTTATCTCTAACAACCCTCTGGAACTGCACAGTTACGAGCATCAGGTGTTTGGCATGTGGAGCTCAGTTTTCCAACTTAAAATCACCTCAGTGTGTTAAAGCTAGAAAAGGCTTCTCTAGTCTTGTTCGTGCCTTTGTTTTGTCAAAGCACACTCATACATTCAGCCTAACATCTAATGTTTAACTTCATTTTCAGTATCAGTTGTTCTCTATCAGTCCTTGGCCAAGCCTGATAGTTCCCAGTTCATTGTCAGGAGAGGTGAGATGTGAAAGTAATGCAACTGATGTGTCCTATATACACTGACTTTTAGTAACTCCCCCAGTTGCTCAAAAGCTTTTCTCTCCAGGGCCCTCGTATGAACATGACCTTCTTCAATGCTAAATATTAAAACAACTGTTTTAAGCTCTATGTTTTAGTTTTAAAAGCAGAGGAACAAAGTGGCAGTGGGGGCCAGCTGGCAGGCTTGCATAGCAATGCGCAAACCTTTCCCCTTTAGACGCACCAGAATTTAAATTTGCACTTAAATCACGAGTCAGGATGAATTTAAGCCTATCCAAGAACTCATTTATGCACATCACAAAACCACCGCACAAATTGGTACGGTACTTTTCATTTGGCAGCCGTTCCTCCAGAGACATCCAGGACAGAAATAGCAAGGGTACTGCAGGCCAGATATTTGCTGGCAAAGCTGCCTGTGGTAGAAAACTTGTTCAGCACCTGCCTGTTTGTGCTCTGCCTGGCTGCCATCGCCTGTATTACGCTATTGCGCTTATAATGACTGGAATTGTCCACATTATTTTGGAAAATACTGGGGTTTGTTGTTTAATCTGAGCTAAAATTTTAAGTGCAATTTTAAGTGACTGAGAATATAAAAAAAAACCCCACCAGGTCTGAGCAGACTCACTGTTTTCAGACACTTGTAATTTCTTGGGACACAAGAAATGGAATTGGTTGTGCCAAGCAGAGCACTTGTTCCTCTTTTCCAACAGAACAAATCTCAGTTAAGGTTGACAGGTCACCATGTGGGTATGGAGATCTTGGAATTTAACAACTCATACGTTACTCAGATTTTAAAAACTGGAGTATTTGTTAATCAGCCTCTTTACTTCTGCCTGCCCAAATTCCTGCCTGATGATAATCCCAATGACTTTCAAGTGAACTGTCAGCTGTCAGGAAGAAATGTGAATTGTCAATTAAAAGTAAAAATTGGAAAGTAGGTCAGGATGATCTTAAATCCGCTCAAGGTCACCTGGTTGGTGCTGGGAGACAGATCTTTGTAGCCTCATGAAAGAAATCTTCAGTGCCAGTTTCTTTTTGAGAGACCCTGAAGAAATAGGCTTTCCGTGCAACATGAAGCCATTATGATATTTGTCCTTCATGAGAAATATCTAAAATTGTGTTGCCAGTGGCACAGAAGAGAATGTGGAAAAGAATCAGGTTTTACCTAGTGATTTCTTTTTTTCCTGAAACATTAATCTATCATTAAATGCTGCCTGGATAATTGATGAGATAGCTGAGCGTCTCCTTTTATTACACATGCTCTCTGAGATGCACTGGTGTGCTTTACCTTTTGGAGGGCTGGAAAAGCTCCAGGACTTCCTCTTGTTGGCACTGATGGCAACATGTTCACTGGCAAAACTATTAAACCCTGCTTTGCAGAAATGCTTGAGACAGGTGTAGAATACCTCAGAAATGGAGAAGCCTGCAGCCAGTGTTGATTATTGCACCAGCAAAATCTCTTTATCGACCTGTGTGTAGGATCTGTTGCATCTAAGCTGCAATCCTTTAATTCTTTAAGGCTTTGCATCTCTCAGCAAATCTGCCCTTGCAAAGTCTGACGAAATAGATTGGATATTCTTCATCTTATTTTTCAGTATGTGTACAGTCTGTAAGCAGTTTTAGCGTGTATTAAAAAAAAAGAAACATGATCCGTTTCAGAGAGGAAAATACTTTTTTCAGCAGCCTCCTTTGAAACTTTCTTGAAACATAGAGTTATAATTAAAGAGGCAAAGGGCCAGGGAAAGAATCGTAGAATAGAACAGAATCATAGAATATGCTGAATTGTAAGCGACCCATCAGGATCACTGAGTCCAACTAGTGTCTCTGCACAGAACAATCCCTGAGAGCATTGTCCAAACACTTCTGAACTCAGAAATTATGTGCACAAAGTAAAATAGTAAATGTCCCTAGAACCCCTCCTTTTTTTTTTTTTCCATCCTGTGCACACCAGAACTGCGCTGTGCTCAATCAGATAGAACTTTCCTGTCATATAAAAAGTGAGCAGTTTTTCTGCGCTGTGTCCAACTCCTTGCTGCTCCCTGGAAGTGAACCTCGTGTTGCCTCTAAAAGGCCTTGCTTTCCATGGGATCAGTTTGAGCCAATTGTGTTAATCCATGTTAGTCTTTCTGCTCTAGTTGGACCAGGGTTTTAATGTGATCAGTAGAGTTACTGCTCTTTATCATACCTGGGAAATACTGCAGTAGCAGCCTGTTCCAGCAAGACTAGAAGATTTTTAGCTATAATTACTGCATGAAAGGCTGTAATTTGTAAAGACATATTGTCACACAGCTGGGGGAATACTCCCCCCAGCTGGACGCTCACCAGGCTGCTCTGGTTACCTCCTGCCATACAGCCTCTGGGTGTTCTACGATTCCTGCTGAAAAGTAGGAAAGATAGGCACTGCAGTTTCTCTGGTGTGCTCGCAGGTCACAGGCTGTCCATTCATTTACATAAAAATGGGACCTCTTGGCTCAGCTGCCATAATCTTTTTGAGGCAGCACTGCTCTCCAGCCCCAGCCTCTGCTATCTCAGGCTGGAAAAAGATTCTCTTTGTAGGGGAGCTCTGCGAGTTTAAAATTCAGATTCCCCGAGTTGTTAGGGTCACAAAATATCAATTGCTTTCCATGTTAGTTACACAAAAAGTATATGTTTTAAGACAGATTAGTAAATCTATGTGCATATTTATTGATTTTTTTAAATTATTATTATTTTTTTCTTTTTCTGGACCACGGTGGTGCATGCTCAGGGTTTCCTGTCAGGGCTGCCTGCAGAACCCAGGGGTCCCTCCTCTGCCTGTGTTTTCCTTTCTTATCATGAAATGCCTTCTAACATACAGCTACTTTCTCAATTTTTCCTTGAGTCTGCTCTACGGTTCTTCAGCAGTTGTTTGGGATCCCGCCTTTATAACTTTTAATTTGTTTCATTAAGTGAACTTTTGAGGCAGCAAAAGTCAATGGAAACTCTTGATGATTTCCCAGGGAGGGGGACTGCAGACTCTCTGTACAGACATACCTGGTATTTTATAGAAATGTCTGTTGAGTTATGAGCTACAAGTATTGTAATTTTTGTTCATATTACTGTTTATGTCCATGGACTAGACTAATGACTTGTGTGCTTTATTCTCGGATTTATATAATTGTTTATTTTCTGTAAGAGAGGCTGTTTCACTAGGACCCTTGGGTAGGAATATTGTATTAAGTAACTGATTTTTTTGTAATAGAAATAGCTTTCTCAAAAGTGGTAACAATGTCTTACAGGCTTTGCACTTAGCTGTAGTGCGATGTGATACAGATTTCATAGTAAGGCTTCAAAGAGTTTCTATATCTGAATCATGTAGATGGGTATTTCAGTCAAACATTTTTCTGGCATGTGAAAGCAGATGGAGAGCTCTTGTTTTGTTTTCTTGGTTATAAAGGGAAATGAATTCTCCTACCAGTAAATGATTGCAAGAAGATTATTCATGCTGTGGTTTGAGAAAGTAAGCGGAAAATATGCCAGTGATGGAATTGCAGCCTTGCTTTGAGTCCTGCAGCACGTGTGGGTCGTGGGGTTCACCTGTTGGATTCCAGTACAAGAACAGTGAACGTGAGAGAGAGGAAAACAGATGAAGTACAAACAGGAGAACAGATGATCCTTGAGGGTCTTTTGAGGATGTCTGCCTTGGTTGGTTCTCCCAGGTCTAGGTTAAGCTGATTTTTTTCTCCTTTCTGATCTTTCCAATGAGACATTAAGATGTCATTTCAGGCTCTGAATTATAATTTGGGAATTTCTTCTCGTTGACTAGTCTGCTTTCTGTTTCTGTCTCCGGATAGAATGATGCAATTCTTTCCTTCTTGGTGCATGACTTAGAATACACAAAACTCACATTGCTCTGCAGGGACATCTGTACTGATGCAAATGACATAAAAACACCAAGTGTGCCGTGTACCTGATGGTGTCCTCCACTCTAGTATGTCACTGCAAGCTAAGTTGAGGGGCTTCTTCCTGAAGTTACTAAGATAGCTTTGAGAAATGGAGTTTCTCCAGTGATGTTCAGATCTGGATGTCTGTTTATTCCAGCTGAATGAATTATTACCCTGCTTCTCAACAGCTCCCTTTATTTTAGTGAGTCAGGCAGGCATCCACCTCTGGCTGATGAGGAGGTGTTTGCTGTTCCTTTGTTTGGGTGGGGAGATCTGGTCACTCGAAGTGGATGGCTGCCCTGGGTCTGGCAGCTACATTTATTTATTTATTAATTTATTTTTGTAAGGAAAGATTTTGCTCTGGGGTCCTTTCTTTGTTTTCCATGCAGAGCTTGAAAGATTTCTTAAAACCCAGCCCAGAAGTTCTTCTGTGGCTATGTGTGTAAATAGCACATTTGATACAGAAAACCCTCACTTTGATGGTGAAAAGGGTGAAGCACAGGACATGAAGGATGCAAGAACGTACAGCCTGGCATGTGGTAGCCTCTCCAAAGCTTTTATTTCAGACAGAAATTTAGGGAGTAGGACAAAGATAAGGAAATATCAAGCCTTGACAGTCTAACCTCTGGCGGTTTCGGAATACTATGTGGGAAGATGAAGTGATTGGAAGTAGGAGTAGCAAACTCAAGAGTACTGCAAATGCAGGGGAGCAGATGAGGAAAAACATTGGTAAGCAAAGCTTGGTGGTGTCAGCTCACCAGCTGTTGAGACACCAGACAACACCTTGGGGAATTATTTAGGAATCACCCAGATGTGGGTGAGCTAGGAGAAATAATGTCTTCTAGCAAACATGACTCAGTGTGTGAGAAGGTTTGTGCCCACCTAAAGCCACAGGCAAAAAAGTTTTATGCCCATACTGGGCATAACTGTGTGGTTGAATAGGAGGAAGCTGCAATTGCTGAGCTCCTTTCAGGGCCGGGCCTCGGGAATAGAGAAATGATGTTATTTTTGCAGATTGTAGAGAGTGCACTAAGGCGATTTCCAGTGCCAGGGCCAAACAGCACGAAATGTGTTAAAGAGAACTGAGCTGTATATAAATAAAAATGTGTGTGTTTAGCATGTAGATTTTACTACTCTCCAGCAGCATTCCCTCAGATTTCTTGGATCCTAAAACTTAGAGCATTGACAGTGAGGTCCACAAGTTACTTGGATCTGCAGTGAGAGCAGGAACATTCAGTGAGGATCTAGCTTAGATGCACATCCAATCTCACTGGTTCAGCCATCCTCCAATCCTGAACTCTCTATGTCAAAATGGAAACTACGAGGGAAAAAACCCCAGGAGCATCATCTGTAAAGATATAAGTTTCAAAATCATTGCGTGTTAAATACAGGAGGAAAGCCTCTCCCCGTGCCTGGTGGCTCTGTGTCAGCTGGGCTGCCTGTCCAGCTCTGGATGCCACGGAGCAAAGCAGATACACGTCACATGGAGAGGGACCAGAGGCAAGCAATAAAGACGACAAAAGAAAATGCAATGTTATGAAAGCAAACTGAAAGCATTTGGTTTGTGTAGTCTGGAGGTGAAGATGGCTGAGAAGATATGTAGGCAAAAAGCTGCTGTTTGGAGGAAGAGAATAACCTGGTTTTTCATGTCTTCTTGGGATAGGACAAGAACTGATGAGCTTAAATTCAAGCAAAAGAGATTAGGAGTTAGACAGGAGGGGAAGCTTTGCAATTGTTCGGGATAATTTGTCACTGGAATAGCTTGCTGAGGGCTGCTGTGGAATCACTTCAGCTTTGTGAGATTGGGTTTGACGGGCACCTGCCTGCAGAGCCAAAGGTGCTGATGCCTGTGCCTGGGAGTAGTGAGGTGAGCTCAGGGACTACTTGAGCACCTTCTTCTCCCGATTTCTTTGATATGCATCTTTGTATTTTCCTTCTCACACTGCTGCTTTCTGGCACTCCCTGCTCATCCAAAAAAGAAATCTTAGTTAAAATGTTTATTTGATACCTACTTCAATCAACCAGCAGGAAAACAAATAT
This sequence comes from Rhagologus leucostigma, assembly GCA_013397725.1. Classification (NCBI taxonomy): domain Eukaryota; kingdom Metazoa; phylum Chordata; class Aves; order Passeriformes; genus Rhagologus; species Rhagologus leucostigma. The sequence goes on from VZTD01002215.1 coordinate 1,317,540, forward strand.
GATGTCTGGTTTTGTGACAGAAGGAAAGTTAGCCTGAGACAGATTTTGCTACGGAGACCAGCTTTAGGGCTACCACAATTTTTAAAACATCTGTTTCGCTGTGGCGTAGCAGGAAGCAGCTTCTATTACACTTTATCAGCAAAAATTCAAATCCCTAAGTGACAGGGCAAGCTTAGAAGGAAAAACAGCTGTTGACGAGACTGTGGTGCGTGTGCTGTGGGCCTCAGCGAAATAAAACTTAATAGGAAGGGAAAGCAAAGCATCTTTTCATTCAGCTTTGAGGAAAAATTTACACGGTCCCAGATTATCGAATGGATTTATTCAGCAGTTTGTGGGACGCGTTGCTCGCGGCACTGCTCTGCACGCTGCTGGCAGCTGTCAGTGACCCTGGTGCAGGCAGTGCATTCCCCAGGGCTGCCAGGCGAGGCTGGGTTCAGTGCAGCAGATGTGTCATCGGGGCTGGGGGAGCAGGGTAGTGATTCCGGTTGCATAATTCATTTCTGTTGGATTGAAGCAGAATGGTGACTCTGGTCAGCTCTGTAATTGTAATTGTACGAGTTTCATCAGAGCACTAGGGCTACAAGAAGGGAAAAGGTAGGGGACTGGGGTATAGCCACACTCTCTAAATTGCTGGTGCTCAAATGCTGAGTGTTAGTTCTGTAGGACTAATTAAATTTTGCCCCTTTTGCTAGGTTTTCATTTTGAAAGGAGTTTTCATTTGGGGTTTTTGCCTGCATTCAGATCAAGAAGGACTTGTTAAGGGGATGACTGCTTTTGGAAAAGAGACACAAACCATCTTTCTCTTTTTTTTTTTTTGTGTGTGTCAGATCTTGGGCTACACATTGACTTTGAAGTGGAACATAACCAAGATTTGCTGCACTGAAAAAATGTGATGTTAAATAAATTGCTCATTCCTCTTCAGGAAATGGTGGGGGGGTGGGGGGTGGGGAAAGAGTGTGATCATTATTTAAAAACAAACAAAGCTGGAATCATTGCTACAAGCAGGACATTTATTGTCAGTGGTATCTAGAGGGATATTAGAAAAATGACTGCATCAAAACATCCACTTCATTCCTTTGAGTTCCTCATTGAATTTGTTTGAATAACAGTCAAAGATCCTTTTGAGACAGTAACTTGCTTAAAAAGCATAGGCATTAAATCGCAGAAAAACCCTCAAGCCGCCTAACCAAATATATCAAAGGAAAAAACACAAAACACCCAACACCAAATAACAGCCACATAAACAAAACTCAACCCCGAAGTTTTATTAACTATTATGGCTACAAACCTGTATTGCAAGAATGCATAAAATACCCCAAATTTGGTGAGGTGTCTGTGTGCTTGGCTGTTAATGAGCTAAGTGAGCTGAAAAGTAAACAGGATGTGCCTCATTTCCCCTGATGAGCTTTTTTGTACGGGATCCTGGAATTTGCCTTCAGGTGAAGTGTCAGAGACCGTACTTTCCCTAGGGAGAGCCAATTCTATTCAAGCAGTATACAGACAAAGCCATCTCTTTGCTCTGCCTTTACAGAGAAACACCTGAATACCAATTTTGGCACTGTGTCTCTGCTGAGGACATTGGCAGTGGCACCTCGCCTGTGCACCTCTGGGCTCTGCGCTGTTACCATGGGACGTAGGAATGAGTATAAAAATGGTTTCCACAAAATCGGCAAAGTGGAGTGAACAGTAGCTGAATCTCATTACATTGGCTTTGCTTGCATTTTAGACAAGGCGCAAATAATGAGAATTTGTTAATTAAATAGTGTGCTGGTAATTTTCTTGTTTTCAACTTCATGAGGTAAATGGCACACTTTAAACAGTGAAAGCTATATTAACGAGCATATGGAAAATTTATCCCAACAACACAGACCTTAGGTTTTGAAACAGAAGAAATTCCTTTAATTAGATGAGACTTGTAGCTGCTTAACCTGAATTTTATATGGAATATTTTCCTAAATATTTCAGGAGTTGATGATGCAGTGTGGTGCAGCACAGTGAAAAACCTTTGTATAATTTTGTATGTTGGTAAATGAACTTAAGACTGTGCAAGATGCAAGATTCAGATTATCTGTCTGTTTGCTCATCTGGATTCCAAGAACATTCAATGTGCGGTTTTAAAGTGCACCAAAAAGGAAAGCAAGATTAAATTTGGGGATTCTCTGGGTTTAAAGTTGTAGTTCCTTTCAGTGCATTTTGTTTGAGGTGAGCTTTTATGGCAAAGGATGGGCTTAGTACCCATAGTTGTACATTTATTGGGCGATGCTGATCTTCTTGGAGCACTTGTCTTGGGATAAGCTTGTGAGATCCTGTACAGTGAGTGTGGTCACATTTAAACCTGCCTTCCTTCTCAAGAACTATATCCAAGGAGTTGGATATAGAGCATGGAACTGACATTGAAGGGATGTTTACTGATTTGTGGGTTACCTTTTCTGTCTTCAGTGGTATGCCTGAGGCAATGATCCATCCTAGAAATGCTATTTTTCAGAGACCTGTTTGAAACTCACCCTGCAGTTGGTACCCAAGTGGTTTTACATTCCTTCAGTTTTTTGTGCAAGTTCCAGCTCAAATAAATTTCCAGAATCTAACATGTAAATTATTCAGACACATTTAATTTCAGCCTTTTTTTTGTTACTCAGTTACCATTCTTTTCATAATCAGCAGAAGTTTCTAGTCTGATGTGTTTTAATTTTATAAGGAGGACGCTTCTGATCTGTTTTGATTTGAGACTTATTTTACTAATGAACCTTTTGTTTACATTGTGAGATCAATTAGATGCAATTATTTATCAATGTGATCACAAAACGGAAAAAATATTTCAAAAACATCTAATAGTGTTTGGTTGTCCAACTTTTGAGATAGAACTTTTGGGACTTTGAAAGACTGATTTCAAAGCCGATTGAGATTTGTTCCTGAAAATGGGATTTCTGTGGAACCTCAGATGTTCATCATTATTATTAAATGTTCACTACTAAGAAATGAGTTGTTGAATTCAAATGTAAAAATCGGGAGACTATTTTCTCTTTTAATTGATCAACAAATCATATTCTTGATCTGAAGAAATTCTTCTTGAGTAATTCTCTTGTAGTCACAACTGATGAGGCATGGTGGGTGATGGTGTATTTCTGTCTTCAGCAATCAGGTCATGGCCATCAGAAAGCACATAAAACTGCAGGTCATTATCTTGAAGTGTAAAATGTGCCAACCCTCTGCCAGGCCTGCAGCCTTCCAGATGTTCAATATCCCTTCCATTGTTTAATTTAGCAGTCCAGGCAGCTTTGTTGCATGGGTTACAGTGAGATGTCATGCAAAAAGGACAGGAGCAATGCTCTCCAGCAGCCATTCTGCAAGTTGCATATATTCTTTAAAATGCCCCCAGAAATGACAGACCACTTGAAGCTGAAGCAGAGCAAGATGTTAATTTGGTGAGCATTCCTCCTTTTGGCTTGAGCAAGATGACTTGGCAAATATATCAGCTTCAGGCTTTGTTCTCTGCTCTTTTTCTATCGTCAGGCGTGCAGCAATGCCAATGAAGAACTGAAAAGCCACTTGGAGTAATATCAGCTAATGTGATGTTGGCAGAGTGAGAAATCACCACTGTTCTGTTGGCAAAGGACATTTGTTGTGCTTCCTTTTATTACTTCTGAAGTCTCACTTTGAGAAACAAACTGAGTTATCACTGCAGGAACTAAACGAGCTCAGTCGCAGGAGAGACATCACCTCTCTGGTTCAGGCATATGTCACCTGCACACACTGGTGGAGAGCTTTATGTGTTTTCCAGTAATACTTCCTTTTTAACTGTAGTGAGCAATTTGTAATCTATTTCTTTTCTGTATCCAGAAGACTCTTTCTGCACTTTACTGTAGTTCACTGCTCCTCTATGTTTTGGTGTAAATGTTTGAGGCCGATTTATTTAGTTTCATTTCTCTCGAGCGTGGATGTTGTTGTAAGTGCAGTTATGAGAGAGAGTTAATTAGGCTTTGTGGTGGGTTGCTTTATTGATTCTACAGACCATTCACTCTGCAAAACTGAAAACATTCATAAGCATGATTTAGTACTCTAAGGATGATCAGTAAATATCTTGAAGAGATATCTTTTAACCTGGAAGGTGACATAAGTAATTCATGGACCTGTAAGATGCAATAGAGGTACCCCTCTCTCACCCCCCCAAAACACCCCCAAAACCAACCAGTGAAACAAACAAAAAGACAACCCAAGCTCAGCCAACCAACCAAAAAACACCACAGATAACCCACCTGAGGAACCACAACAACAAAATACCCACCCGGGGCACTGATGAGGTCAAGAAACATTGTGGGTTTGGAGTTTATTTTTAAGGGTTTTTTGGTAGCTTTTTTTTCCTAGTGGTTGAAATGTATGGGTGACATTCATGGAATATGGCTAATATAGTTAAAATAAATGTAGAGGAATGAATAGTGATTACCAGCTGGCTAAAGTCAGAGTTTGCTTAAGCTTAAGGTTATGTTGATTACAAGAGAATGACAAGCATGCGTTATCATCTTCATGTCTGAGATAAAGAGGATTTAGTTTGAATTCAGGTGAATGAAGGAGATTTGGAGTTGCTTGTATCAGAGAGGAAAGAACCTGACAGAGGCTTCTGTCTGTTGTGTATCAGAAACAAAAAGCTCAAGGTGAGTGCGAACATTGGAAATATAGGTTCAGCCAGGACCTTATCTGAGGTATAAGGATCACTGTGGATTTACTGCAAATCAGGTAAAACTAAACTTCCAGGAATGCTGGCGCTTAGTGAAATCATTATACTGTATCTGACCCTCAAAACTCTTGCCAGTGGATCCAAAGGAATCTCTTCCTTATGCCACAAGTGTCTGCGCTACAGGTTCAGTCCTCACTAGTGCAGTGAGGAAAATAGCTTGTTTTGTTTATTTTGTTTAGGTGGTGCAGAAACAACAGCAGCAAAACCCCTTAAATAATTGCTTAGATAACATCATTCATTTAAAATGCACTGCCGCTAATTAAATTGTAGGTTTAACAAGCTAGGAGGTAAATTTTGGCAACATACTAAACCACAACAATTATTAATGTAATTAAATTTAGTTATCTGTGCAGATGAGCAGAATGGTGCATTTAGTATAGCAGGAGCATGTAGCTTAAGCTGTGTGGTGTAATGGAGTATAACACAAGAAAAAGTCATCACTTCTTCCCTTGAGCAAAACAGCAGCAGGAGGAGAGGGTGCCTCAAAGGCACATTTTGCAGCATTAGAACAGAAATTACTGATTGATAACAAAGGAAACTTAATACCCTTATTCTGACTTGCTATGTTTGTAGTAAAGCCAAGCTCTTAGAAACAGTTAATTACCATTTCAATAAAAATATTTAGATGACAGTTGTAAGCCTTCATCATTTCTACACATATGTTACAGAACCCTTTTGTTGTTTCAGTACGTGTGAAGGAGGAAGTTAAAGACGAACAAGTAAGAACAGATCTGACATCCCTAAAGTTATTATCAGCAAAAGCACTGGGAAGACAAGACAGGTTGTTTGGTCTCAGCTCCCCCAAGTTTAACTGAACATGGTGTGAATTGTGGTGCCTCAGTCAGTACTTCTCTCATGTACCTCATGACATACGTGGGCAGGCAGCAGCTGAGACATGCTGAAGAGAAGGGGAAAACCCTGCTTTTCTGCCTACCTAAGAATAAGACCTCATTTTTAATCGAGGTTTGAAATATGTTTAGGCTCTGATACTCTGGTTAGCAGTTCTGCAAAAAGTTAGGCTTTTGCTGCACTGTCCAAAGGTGGTGGATTGATGAGAATTTCCCATTCCTGGTACTGAGGTCCTCGAAAACCTGCAGCCACGCGCGGCCGGCACATCGCAGAAATCTCTGTGGGATCAGCTGGCTGAAGTGAGCTAGGCATTGTCAGCATCCTGGAGGCACTTTATTGATCTTGGAATCAGACTTCATCTTCCCCACTTCTCAGGTAGCCTTTTAGCTGCTGCGTGTTGGTGCTTGCTGTGTGCTGCTGATGTGGTTGGCTTCAGCTGGAAACAGCTGGCGAGGATTACCTTCCTCCAGGCTGTCACGCTGGCTTTTACAACTGATTTTTGGCAGGGTGAAGGATTGAGCTACACTCTGCAGCTCGGGAAGATGCTGACATAGCTAATTCCCATCCTTTTGTGGCTTTGCAAGCTCACTGCCAAATGGCTGCAGTTCTGAAGAGCTGCAGTGTATACAGAGGAAATGGTTCTCTTCGAGCCTAGGGGTTGCTGGGGATTTAAAGGAGGTTTTCCAGGGATCGTAGACTTCTGTTGGGCAGTGTTTGAATACAGGTTCTGTTTTGAACTTATGGTTTATTGTATGTATTTTCATGAGATGTGTTAGGAACAGATGTTCCTTTGGGAAAATAACCCTGCCCCTTGACAATAATTTTTTTTTCTTTTGTTTATGTGTTTGGAATTAAGGCCTATTCTGCCCTACCAAAAATACTGTTTGGCAGGGTTCTTGTACTGTGTCCTTTATTGGCAGTTAAGTAATAATACGCTGTAAACAATTTCAAGCAAGCTGAAGAGCAGGACAACGCCATCCGCATGTGCTGAAGAATGAAAAATCCTGAAGCAGGAATTAGGGGACTTCCTATGGAAGTGACTGAATATTCTCAATATGCCTCATGTATTCTCCACACGGATTGAGAGGTGATGTTTATACACACTCAGTTGCTGATTTATTCATAATATTTTGAGTTATTTATCCTTGGCTTCATACACACTGTATTTTTTGGTACTTTTATTGCAAAGCAGAAAAACAATATTCTGAGATTTACAATATGTGTTTCTAACTGTTAACTGTATTTAACTCAGTTCCTTTGTTTCCTTTCTCCAAATTTATTTTGTGTAAATAAATGCAAGGGAAGGTCATGGCAGGGCTGTTTACTTTGACAGCAATTTCAACAGTGTTATAGGACAGATGTATTTGTGACAATAAATTTGAAATATATAGTTGTGAATAATCCCAGTGGAGATGAAGGTTCTGCCCATCCTGTGGGGATGCCCATGAAATACCATGAAATACCATGCACCTGAGAGTCCAGCCAGAAGAGCTGGGAATTTGGATGTTAAATGCTGCAATGCACCATGCAAGGATTATTTATGGAATGGTTCATAGGTAATATTTAATGATGCCTTCGAAAAAAAAGTCATTCAACCTGCCTGAAAAGGCAGAAAAATATCAATGCAGGTTTTGCTTTGACTATGAATTCCTTTTTGACTATGACCTTGTAGGCAAAACAATGCAGAAGGTGTCTGTATATTAATGCATGAAAAACAAATGCTTGTGAGGAAACCTCTAAGTGTGCAAACCTGTTTTGTTGGAAACTTCTAATAATGTGCAAGTCTGCTTAGTGTGATGGGATAAACAGAAATAAGCAATAGGTGAGATCTGTCATGATCTGCTGTAGCTGGTCTTGATCCAAGCTCTTGCTGGACCATTACCCAGCATCATGCCAGGAAAAAGAGCTGTAGCTCATTTATTTCACTGTTTGGTAAAACTTAACCTAAATTAGCCTAGAGGGAGGATAGTCTACCCTGAGTAGTGGTTTTTATATTTGATGTCCCTGTAAAATGAAGTCTGTCCTCTTATTCCTCAGCTGACCCAGATTCTCTGGTTTGGAAAATAAAGCTGTTGCCCTATTCCAATCGAATGTGTAACTTTAGCCGTGTCAAGGCACTGTGGGAACGAGGTGGCAGCAGAGTCCAGGAAAACAGCAATCTGGAGACTTTTCCCTAAATTATCACTTACCTACCAGACTCGTAGTCTCTATCAAACACTCAAATGTACTTGATTTGACTCAGAATCAAAAGCAGACCTTAAAATTAGACAAACAGCCAGACAGAAATAGTGAATTCATTGCACTGCAAGTGAGAGCCAGGGAGCTGTTGAAGCACGGGGGTAGGGTCCAGAGCAGGATATTGGCTCCATGAGTTCATCTGAACGTGGCTGCTGTGACTGTGTGAGTGATTAACGCCTGGGGCTGCTGGGTGATGTGCTGCAGTGAGGGCAGAGGAAGGAAGGAAGAGAGGAGGGAGCGGGAATGTGGAGGGAACAGCAAACCACAAAAACATCTCTTTGATCTCTGGGGGTAAGAAAAAAGCACTTGACAGTGAAAGGATGGGAGTGGGGGAAACTGTGCAGCTGAACTGTTTGAAGCCAAACTGTAGGATAGGACCCCCCAAAGAAGCAAGCAGAGTAGTTGTGATTGTGTAATACCACAACCACAGCTCAGAAGTATTAAACAAACATAGAATACCTAACTTACATATATTCTCTATAAACTTCCAAACCACACCTAAGCAAAATGTTTCACCCACTTCCTCCTATTTCATTAATTACCCAATGTGATGGATTTAGAGAAATTGCGAAAAACTGCAATTGCACAACTAGAGTTGGTTGGGCATTTTCACAGTCTTGAATATCCAAACTTGCATCACCATGGTGCATCAAAATTCGCATTTTCTGAAGAAACTTTTATTTCTTTGATCGTTTGGAGCCATTTTCTGGGAAAGGTCCCTCGCTCATCTCTTCAGATTCTTCGTGGTTACTGAGTGTGTGAGCTGTGCTCAGTTTAACAGCACATATGGTGTGTTGAGACTGACATAGTTCCAAGGCTGTGCCACCATGTGGTATTTAGAAAAGGAATTAGGGATGAGCATATTGTTTGTTGCCAAAGAAATAAAAAGTCTGGACTCCTTCCTGCAAGGTAGGTGTTGGCACTGCTTGAAAGCTCTAGACCATGAGACAGAGCAGTGGATCTTAGAGGGGAGACTGGCAGGTCTGTGCAGAATATGTCCCATGGAGACATCAAAAAGGGCAGGAAATCTCCATCTGAACTTTGTGTTTCTTCATGTTCTCCTCCCTTTCCCATCTCTCTCATTTCTCCACTTTTGAAAATGTTCATCTCTGGCAGCCACATGAAAGAAAACATTTATTATGATCACTGGGCCTCAGTCTGTGTTTGGGATTCAGACTGAAGTCCAGTGGGCTGGACATCAGCCATGAGGCTGCTGTGGAACAGGCTGATATGGTACTTCTCCTTGACCACTCCCAAAGAGATGAAAAAATGGCACAAAATCATAGTATTTTGGAGTGCAACTGTTTGGTCTTGTTAATGACATGGGATTTTTCCAGCTGCAGGATGATGCCGTGGATGTTTGTGGAGTGTCAGTGTCGGAGATGATGGGAATTGTAAACTTTTGTGTCTGATCCTGCTTAGTACTTCACTTGCTGTTATTTGACTGGCAGTGCCAGATTCTCTGGCTTTTAAGACTGTTAGAACATACTTGTGTTTCTAGAGAGAGAAAAAACAGCTGTCACTCTAGATTAGATTTTCACTTAGGTGTTTTTACTCACTCAAGAAAATCCTAACTTAAATAATGTTATAAACAGAATCCATACGAATGTTTTCATTCTTTTCATGGTTTCCTGTGTGTTGTGTTGCTCCAAAGAGATAAGGGAGATGACCCTTTGCTGCAGCACAAGCCATTGAACCCCTCAGAGCCACAGCCAAAATATTGCCCTGCAGCGTTTCACCACAACGCAGAGCAGCTTATTGCCTTTAAACTGCGGGGGTTTGTTCATTGCTCCTGTCTAAATGTACCTCCCTCTTCCTGGAAAATTCAGTGGTTTAAGTCCAAATAGGAGTTGGTGTGGACTGCAGGCAGCTCTTTCGTGTTTCCTCAGATGGACTTCTCCGGCATTTCTTAAGGCACAGGATGTTGCTGGTATTCACAGCTATCACCTCTGAAGGGGTGTGGGGGGGCTGGACTGCTTTTTTAAAGCTAGAAAGCAACAGAAGTCAGTGATGTAACAGCTTTGGTTCCTGCATCCCCGAAGTGCAGAAGGTTGGGTTGTTCCAGTGTAATGCCTTGACTAGAAGGATGCTGAAGCTCATCCCGAGCCAGCTGGTTGCATCTGTCCCGTGGTTCTGGGCTGCTGTTTTACCCTCCCCATCCTGGCGCTGGGGGAGGTGTGAGACTGCACTTTGTCCCCTGACACAGCAACCCTGCTGCGAAGGTTCAGATTTTCCCTTATCTCAAAGGACAGTTGCAGCTTCCTTCGAACCAGGACATTTCTTACAGCAACAAACTGGTTGCTTTAGGAAAATTATGGCATCTCCCAATTTCCTTTTTATTATGTTCTTTGTCAGGATTTTTTGTTGGCATTGTGCCAAGGTCTTTGTTTTTACAACCAAGATAAACTTGTTACTTAGACTTCTTTTTGTTTTTGGCCAGAGAAGTGGATTTGCATAAATGTGCTTTGCTTTTCTGGTGCTAGCAAGTCTGAATTGAAACCTTTTGGGTTCTGCTGGGGCCCTTTCTTGACTGTGCAAATGTATAAGAGAAGAAATAATGAAAAAATCAAAATTTTTTAATGAAAAAAATTAAATTTTATATAGATGGAAAGGAATTTATTAAAGATGTCATTCAACTCTGTAGCTAATCGTTTCTCCTCTATGGCTTTTTCAAAAAATTGCTTATTAGAAAAACAACTATCACACTGAGGAGAAGAATTAGGGCTATTTCAAGCATATTATTTCACAGTTTCTTGCCAGTGGGAGACTCAGGGAGGGGGTTGGGGGCTTACAGTGGCTAGACAGACCATTAAATTGGTATTAAACACTTTTCCATATGAAGGAAGTCACCTTCTGCCAAAAATCCAGGAGCAGAGGGATTGGTTTCAATGCAAGTGCTGCTGGGATGGGGCTAGATAAACTTTGAAAAATTGAAAGGTCACTGGGGTCAGGGTGCAGGCTTCAGAGCCCGTCTGGCTGGCTTCCTTATAGACTCTTGGAGAGCTGGCACACCAAAGCAGCATGACGTCCTGCAGAAACATTTGATCCTCCTGACCATTTTTTTCCATGGTATTAACTTTCTTAGCAGGAAAAAAAGAAAGTATATAAAAATGACCAAAGCTGTTTTATATCAATTTTCACCACGCAGAGGCACAGAAAGATTTCTGTGTTGTGTCCAAAGCAAAAGGGAGGGCAAAAGCAGAAAGAGCAGCTTGCCAAACTACTTATATAGATTCACAAACTGCTCTAGTTCCTAAAATAGCAGCATAACACAACAGAGGGCTCCTCTGAAACTACGATAAAACACACTGCTATTGATTTTTCAGCTGGTTAATCAAGGGGAAAAGATAAATAATATAAACCACACATATCTAGGAGGATGGAAAAGAATGTTAAATGATTCTTTTAAACAGCCAAATCAAAGAAACATTAGAGGGCTGGCTAAACCTCCAAAGCAAAGAGCACCTGGGTGGAGCAGGAGAGACAGGTCTGTGGCTGAAGGGAGTTGGCACTGTGTGAGGAAGGACACAGGTAAATTTTCATGCTGCTTTTGTGTGTCGTTGGCTTTGGGGACACCAGTATGTCCCATGGCACCAAGTTCAGTTCCAGGCCTAAGCTTCAGGTTGTCCTCTGGCCCCTGGAGACCGTGGTGTCCCTCAAGACCACGATGCGCAGTGCAGTTGTACTTGGTTTGGAAACAGCTACGGGCAGAGATGTCCTGGCCAAGATGAGCATGGTGAGCCTGAAACCTTGGCTGGATGGATAAATTTCACTTTCCTGGAAGGCAGAGCCAAGAAGAATTAAGGATTGGCCCATAACTTCTATTGTTAAGAACATCTCTTCTGCCTGGCTTGGCTTTTGTGCACATTGTGCTTCAACTTCAGAATACTGATCTCAGTTCAGTAAAAGCAAACAAGCAGAAAACCTTCACTGTGCTGTTATAAACTTTCTTTTGTATGTTGGAGTTTTGTTTGGTTAAGCTTTAACACAGGATCTAGATTCTGGAAATGAACTAATGATGTTCCTCTTCAGAGCCTGACCATGAGAGAGTGCATTAGGCGCTCGGTGCAAGTTCAGAGCACTCTGCATGGGAATCCTCCAGCACAGAGCTTTGTGCTTGGAAGCAGCTCTGCTAATTTCCTGAGGAATTTGTGTGGCGTATCTGCACTAGCAGATGGCATTGTAGTAGCAAAGCTTAACTCTGAGAGAATTTGGAGCCGTTAAATAGTGAAGAAGCTCAGGGGTCTGCATTGTCAATAAGGATCACGAAAGTCCATGAAATCTGCTGGTTTGTGGTATTTGAAAGAGAAAAAAAATCGCTTTCTGTTTTGAAGCTGGAAGTTATTTTTCCTAAATACAACCCTATTTGCAGAGCTATTTTGCTGTTCAGCCTTTTCTGGTTGCTGTCAAGGGCTGGATGCTGCAATCCTACACCTGTAACGTGACCAAAACCAGCTCTTCTGGAGCTGTGGGACAGTTTGGGCACGGCATGGATGTGTACCCACATGTAATGCACTGTTTGCTATGGATTCTCGTGATCAAAGTGCACTTTGGAGGTGGCAGGTTCACATTTGGAGACAAATGCAGTCCTGCCATAAAAGGCTGGAAAGAAATTCACTGTATATTGGGGATGCTTGGGTTTTATTGCATCAAACTTCCACATCTGGTAATCAGAATAAAAGAGGGATATTCCAGGTGATATTCCCTTCTGTGATGTGACCCCTGGTGAGACAGTAATAAAGGAAGAGACTTTAATGACACAGAAGACCCATGAATGATGCACATAAGAGGAGAAAGCAGAATCAAATGACATGACAAAGGCAAGCAGAGAAGATTTAATATGTTGCACTAAAAGCTGAAAATAACTCAGTGTTATGATAAAATCTACAGCAGGGGGGTGGGAGAAGTAGAGCTTAAAGAAGAGAAGAGTGGAAACCACAGAAATGACCATAGTCCATTTTTATTTTAACCACTTACAGGAAGGTGATGAGTCATCTCTTCCATTGCTCGTTGATTTATTAGCGAGATGAGTTTCCTGCTATGGAAATTAGAGCCAGCAGAACTGCCAAAGAGGGAGGGAGAGTGTGCACAGACATCTTTGTAAGCTCTGCTAGAAGGAGGAGGAGGAGGAAACCCATTTGGCTGGGGAGAAGAACGTGCCAGAGACACAGAAGTCAGAGCAAGAGTTATGTTACCCCTCAGGAGGTGAACAATAAAAAAAATATTGTCAGGGTTTCAGATACAGAATAGACAGAGGTAAACGAAACATTCTGAATTTAACTCATTTTTGTGGATATCCGAGTGCAGAAAACTTCACTCTTGAAACTCTATTACTCTGCTAGGTCACTGCAAGGTCAGCTGTCCAATAAGTTACAGAGCTATGTTAATTTGTTCCACATTGGGCCTGACGTCTATAATTAGGTGAAACAGGACTTTATGGAAACTTCTTTACAGAAGTAAAAGCTCAGATTTTCAGGTCCTGTCATTTGTGTGCCCTTTCTGGACCTGAGCAGCAGTCCTGCCAGAGCGCTTGGAAACCTTCTGGTAGAAAGGTGTTGATAAATAAGTACAAATATTTATAATTTTTATATGGTTTTGTTTTTAACACAGGTTTTTTGGCTTTTTTGGTTGACTTCTTGGTTTGTTTTTTTTTAAATTAATACCTTCTTTCTTGATAATGTTCTCAGAAGCTGAAACTGACTTTGCTGTCTGTTGCTTTGCCCAGCAAAAGGTTAAAACCCTTCTGACAAAAATGCAGCCCAGCAGCTGAATAGATATCTCTGCCTGTGTGTTGTTTGGTCCTCTGGGGAAAAGGACAGGTCGCTGAGAGGTACTGACCTTCTTCCTTAGCTGAAGTGCTCGAGGCTTTGAACTGAAGTATTTTTATATGTGGGCATTGTTACAAATAGATACTGTATTGAGCATTAGCAGTGCAACAGGATAAAACTGGAAAATAGTCTTGAATAATTGCACAGCTGTAAATAAGATTTAACGTTCTCCGTGTTCTCTCATCCACGTAGTCAGGCATCCTTTCTACCTCTAGAAATTTGTAACTCTGAAGTGCTGTTCACAGAAAATCAGCAGAAGACCAGCTCATAAAATATTTTTTCAGGCTTGACCGAGGTTCAAACTGAGACCATGTGTTCAAACACCTCAGTTTCCATGAAGCTGCTTTCCATTCTGAGCTTTGCAGATCAGTCATTATTAGGCAGGAATTATTCATCCTCACTCTTTTAGATAAAACATTCATTGTCATCATGTTAATATTTGTTCTGTGGGTTCATTTTATGTGGTGGGGTTTTTTTTCCAATTTCCTCTACTGCTTCAATAACTCCTCCATTTCTTGCAAGATTTAATTTGAAACTGTTTAAGTTTATTATTTCAACTTCCAAAGATGATTATTTGGCATTGAGTAAACAACCTTAGCTGTGCACTTGCCGACATCCCTCCATAATAACATCTCTGCCCCTATTTTATCACTTATGGAATTGCTTTCTAATCCTTTCTACGGGTCTTTTTAAAATAGCTTCCTTATATAATAGATAGTAACATTTGTTATAAAATGAAACTAAAACCAATTAAATCTGCCTTATTGTATTTACAAAAGATTGATGTGTGTAAAGTCTAACAGCTTATTTGGGGATTTTCATCTAAAAGTGCCCTGCAATAACGTTCTCTTGTGTGCTGGGAACCAGCCGTAATGGAGAAGCCACTGCCTGCAGAGATGCTGAACTAAATTAAAGTATTGTGTGCTGGTATTCGAGCATCTGCCTCATATGTTAATCTCTGGGAAATGCTTGAAAATACCCTAAAGTAGCAGCCATTTCTTTGTTTAAGTTTGAAAGCTTTTTGTATCTATTCTCATTAATGCTGTAGTGCAGAAGATTTGCTGTTCAGTAAATGAATTGAACAGAAGCTTCTGCAAACCAAGAACAGATTGCAGTTTCCCTATTTCAGTCTCCATTTTACTTTTGTTGTGTGTAAAGGATTTAAATTTGAGCTCCAGGGACCTAGATTTTACTGTACTTCCTTCAACATATGCATTCCCTGTAACATAGAAGCAAAATAGTTGGACTCACTGCAAAATGATGCAAAAATTTAAATATTATGCTGCTGGAATGATTGAGGATTTTTTACTTCACCTTAGTCTTCCTCTTGAGTTATATTTACACGTATGAGACTCTAAGTGTATGGTTTCCCTGAAAGGTGGCTTCCAAAAATGCTTCATCTTCATTGTAAAGTCTCTCATTTTTCTTCTCCTTTATAACATTTTCATTCATACAGCTCTGGATCAGAAACAATACCATGTGATTTACAATCGGGTATGACATAAATAGTTGAAGCTGTAAGAGCAGCGTGTAGTAAACAAACAGACTGTAGGCAGTAATATATTTGAATACAGGATTTTTATGCATGAATAATCCATGAGTTTATAAAAAATCAGTCTGTTTATAGATAATTTAGGAACAGAAGAATGCTTTTATTCATGAAATAGCTTCTCCAGCTTAACAAACAGTTCCATGAAAGGCAAGAAAAAAAGGGTTGTGACTTCCAGATTTGCCAAACTTAGCTATTGTTATTTCAGAAAATAAAAGTATGCATCCATAAGGGCAAGGCCCTGCAAATGGAGTGTGTATCTCTGAGCACACTCCCTTGGATGCTGATCTCTGCACTGGTACCTTAAGCTGCAGGTGAGCATCCTTGAACATCCTCCTGCAGTTGCAGCTCAGCTGGATGAAATTATTATTGTTTCCTGCTGCTCCCTTTGCCTTGCCTGGACATTAAACCCCTTTTATAGCTGCTGGAGCAGCTCCTCATGCTCCATTTTTGACAAAACAAATGGATTGGTAAAAGGATGCTATTTTTTTAGGAGGCGATGTACATGAACATTTCTAGATCTGAAGCGACAGTTACAAGTGGAGTAAGGGAATGATGTGTGTCCATCACCCGCTCCTGTCTCTGGCCCGGTAATTTAGGTGTTGCCATGCCAATTAAATCATCAGTAAGAGAAGAAATAGCAGGATGTGCATCCTGGCACAGACTACAGCCCTGCTTAGGGCTGCCCTTGGAGTGTCTGGGCAATCAGGGCAGAGTGTGGCAAGGCCAACATCTGTTTGTCAGTCTAGCCTGAAAGAATGCAGGTGTTTCAGAGATAATGATTATGACATTGCTGAGCCTTTCACGTCATTGTTTTTCTTCAGCCAAAGGTATCTGTTGAATTTGAACTAAATTATACATACAGTTTATCGCTGTTTTGAAAATCATTTTTATACCTAAGAAACTCATTTCCTTGTCCAAACAGAGTCCCCCAACTCCCTTCTCATCTGACCTCTTTTCTGCCTCTGATGCAAGTTTCTTTAATGGTTTATAGTAAGGTCTTTATGCCTTTCGCCTTGGTCTCATGCGTTTAGACCCAGTACTTGCAGAGAAGGAGGCTCTGTTGGGATAAATTCATATCTCAGAGTACTTGCAATTAGAAAGTAGAAATAGCAAAAGCTAGTTTTAAAATGCTTTCACAGAAAACAATTTGAAATGGGAAATCAGAAAAGGACCGTGTAGAGAAAATAATGAAGGGATTAGGAGAGTGTGGT
The DNA here is from genome assembly GCA_013397725.1 of Rhagologus leucostigma. Lineage (NCBI taxonomy): Eukaryota > Metazoa > Chordata > Aves > Passeriformes > Rhagologus > Rhagologus leucostigma. The sequence goes on from VZTD01002215.1 coordinate 1,333,950, forward strand.
GGTGTTTCAAACTGAGGTTCCTTATATGTATTTAATTAAGAGCCAATAAAGTAGGATTTAAATATACATAAACTAGACACAGTAGAAACTTGTTAATTTGCACTCTAATAATTTGCAGATTTTATAATTTGTGAAAAGAAAAAAAAAATTAAAAGCTTCCTTCTGCCTTCCAGCAATGGTTTAAACCAGAGGCAATAGTGAAATAGCCTGTTATTAACACTCAGTTTCTTTGGCAAGTATAGTGGAAAGCAGTGGCTACGCTTGTGACTGCGTTGTAAGGGATTAAATACTGGATCACAGCTATTAATACACCATGAAATGCATTTTATCTTTATTTCTATTCTTTCAGACAGCAGCCAGTGTAACTCTAAGATTTTCAGTGATTTGGAATTGACCATAAAAAAATGCAAGTCAGAAATGCAATGATTTGCAATAACTCTCAGGCATTGAAATCACAATTCAACACCACCAACATGGAAGCTTTTGAACATGTGCCTGGAAATTCCTTATTATTGTTGGAATCTTGTCTTTCAAAACCTTTTCAAAGGTTTTTATCAGCTTTGGAGGGTGGCGGGAGGTTGGTGCTGCTGCTCTTGCAGGTCACTGTGTCTGTGGGGCTGGTTCCCAGTGTTCACACATCAGTACAGGAGAAGGAACCGAGAATGGTCTGGTTTAGGTAGATGTGGGTTTTTCTAAGGTGAATCCTGATAGGCCAGCCCCCACCCATTATTATTTATTATTAATTAATATAGGTCTGATTTGATTGGTGTCTCAATTGTGCAATAGATTACAATGTGCAGTGATACAGTTAAGGTGTCTTTTCCTTTATACTTCTTTCCATAAAGGGTAGATTGAGTTTGATGTTATTCTGTGATTAGACATATTTGACTGATTTTTTTTTCAGCCACTTCCAACCTGTTATATGCGATATTTTCCAGTGAGATTGTCCATATAGAGTCTAGGAAATATTGAACCCTTGAGAAATTCCAAACATATTTCATACATTTAATTCACTGATTTTATAATCAGGTTAAGATGTTAAATATGGTTTTATTTCTGAAATAACTTTTACTTAAATAAATTGTGGATCGGTGTTTGATTTTTATTGCCACTACAGCATTTTAGAGTATTTTCCTTTGAATTCCAATTGTGTGAACTGACCTTGATGTATGCTGCACTTGCTCCATGTTAAATTAGAAAAAAAACCCAAATGAAACTGCAATATGAAGACATCAGATGAAGATATTCCAGTCTACTTTAATCCTGATTCCAATTACCTGGATACTGTCTACCCAGTTAAATGTAAAAACTTGAAGAGATGGTACATCGTGTCAAATTTTGTTGTCTGCCAGTTAATTACAGCACTTGGTACCTTCAGCAGGGTACTGCGTCCATAGAATTCTGGGCAGAGCAGGACCCATTTTTATTCGTTCTTCTGTGGTGTATTCGGTCAATCAAATGTACTTCTCTGCAGCTTTCCTTTTGCAGCCTGTAGCAAGGTAGAGGATTTGCATTGTGATTCCAATTAAGTTGAAATTAGTATGAACTTCTGTTCAGTAGCTGATGTTTAATGTATGTTAGATTAAATGATTCTTTGATAAACTGACTCCGAGGACTGTTATGACATTTCTTGTCTGCATCCTACAACGTGATTGAACTGCAGTAGCACCACATGATTAACAGAGACAGTTCTATCTTGTGCTGTACCCTCCTGCCACAGGGAACCAACCAGATCAGTTTTTAAGGCCAAACTTGTTTAAGAACAAACAAAGCCCTCAGAACCTAAAACCTCGCACAAAATAAAACACACACACACACAAAAAGTTCCTCCCAGATGATTGGAACATCTGTCCTTACTGTTGCAGTAAGTAGCAAGGATCACACTAATTTTCAACTGGCATAGGAAATTGTTTTTCTGCTTTATTTTAATATATTTTGTGTTTTCATTGAAATAAAGGGTCTCATGGAAATAGCACATATTAGCTGTGCTGAGAAAATGCTTGCATTGCATCTTATTGGCAAAAGCCCCAAACAATAAACACTCAGTCTTGGAGCCAGCCAGGTGTTGCAGGGTTTTGGCCAAGTCCAAATCATCCACAAAATAAAATGATCTATTTTTTAGCATTGGCATTTCAAGGAAATGTTGGTTTCTGCAGAACTGAGGCTGTAGCAAGAAATTAATAGGCCCTGGTGAGTGCAGTGCTCACCATTCAGAGGGTCTGTATTTCCGAGACATCTCTCATGTGAGGCTTTTGCCAAGCCTCATTTCAGCAAAAATTGGTTTCCTGTTTTTTTAGGAACATTTTCCCCCTGAATGAAGTGAGATCATCTTGTCAAGAAGTTTTCTTCTGCTTCTGTTGCAAGTGGTCCTGTTTTTTTTCTTCACTATCCCACTTTTGTCCCAAGGTCTGGAGGAAGCCTGTTACAGCAGGAATCTTTGGGCAATGGAGAAATCCCCAAGAAAAGTGATGGAATTTGCTGCAACAGTCCCCGGCCAGAAGGAGATGAGCAGAAACACTACGCTGGCAGGAATATGCTCAAGGATGTAATTAGCAACTGTGATAAAGAGACAGATATGGAAACATGGAATTAAATGGAGCTAGGTATGCAAACCTGCTCTTGCAGTGGGTCACTCAGTGATTTTTTAAAACAAATATGAATGGGCAGCACCACCTTAATTTTTAATTTTATACTCATCTGCTGGTCCTTATAGCAAATACTCTTGCCTCTCTTTTCAAAAATGCCACACCTGTGGCAGACAGGCACTGTTGGCACTGTGAAGGTGTGGGGACTTTGGTGGCCACAGTGTTTGTGTCTCCTGGCAGCTCTGCCTTCAACACCTGAGTGGGGACTTGTGCCCCAGCTGTCCCTGCTGGGGCAGACTGTGACACATTTTCTAACCTTCCCCCTTAGATGAAGCCAGGTGCTGCCTTCAATGCTTTAGTTTCAGATCATGGCTGACAAAGCAATTTATCTCTTATATATTATTCTAGTGTAATTTTTCAATCGAAAGATGTAGTTGAGCTTATCTTTGAAAAAAATGCTTTGAATTCCTCGTAGTAGTCAAGATGTTTTTCAGCATTTCTTTAACCATTTTTAAATTGATTTGCCTCACTAGTAAATATCAGTAATTTAAGATTTATGATTTTTTTCTTCATATAAATGTTTCCCCTAGGATTAAGCTGGAAATAAATTCATGTTGCTGCCCACTACTTGCATGCACGGGTAAATTAAACTGTCTGATTCCTTGTCACTAATTTTTCGAATGTTAGTAATTAAAATTGCAGAAGCATTTTTAATGCCAAAGATTAAACAGATGTTGGTGGATATATGAGGTTTTGACAAAGGTTTGGCAGGTAAAATTTAAAGTAAGAATGGCTGTTCTATATTATTTATTTTTAATTTTACCTTTACTGGCCTTTCAAGTGTGCTCAAAAGCAAGATGGATTATGATAATGTTTGCCACAGTTTATTCTCATGTATTCCTAAAACAGGAACGTGTGAGATGAGGAGCTCTTCATCTGGAGCAATGTGTGTAATGGCTGATATCAAAAGCTGCTCACCCATCCTCAGTGATTACAACCCCCTGAGAGCTGTTCCCCAGTTCATTATATCAGCTGAAATGACTCCCTTCCTGCAATGATCCGGCTGCTTTGGTTTTTTGTCTGTACTGACCCTGAAGCTCATTCCTTACTCTGATTAATGTCTTCATATGGTCCTGAAACTCACTGTCCTGCATGTCTGCCCCTGTTTCTCTTGTGCTGTTACCTTGTGAGTGATTTCTTGTAATTACAGCACATTTTTGTGAAGACACATTGCCTGGTCTGTCCTGCCAGACACAGTCCTCAGAGTGTCAGTAGCTGGAGGGCAGCCAGGCAATATTTTGCAGCTGCTTTGTGAAAATCCCAGTGGCTCAGACCTCAATGATGTTGGACTCAGACATAACCAGATGTCGAGAATTCTTACCAGGCACATCCTGAGCTTCAAAATGCTCACAAATTCTTGTGAATAATGGTGCGTCCTATCTAAAGGGTGCTGCTTTAATATTTATTCCATCTCCAGTTCAGGCTCCCTATCCCATACAAGTTTAGAACGAAAAAATTTCTGTAAATCATCTTCTACTCATCCAAATACAGAGCTAATTAAAATCTGTTTTAATGTATTTCTAGCTATTTGAGGTATGGTCCACATATTGAAGTGTTTGCTCTTTCCATACCCTGCTGTACCAATTGCCATAGAAGGAATAGCAAATTACTGATCGAATTCCGTGACATGTCATGTGGTGGCTTCTCCACCCTTGGGGAATTCTCCTAGAAAGTTGAAGCTCGTCTGGAAACTATTTTTTTGCTGTTGGAACAGTTTAAAGAAGCTGCCTCCCACCAGTGATTCGAGCCCGTGGTGCCTAACAGATGTTTGCAGCGCCGCCTCAGAGCTGCATGAATTCGCATCTGAGCCTTCTCCTGACAAAGCACATCTGAGTGGGGTCCTTTGCTTCGTGCCATTTGCTTTTCCACCCCATTTAGCTTATGTGCCAGTGCTGAGTGTTCTGTGCAGGGATATCCTCCAGTCAGCACTCAGGTCTCCGAGGGATCTCTCAGACAATGGTGTACATGTCTCCTCCCAGGAGCTTTCTAATCTGAGTGTTGTGAATAACATGAAGCATGTCATCAATGTCTGTTTGATCTAGTGGAAGTGGCAGGTTCCTGGGTTGGAAGGTAGGATGGCTTAGATGCTCTCTGGAAGTGGAGAGGTGAAACCTGCTGCATTGTTCTGGAAGATTTTTCAGCTTGGCTTATCTGTTTGTGCTCCTGCTCTTTGTCTGTCTTCTTTCTCAGACTGTTGGGTGTTTGTAACGGTGATTTTATTTTTTCCTGTTTATAGTAAACCTGAGAGGTGAACCTGTCCTCCACTGGAGCCTGTGGGATTTTCCACACTGCAATGAAAACAATTGAAAAGGGCATTGTAAGGCACACTGTGCTGTAAAAACCATTTTCTTGCTGTTCTCTCAGATTTGTACTTCTCATTGGTGATTAAAATATAAGTTTCTGTTCTGACATCAAAGTTAAATTTAACAAAATCCAACTTTTCCCTGTGATTTTCCCTTTTTCTTTTTCAATGTTTCTTACAGTGCCCTAAAAACACTCAACATTTCTTTCATTAAGTGTTCCACTGGCATGCTGAGCATTGCAGAAGAGCTACAGGAGTGCCTCAGGTGAATTTTAGTAGCCAGGGTGTGGAGGTTTACTTGAGAGTCTGGAAAACTAGAAGAGTTGGACCTCATGCTTTTTATTAGAATTTCACTTCCTTGCAAAAAGTAGGATCTTGTTTGTTTTCCTTGCTGGGTGAAGGCAGGTCTCTGAAGTAAATGTGATGTGGTTTTCTGCAGTCAGGATTCGGCTCTAGGAAAAATGAGCTTCTCCCTGTTTCGCTACCACTCTCAGCCTGAGGGATCTATGTCTAACCAGAAATGTAAATATCCGTTTGCTTCCCCAGCTTAATTTCTGACTAGTTTGAAAGGTAATTTCTTTCTCATTGAGAATTTAGGATGTTGTATAATTTCTCAGATTAAAACAGCATCTGCAACTATGAGTCAAAGTTCCTACAGCATTTCAGTTTCTCCTCTTAGTAGACAATAGTCCTATTTTAAGAATCAGTCATCTGTCCACCCCTGTTGATATTGGGATGTAATATGCATTTGATCCCTCTCAAATCTGTCGTTTGTCAGTAACACACACATGCAGCTGCTCCTCGTGCCTTGTCTGATCCCCGAGTCCATCCGTCCTGGCAATGTGTGTTAGTGTGTCACCGCTGATGAGTGACACTTCCCTTTTCTCAGTCTGTGCCACTCCCTATTTATCTTTCATTTTGTCTCATGTTAGCTGTGTATCCTTACCATCACCTTTTCTGCCTTTTTCTCTCTTTTTTTTACTTGCTGGTTATGCCCTATCCCGGCTAATTTCATTGCTTATTACTCCTGCTGTGTTTATTGATGAATGTCTCATTTCAGCCCAAGCCACATAATCTGCACTCCTTCCTCTGCTGCGAACTTGAAAAATGTACTTGCAGAAATATTTGAGGATAGGACATTTTGTGCACTTCAGGCCAAATTAGAGACACAAATCTCATCATCTTTAATAGGGTGCGCATCTAATGTTTCATACAGCACTGGGGAAATTTATGTCCCTGCCTCTGTTTCTCAATTAGGTCACAAATTATCCCTGATTGTATTATGGTTACTGACACATCAGTGCTGTTTTTTATTTTATCCCACCTTTCTTTTTAACAGCTCTCGTGCTCTGTCTTGCAGGTAACCCGATTAATGGTTCTACTGCATATAATTCAGTGATAAAATCTTCGCTGCCTGCAGTGGGCAGAGGATCAATCCTTACTTCTCCCTGTCTTGATGTCCTTTTTCCCCACCTGGTGTCGGAGTGCTGAGTGTCTTGTTCGGCACAGTGGGTGAGGCACGGGCACGTTTGTGGTTTCTGGAAATGCTGCCAATGCGCTTGTCACATGCTGCTCCTAAATATTGCATTTCTGTGGGTTTGGAAAATCCAAACAACCAGCTTCTCACAGTCTCCCAACTGCAGTTCTTTCTGTCGAGTCAATGAAAATTTTTGAGATTTTGCTGCTTTATTTTTATGTCATAACCTAATTCCTCGTATTATTAAAAGATAATCAACTACACATAGCTAGTACAGCAGTAACACAGTGTATGCAGATATCTCTACTGCAGACTTAAAAATTTAAATGCTGAAAAATGAGTATTGGTGTTCAAAAAGTTATGCATGTAAAGTCAAGCACTCATGGATAGGAAAGATCGGGATTAAAATCCCCACTTGCAGGCACTTTCTAGGATTTTCAGAAGGATCTAACCAGGTAAGGTATCTAGTTTCTGTAAGAATGTACAAAATGTGGTCTAAAGCATTATGTACTCTTGAAAATTCAGTTACCGATCTGTATTTTTGGGTATCTGTATATTTTCAAAAGTAACCCTGGTAGACAGGAAGTCTGTATTTAACTGGAAGTCAATGGGATTTAGCTATTAGTGATTTTGTATTAGTACTAAGCACTATATATGTACGGAAAAAAAAAAATTCTGAAATACTAGGTCACTTGTCAGAAAAGTGGGGCTTCCTTGGATGTTTAGCGGATTTCCTTTAGAACCCAAACCTGAAAAAGGTCAGTTGGAGTGACTCAAAGTATACAAAGTTTTAAGCTGTTCACAGAAGTGAGGCCATTAATGCAAAACTATCCAACACATGAAGTTCTTAAAACATAAAAAGCAAGTGTGTTTTCCTTTCGAATGATTAATCTAAATCCAATTTTTGTTTTTTTAGGTTAAGCATGAATTTTCTTTTTTAGTACTGAGCCAAGTTTTTACTCTTTGAGGATGTCATTAAAAACACCTCAGAGTGCCTCTGCCTCACACAATGTTGTTCTCAGGAATTGCTTGAAGGTAAACAGTAATATAAGTTGGTGTTATAAGGTGAGCAATTAAGAAATGAGAAAAGAGATGAATTAATGCGCTGTCCATGAAATTAGCATTCTGATAATTGTTTGGTTTGTAATTATATTGCATTTAATCTGACAATAATACTGAGAAACTGTGGGTTTTAAAACCATCCTTTGTTTGGGGGAAAACTTTAATTTGTTTGACACGATTCATTTGCATCTATGCTTTTCTAAGGTTTTTCTTTGCTAAACCTCGAATGAGCTGTTTATACAACCAGATACATTAACCCAGAGGATAATTCCATTTCAAAAGGAAGAATGGAGGACAAAATTGAATGTGCACTGTTCCTAAGTTAATGGTTGCACAATGTGCCTGAGTGCTTTGTTATTGTAGTGTCACCAACACACATGAGCTGCTCGGAATTCTTTGGAGTGTAGATCACTTCTGAGGTGTGAAAAGTGGTAAATACTCTCCATATTTTACTACTGGTGGACCACTCAAATGAAATGTATGTGCTGGCATCTCCATGCTTTGAAGATTTAAAGTCCTCAAATATGGAGAAAAAAAGACTGACCTTGAAACTCCTGTGCCAAAATTCCCTTTTTTTCCACACTATTGCTTTGCTGAATATATTAACTTGTGAAAAATCTTATAAAGGAAGATAGTGTTCCTTGTGTTATTTTAAATTTAAGTCTCATGCAAGATAATTCCTAGTGAAACGTGTTATTGAGGTGACTCCTGTGTTCCAAGGAACAACTTCCAATGAGTGTGAGGGAGAAAAACTTCAGCCTTGATGTTATATATTTTCCATCTATCAGAAGTATTTCTGATTCTCAACTGTTGTTGAAATTAAGATTCTGACCAACTTTCATTGCAATTTATGGTATTTAGGAAAAGAAATACTTTTAGTAATTTGACAGGTATAATTTTCCCTAGAATGTTTTACAGTCATCAGAATGTCAGGAATTCGTTGAACTTAAATAAATGCAATCACATACTAAACTTTTCTCTGGTAATTTAAGAAGACAGCTTTGTAGAGTTTTGCTCACTTTGTTCTTTTATTTTTATGCAAGTGCTGACAACAGTAGATGCTGAGGTATTCCAGCAGTAGGGGTCTAGCGGAACATGGGATTGTTGCTCACATTTAATGCTTTCTTTATGAGACATTGCCAACAAAAAAATTAACATATTTGATAACAAATAAGCTGAAAAGGTTGTTTGATTTGCCTTGAAAGAGGGGCTGTAATCTTCAGAAGTCCCTTGTCCTGGAAACAAAGATTTCAATCCTTTTATTCCTGATGTTCTTCCCCATTAGTAAACTGAGGGAAGTTATCATTTTCAGAACAAATTCACAATTTAAAACTCAAATTACACTGTTTCTACTGCAGAACATCAGAATTTTTCATAAAGAATTCAGTGGTGCTTAAATTAACATTGTGATATCCATAAACATTAAGGTAATACTGCTTGGTTATAGAAAGCAGATGAATCAATCCACTCAGTAGGAAATGCAAGGGGAAAATGCTCTAATACTTTAGGTGAATTACAAGTGTTTTTACTAGCCCTGTAAAGTGTGATATCTTATACATTATGTATAAAATGTCATTTTTTCTGTATGCAATTTGGTTTGGGTAAAGGCCGTTTTCCCACTAATCGCATTTAAAATCATCTTTGTTTTCTGGAATTTCCTAAAAATCAGCAAATTTTTGGTAGTTGCTGTTTACAACCATGGTACGAACATCTAAAAGTGATTGACGGAAAGCAGAACAGATCCCACTGGATTTTACTACGTTGTTCAAAAAAGCCTTACTGTAATTCTGGCCTCTTGTGTAGTGGATGTGTAATGTAACAAGACAAAAAAACCACCAGTTTTTTGTTAAACGTTTTTTAAAGATTCTTGTTGCGTGATGCAGGAATGAGTGTGATGGATACTGTGGGCAGCAGCCAACAATTTTTTAACGATGAAGCTTTTTATATTGTAAAATTTATAGTTCTGTTGATTCAGTTCATTGCAGCTCTTTTTCCATACAAAACTAATGTCTAGGTTCAAATGTTCACCCTGGTGTCAAGGTCTGATATTTTTACTTCTCCTTTTCTCCTGATTTTATTGATTTTTCTAGGCTAAGCATTCCATAAATTAGTTATAGTAAGAAGGCATATTGTGGAATGTGATATAATTGGCAACTGATTGTTGATGTAGGAGATTTATGTCGGCCTTATAGTAATAGTTTCTTATAATCGGAAACATATGTGATTTTTAGTGTCTAGACTTGGGAACTTTCCCAGGAAGGAGTTTCAGGTGGTTATCTAAGCATAATAGGCCAAATGGCTACTTAAAGGCTGCAGGCAGACACAGGAATTATGTAGATGTTTCTAGAAAATGTAATTATTTCATAATTTGACGTTTATAAATTGCAACATATGAATTTACATCTGATGGTTTGACCAGCTGATTTGTTTTGTAAATTCGTGTTAAGATATATCTGGATGACAAGAAGCTTTTATCTATATCACGTGCCCACGTTAGTTGCATTGATATATGAATGTTTGACTTGAAATAGCAAATAGTTACATCTATAGAATGAATTCTGTGAAATTTGGTTTGGTATAGTTAACTCACCTGGCACCTTGAGCTTTGTCTTTGTTTGCTAGCAGTCTGATTTCTGGAAGGACCTCAGAAAGGAAACAAGTCTGGAAGTTGTACAGCCTACTAAAACATGTGGTGATTTGATATTTCCCTGATCCCAGTTTGCCTTGAACATGCTCTGCATGTTTAAAACATCCCTGGAGAAGGAACGCGCAGTTGGCTATCCCAGCATGAATACTCTGCAAATATTGTTCTGGGACCTGCACAGCCCGTGACTCACAATGAATATTTTCAGCTCTGGTTCTGGCTGTACAATAGGAAATAGAAAAGAAAATGAGTGATTTGCTGGGGCCTAACACTGGATGACTTGATCGTTGTGGCTTGCACAGAGAACATGGAAGAGCTGCACTAGAAGATGTGAAAAGTCCTCTCGATTCAGTTTTCATGTGCCAGATGGTTGTTTCTTGTTGTATTTTTTTAAATTCTACCTGTTAAGATAGCAAAGAACGACATACGTTATCTGGCTCTGCAGCCAAGTGTGTGGTCCAAATTATTTTCACAGAATGCCTGACAAAGTCTGCTTGCTTGTCTGCCTGCCTCAATCATTTTTCTCAACTAATGAGAAAAATCTGCCAAACATTGTTGGGCTAAGGCACTAATTATTCTCAAACAAATGTTTCAATTTTGCACAAGTTAGGAAGTGTCTCTGTTTTAAATGATTACATGCCAAGATGCCAGAGTAGTTAGACCAGTTTCGTTCATCAATATGTCTGGAAGTCCCAGAGGACCAAAGAGATGAAATCATTAAAAGCAAACGGGTCTGCAGTCTTAGGTGTTCTTTTAGGATATATTGCTGCAATAATTCTTTTTGTATACATTAATTTTTTTGAGAAGTAGTAGGTCTGTTTTCCTTCTGGAAATGTTGTTTCTCGTGGTATTCTTGACTGCATTGCTCCTCAGATTCTCTTGGTTTTGGCACCGAATTAAAGGAAATTTTGTGACTAGTCACGCAAGACTGGCCCATCTGAGTAATCCTTTCTCAGATTTTGTAGCCTGCTCATCATCACCCTGTTTGAGCACTAAGGGAGTTGGTCTCTGATAGCGACAACATTGGAAAATATCTCCTTGTAAAACTTTCAGTTGAATTTGGCAGCTGAAAGAAGCTTGAGCAGTTTAAAGGGAGTTTACAGCTTCTTTTCCAAGCAATGGTGCTACCCTTGGGCCTGAACTCCACGCTTCCCTACTCAGAAGCAGTTGTGAGCTTCCAGAATAACACTGTCCCACCTCTGATCACAAAATGTTTAGGTCACATCTGTTTGTGACAAGGCTCAAGGTTCCGAGGGTTTGGTGTGTCGCTAGGGAGGTGTGTGCCTCTGATCAGCTGTACCTTTGCTGACATGCTACACTTTTGCCATCTGCCTTTTTCACTGTTTGTCCTCATCCCAAAATTGCTCTGAAAGAAGCATCTAGATTGCCAGGTTTAGGGGGCTCTGCTGTGTCTCTTTTTGTATAACCAACAAAAATCAGAGTTTCCAAGAGCTGCCTTTCTGTCTTTAGGCAGGGAGCTGCATCTTTTCAGGGAAAATTCTATTTTAAAGATGACAAGAAATTCAACAACTACTTTCATTGGGGTAATTTGAGAGGTTTATATATGAGCCAACTCTACAGTTTGTTTCATAGTTGCATGTTTGTTCGAAATTGTTGGATTAATTTGTTTTTAAAGCATATATTAAGAGTGAGGGGAAAATTAAAGGATTAAACCACCAGAAAGACAGCAGAACTTGGAGCATTTCATGGCTTGATTGTTTTCCAGCAGCCACCTGTGCCAAGGAAGAAAATGTGCCTAAATATTATGGTATTTGTATCTCCTCAAACAGTTACTCATAAAGGGATAAATGGGCAGTAATAACGTGTATTTCACTAATGGTTTATGTATTTTGTTTTTAACACATCCGCTTCTTATTTTTGGGGAAAATAGGAAACCTGGTGCCTGGATACTTTCTATCATTAATTGCTTATTGTCGTTATCTCTACCCACTAGCTTAATTGCAATCTGTCCGCTTGGTGCGTGGTGTGTGCTTTTTCCCATAAATTTTGATAAATTATTTGTAAAGGGAGATGTTCTGCATGGGAAAACCTACTTAGTCTGAAGAGTTGGCTGTGGACAGTGCTGGCAGCTCCTGGAAAGAGCTGTGTGGCAGGAGTACATGCAGATGGATGATCTCAAGCGAAGGCATTGCAAATAAAACGTTCCTGGTTCTCCAGTACAATGCGCAGCAACAAAAGGTGAATGAGCTGTGAATCCCAGGGTGTTCCTCAAAGTTCAATCCACAGTCAACTCCCACACAGCAAAGGTTTTAAGATAATGGTGTTACATATTTTGAAAGATTTTCCATTTTACTGTTCTGTTCTTGTTTGGTGTTCAGTGCATTGTTATTTGCTAGATAATTAACTCTTCTGATTTTGAAGTGCTGACTGTCCTCGGTAAGACCTAAGTCGTACCTGTAATGTCAGTTCCTTTGTTTTAATCAGGAGATACACATTCAGTGCACACTTTTGATAGACCTTCTCTGCTTTTTTGACTTGTGAAAGTCTCTGCTGAGAGCTGGAGCAAAAGAGAGGATCTGAATCTGGTTTAGTTGGGGTCTACGCTCCAAGACCAGTAAGGACCTGGTGGCTGTGAGGATTCCAGGATACCCAGTCATGCCAGGACTGGAAACAAGTCCAGTATCCTCCTAGTGATGCAATACCTTTGTAGGTGTATGAACGTCCCAGGTAGTTCTCCTTCCATTTTAAGGATATTTTCACATAAAAGAACTTCCAAGCATTTTTGGTGTAGCAGGGGATCCCATGTCATACATCAATTTCATCATATTCTTTCTTGAAATGCATTTTATGCATCTTCACTTAATTTTTAAGAAGTGATAAAGACACAAAAGAGGAAACTAAATGTTAACGTAGTAGTTTCTCATAATGGGTTATTTTTCATAAGCTGAAATGGAACACTCTGAAATCAGCTTACACTGCAAATTAAATGCTAGGAATCAGTTATATTTCCTCATAAGCAAAAGAGATTTTCTGTGACTGGTTCCACTGTCATTGATACTTTGGCACATTTAGGCTAATTCCAAGTGCTGGTCCTTATACGTACAAATAATATTTCTCTTTTCATAAAAATGTCCTAACTTACTTGATTATCCTTTTTTTGTGTGTGTGTAAAACTGAAATTTGAGCATAGTAAGTTCAGCTGCCTGTTTTTGTACTTCATAAACCTTTTTACATTGAATTTCTTTAGTTTTATGAACAACCACAGTTTCTTCAACTGAAAAGCTGTACTTTCCATCCAAGAACACTTCCTATTTTGTCTATCTACATGTGCTAGTTTGCAGAAGTGCAAGTGAAATCTAGTGGGAGTAGCATTCCATTGTAGCTACACAAGTGTTGCATTGTTTTAAATAGAGAAAATTTTGTTATATAAACCCTATTGGTCTTCTTTCCCACAATTTGTTGTTACAATTGTACTTAATTCAGCAGAAACTTAATGTGCTTAACTTTTTCTTTTTTGAAATAATAATTTCTTTGGAGTTATAACTCCACCAAGTTAAAAATGTTAAAATATGTACAGTTTAAATGATTTAGAGGGGGGTTGAAAATCTGTAATTTGTTCCTTCAGTTTGAAAGCTGTTTAATTGCTCTCTTTGCAGCTTGGTAGTTTCTCCCATTTGCCCCCATTATGTAACCATCAACAAATTTCAACCATTGAACTGGTTTAATGTGGCTAATCATTTATACCTGACCTTTTGCTTTTCTTTTTTTCGTAATGCAACCTACAGGATGTCTTAATTGAAAATTAGGGGCTGGGCCTCTGATTTGTTTTATTCTAAGCAGGAAATGTATCAGCACTGTTCAAGAAACCAGTAAATTGTTCTTTCCATGGTGGTTGGGAGGGTGATGAAGTGTCTTCTCATGGGTCTCGCTCTTCAGTTATTTCTCAGTGCACCAGTAACCCCTGAGTATTGCATCAAGTAATTTTCCTGTGAGAGGAGAGCATTCTCTTACACAGGTTAGCCATAAACTCACCCTAAGGGGCTGGAGCATGATGAAAGTGAGATTTAAGCTGTCGGGTACGTGATTGCACATCATCCTAATCACATTCCTTGCGGTGGAAAAGAGGGCAGACGTGGAGGAGATTCGGTGTTCCGGAGAGACACCGGCATTGTACGAGCAGCAGGGATAATTCTCTCTGTTCCCCGGTATGTTGGTGTTGCTGCTGTTGTGCTTGGCAGAAAACCATTCAGCCCAAAAGTTTGTAAAGTTTATAGCTCTTCACACGGTGTCCCTGCGTTATGTAACCCAGTAGGCCACGGCTAGGGAAAGTGTTTTCTTGGAAATCTTGTCGATACGTTTTGTTGTTTCAGGATTGATAGAACCGCAAACACGAGCTGTGTGTTTTAAGACAACACTTTTGTCTTGCAAATTTACAGTGTGGAACTAAATTTGCAGCCTGCTGTAGGTGCTTCGTTCTCCTCCAGCAATGGTCCTCCCCGTTTCTTTAGCAGGAAGTCTCTGTGCCCCAGCCTAAAAAAAGGAGTCAGTGATGCACAAGGTTTCAGCTGAAAGTGGATTTGGTTGCAATATATAATTGAGCAGAGGAGTGACAGAGGTTTTAAATTATGGAGTTGATTTTAAGAGTTGACACTGGCATTAAATGTTCTATATTTGGAGCTCCTGCTTTAGTGGTTAAAACGGACATTTATAGATAGAAAATGTGATCTGAATTCCCCTTGTGGGCTTGGCAGATAGGTTTGAAAGTGATTTCATTTTCTGTGTGTAATTTTCTTTTGGCAAGAATGAGAGCAGGGGGTGGTGGAGAGGTCAATTTGTCTATGTTTATAGGTGCTGACAGGTTTTCTGAGATTTAATTTTAATTCAGCCTGTTTAAAAATTGCATGACAGTGTTTTTTAAAATACACTGTTGCCAGATTTTGTGTTAACTTGTATGTGTATACCATCAATTTTGTGACACAAGTTGGCTTTATTGATACACGGAGTGTTGCAGTTAGCCAATAGCTCTAGTTAAACCTGAGCTTTCTAAAGTTCAATCTGTATTTTATAAAGCTATGTATTCTGTGGGTTTTATGTGTTGTAAGAGCTAGCTTATGCTTTTAGCAATTAAAAGTTGGTAAGGTAACTAGCCACTTAGTAGGGATTTTTTGTGAATTTGATATTTAATGATAGTTTAAAAATTTGGGGATTTCAGGTATTTGGAAAAGAGCTGCTTTCAAGGTAGGAAAAGTCATTGTAAAAGTTCTGCTTATTTCCAAGTAAGATCAAATTTGCATGATTAGAAAAAAACAAGGCAAAATAAATTACTCATAGCCGCCTGCATTTAAGTAGCTTTAGCCTCAAATCTTTGCTTGTACCTTCCTTTCTGAAGTAGCACCTCTCACTTGATCATGAACTGATCTAAACCAAAAATTCAGATTAAAAACAGTGCCAGTAGTACTGAATGGTTACACTGCAGGAATCATAGCCAGCTAAAATTTGGAATTTCTGAAAGGGGGGCTAGGCTCTTAATCTTAAACATCTCTGGAAAAATTGCAGCCCTGATCTCCGCAGGGAAGGAGGGGAAAAACATTGATTCGGAAAACATGTGCTGCACTCCACTGTATAAACCTGGATTTCAAAAACAAACTTTTTTAGCATGCTTGAAAGTTGTTGCCGACTACTGCCAACTAGAAAATTTAATAAAGAGTTTAACTTTGTGCAGCCCCAGCCAGCTCTGCAAACACATGCTTTCCCGCTGAGATCAGAATGAATATCTAGCGCAGAGTGCGAGAGCCAGGCTGTAGGAGCAGCCCTGTCTACATGAATCCCTCATCTGACTTCAGTTATTGCTGTGGTGGGCACAGTTCCACGGCTGTAATCATCGCACGGAGCGTGTGCGCAAAGCTCTGCTCCGAGCTCTGTCATGCAGCTTACATTTTCAATTATTTTAGTGAGGTCCCTTGCATCTGCAGGCTTAGTCTGTTTGGTAAATGGACGCATTTACCTTCCCAGTTGAAAAATCTTTTTATGGAAGATGTCCTGTGCTCTCCTCGAGTATCTTCTAGTTGCAGGATTTTGGAATCCAGCCATAACCACTTTTGAAGCAGCCTCTTAATACAAAGAGAGAAAATTAATAGATTGTTTAAAAAGTCACATAATTTTCATTAGTTCTCTTTGAGAAGCTTTTTCAGAACTAAATTTAGATATTGGATTCAGTATTGATGGGGAAAGGAGTTGAAAACCTATTTTTGCTTTCAGTCAAGAGGAATCCAGCTTTTGTTTAGCAACGTGTGGTGATAAGAGAGGGCCGAGTTTGTGAGGGCAGCACGTCAGGCTCTGTGTCAGGGTTTGTGTTTCAGCCCAGATCTTTATCCTCCTCTCTGAAGGGTCTCAGACTATGGGGAAATGAGCTTGCTTGCCTTGTTTTGGGAGGAGTCAGGCTTATGTAATGCTGAGCAGCACTAATGCAGGGACCTGTCAAGGCATGTCCAAAATCTGGCCAGTTACCCCGTGGCTGGGGCAGGTCCATAAACAAAGGAAGGAACCATTTATATGACAGCCACGTGAGCAGCCGTTTCATAAAATATCATCCCTGGCTCTGTTCTTTCAAATAAACACCCCTTTCCAAAGTGGCAAACAGGAAGAACATATCTTGTTTGTCAAAAGCTAAACTGGCAAAAATGCTGTCAAACTGTCTTCCCAAAATTTTGGTGTAATGGGACATGGAGGCTTGGGAAATAGGAAAGAGAGAAGGAGACTTCTCTTGTCTTTGAAAAACTGAGTTAGAAAGAATTTAGACTATCAGTGATGGCATAGTATGACAAGAAAGAGCCATAAAATAGCCTGCTTTGCAGCTGTCTCATCTGAATTGCCTAAACTGGAATGAAAGAGATTTTGGTTTTGCTTCTGTTATTACTTATTTACTTGTTAAGGAGGAGAAAAAAAGGCAAAACCCCACAAACTTCCCAAAAGGACAAATCATCCCCTGTTTTTTGCTTAGTCTCAGGATCATCTTGCTCAGTGTGAAGGCCAGAGTCCAAGAGGTGAGATCACACACATGGGGAAGAATATGCGGTGACAATTATTCTGTGAAGTGATTCTTCTTCTATCATTTCCAGTAGGGCCACTTCAGGCAATGCTTTCGACTAGACACAATTTTGTTTTCTCTCCTCTTACTTGTGGGGATCATACATTACTTGTGGGGATCATACATCTCAGTGCCTTGAACGGGTTCTCCTTGCCTGCATTTCTGAGCACGGAACTCAGGGCTGCCTGTCCAACACATTGAGGCACTTCTGGCTTGATTGTAAAAACCACAGATCTGATTACCTCACACAAGCTCTACAACAAAGCAGTGATTGCCTGTTCAGAGGCATCCTATATTCAGCCTTTATTGTGAGCTTGTAGTGTTTTGTTTCTCTGGCGTTTGGTCTCGGTGTTGGCCATTCTGACTAACGCAGAGAAAATCTGGAGCCACACTTTCATGTCTCTCTTGTGATCATGTTTGTTATTCTAAAGTAATACCACTGTGGCCGTGGTTTAGTTAGCAAAGCAAATAATGTCTGCTCAAATGAGAGAAAAACTTATCTTCTTTTATGTCTGATGACACAGCAGCATTATTTTATATATGTAATAGTTTTGGGTGGTGCTTTCCAGCAGTGTTGCCATTTTTAATCTGCAATTTGATACGATGTGTTTGAATTAAGTTCTTGTAAACACTTGCACTTGTTTTAAGAGCCACCATTTGTTGTCACAGCAATGGGGGCAGCGGGAGAAGCACTGAGGGAAGTGTCTTCATAGGACAGGTGTAATGGATGAGTTTGTATTGCAATTGCTCACTCCATGTGTAAAGCCTCTTTTCTACACACCTTTCTAGTATTTTCCTTTCCAAAAAGTGATAGTAGAGTGAAAAATCAACTAAATGAATTTTGGAGGTGAATCTGGATAAACATTTAGGGTGGTAGTTATCTTTGTGTAAATTAAGTGTAGGCTACGATAACTGCAAGAAATATAAACAAGTAGCAGATGGATAAAGGTAGTCCTAGAGTACTGAGGGGTAAAAAAAGAAAGTGTTCATCTTTATCTGAAATACAGGAAAAATAAACATTCTCACGTAGCATTTGCCTGGAAGCATTCTGCATTATCAGTAGGATTTGAATCAATATCTTTGATTTTAAGTTGAATGCTGTTGTGCTCAAAAATAGAGTATTGTAACACTAAGCTCCCTGATTCCTGCTTTGACTAGTTTAGACTTTTTTGTTGTTATTATTCTTTTCCTGTCATTCCCTGTTTACGGATGAGATATAAACAGTTTGTCTTAATTTTCCTATTGATTCTCACCCTCATACGAGAACTAATACTGTAGATCTGCAGATAAAATTCTGCAAGCAAATGTGTTCTCTGCTGTCTCGGGATTATAGAGATGTGGGTGAAAGATTAGGTTCCCCTGAGGAAGTGGGTACTTTTGCTTTTTTGGAGACTTCAGCTGAAGTCTTTACATGTACATTGGTGTTTGTGGTTTCACTCCCTTCAGTTCATTTCGGTTTACAGTCATGATGAAAAAATGAAATGAAAATAAAAATGAAACAAGCGGTACCCAGAGCCAATTGGTCTGTGCACCATTTGTGTGAGAGGCTTGAGGTTTGGTTTTATTGTGTCAGTCTGAAGCAGGAGGCTGCTCCGAGGAAAGGGATGGCAAAAAGTGTTCTGCTAAGTAGGCAACTGCATTAAAGTAACACTAGAAGACTGAGAAACCAAGACAAGAAACACAATTCGAATGTGGGAACTGCACAGCATTCAGGAGAAGGAGGAGAGAGTTTGCAGATGCTGTGGCTTTGCTGCTTATTCTTGGGACCTCCAGCTGCTTGTTGCTGAAAAGAAATCCTTGCCACGAAGAAATATTTGGAAATTAACTAGACCATTTCGAAATGCCCTTCTTGTAAAAGTTTATAGGGAAAGCAGGAAACCTGATAGCTGAAGTTCCAACAAATTGCTCCTTTTGGCAATTATTCCCAACAGATGCAAACATCCTGGGAATTTTGCTTGGCATAATCCACTACAATTGTTGTATGTTCTACCTTTTTCTATACAAAAATCTACCTAGGAAAGAGTGGTTTTAAACTTTAGATATTGCTTGTAGGGTTTTGGATATTGGAGTGAAGGCAGTCTAGCTTGTTTCCTTAACCGCTGCTCTGTTTTCGTATAACCCCAAGTTGTTTTGTCCTAGAAATGCAAAATTCCAGAGTCATCTCACTTAACTGAGGTGTTAAATTTAGGATCACACATGTCCTAGATTCTCAATATAGTCAATGAGATAGAAGCATCTCTGAAGGGTAATTTTCCCCCTGCATGAGCTGAGCCTGCCCTGAAGGTAACTTTTCTTTGTCCATATGATTGTGAGAAGGGCACATGACCAGAACCACAATTTGTGATGCCTGATTTATGTAACTGTGTTTGGGATTGTACCTGAGCAAGTATGCCTTACTTAGCTTTACTTCTTTAGGCAAAATGCCTTGTAGTATTTTTATATATAAAAACTTATCTTAAAATGCCTGAAAAGTGTGCAGGGAATCTTTCTGAAGCTAGAATTCTGGCTTCAGCTGCTAAGGCAGAGGGGCAGGTAAAGGAAAGTAGCAATAGATGTTATGCAGCACGTAATTCTGGGTAGTGCACAAAGCTTGGATACGGGGAGAGACACCATAAATCCTCCAGATTTTCAGGGATATGGGTCAGGGAACTTGCTGTCTCGTATTTGAGGTCGGAAGAAATTGAGAAGAAGAAAGATGTGGTGCTGACAGAGCATAGGTGAAGGGATGATCGGAAGCACAGAGCTGGGCTGAGGACAAAACATAAAGAGCAGAGACCTACTGTGACAGCTGAATAGGGGGAATTGGGGCATGCTATAAATGCGTTAAGGCTTATAAATTATGTTCTTAATGTTTCCCACATTTAGAATAAAATACAGGGTTCAGCCTCATTTTTGAATACTTTGTGCAATTCCAGCTGTCCCATCTCAAGAATATGATGCAAGTTGAGGATGTACAAAAGAAAACAGTGTGATTAGAGGGATGTCATGGCTTCTGTGCAAGGGAGGATTCAGTGACCTGGGTTTCTCCAGTTTTGAGAGAAGGTGGCTAATAAGAGGGGGAGGGGGGGCAAGATATACTGGAGCTACACAAAGTTAGGAGGGACATGAAGTAAGTGAAGAGATAGTGATTATTTATTCTCACTTGAAAAAAAACAAGTGAAGTGATCAGGCAACACCTAATTAAATTGTGGAAGTTATTGCCACAGGATGCTGGAGATGCCAAAGTAGAAATGGTTTCTTAAAGTGATTAGATAAACACATGGAAAAATTAGTTCATAAAGAGCTATTAAAGATACTGATGTAGGGCCAGGCTCCAGCTCAGGAAGTTTCAAAACTTCAGGTTTGCTGAGAATTGGCAGGACATACCCTATGCTTGTCCTGTGTTCATAACCTTTCCTTAAGCATCTGCTTTGGCTGTTGTCAAAGACAGGACAGGCTAAATCAGCCAAATGAATCTTTGGTTAACCTGCCGTGTGGGCTTCTTCTTGCTAAACCATACAGTAAAGGCCTGCACCAAGTGTCTACAGTGTAGACCAGATGCAATGTAGCGCTGGAAATTCTAAATTCTGCGTGTATTATTTCATTTGCAGTGTTATCTACTCATTTGAATAAGCCTCAATCTTTTGGGCTAAATTTAGTGGTAAAATTACGACTCTTTTCTTCCCAGTGTGCTGTCCTGCCTTGTCTTCTGCCTATCAGGTTATATTGGCACTGGCCAATATTATGTGTATTTTAATCTGGTCTGTGAAAATCATCTTTTGGTACTTCACTGTCGCTGTTTAATAAGAATACTGACCTGGGTCAATTACCTTTCATTATCTAGAAGACATCTTTTTAGAATCAGTATAACCTTTAAAAATTGATAACTAATATGTAGACCCTGGTCTATAGGTCTCATTGAAAGCTGTTCCACAATCAACTAATAAATGAAATGTAATGGAACTGCTACTATCTTTTTGGACTTATTAGTCACATCACTTAAAATAGTTTCTGCTCCAACCCCCATTGCTCTGTCTTCTTTAGATTAGCAATGTTTGCAATCTCCTGCTGAAGTGCTGCTTAGAGAGCCAGAACTGAGTGGTGAGCACAGTGGGATGCTGTGTGCATTCTGGAGCTGTTTCTAGGGTTTACTCCCAGAAGACTTTCACACCTTGTGTGACAGTCAGTAGCAGGCCAAGAAGCTTTTGTTTAACATCTATCATGCAAACCAATCTTTAGCTTGAAGTTTTGGTGGTGAACAACACCAAGAGAGCAACTGCTGCCCAGAGAATGGAAGGAGGTTACGGCTCAGAGAAGGCTGTTTGTCAGAGAACATGAGGTTTGGTCAAATGCCAAATTAATCTGTTGCAAGTTAGCTTGAGTAAATAGACATCATCTGAGACCTCCTAGTGTGTCATTAAAAGCTGAATATCGGTCATGTCTTACAGATGGGAAAACTGAAGTAGAGAAAGATTAAGTGGCTTTCCTACATGTAAAAACAGGCCACTAACAGAGCTCAGAGAAGAACTGAAGCCTCTGGAATCCTGTTTTTTTCTCTATTGGACCATGTTGCCTCAATTACAGGGAGGAGGACACCAAGGAAAACAAGCCTGGGTGAGGGGGTCTTTCCCTCTGATCTCCTTGCGTGCTGTTCCTCTAAGAGAACTCCTTCAAGGATTACAGCAAAGGAATGTGCTTCCAAAAGCCATTTTGATGAAATCCCAAGACTAGCAGCAGCAAGCAAGCCTTTCTCGCTTTCCAGCTTGATAACAAGTCTCACTGGTTGACAGTTTATTTTCTTTCCAGCAATCAAGTCTTGAGTGAAAGAGCACTTGATTCTTGAGTAGGCAATAACAAGCGTAGGCATGGAGTTGTTGCCACTTGTGCTTTCATTTCAACAGAAAAGTAGAAAACCAGATTTGCTGAAAATGAATTGAAATGTTTTCCTTAACCGCCTTCTCCATGTACATCTATTTTCTGTTGGGTTTTCTTAAATGGCATTCACAGAAGTTGACAAAGATTCCCACTTAGGTTTTCTGTCTCTTTCTTTTGGCTTTTCATTTCAGGCTTACGTAACAAGGTAAAAGATTTATCAGTCTTGCCAGCTTTTATAAAGGGTTAAATGTCTTGACTTTTTGTCCAGCTGTGGAGGTGGTGAACAGATAAGATGAAGGTGAAATGAAAGTGTTAAATCTAACAGTGAAGCTCACAAAATCTCATTATGGGCAGTGAACTCAAATGAAGAGGGAGGTCAGTGAGCAGCACTTAAACCCATGCCCTTAGAAAATCTGGTTGAATCAGGGAATGTGTTGCCTTGCTTGTGACTGTAGTGTCTAGAGGGAACATAAATTATAGACTCGACCAAGGTATCTACTTATGGAGGTAAAATAGTACTTCTGTGGAGCCTTTTTCCATTCCTATTTCGTGCAGTCTTCACCCATTCCCAGAGCTATCAACTGGAAATGGGACTAATGTACAGGTAAGCTGGCAAGTTTGGAGTTCTGGGAGCAGGAAGTATTGCTGTTTTGTAAAAAGCCTGGGGCACTGAAGTGTTGGCCTTGATTTGTATCCTGAAGGGTTACTGTGCAGAAATATTTTGTGCATAAGGGAATAGGGCTGTGGAATTACCACTCAGTGTTCCATGGGAGAGTCACGCCCAGAGAGATGATTGGTATATTCCCATTTATTGGAGTTAGATACCGTCGCTGGTAGATACCTCACAAAGTTTCTTTTCTCAGAACTGCCTACAGCATTGCGTAAATTAGTTATTTTAAAGATATTTTGGAGAAACTTCATTCTGAATTAGTTTAAATCATCAAGGCTCCACTAATTTCTTAAGTTCATTAGCATCAGATGTTACTACCATCCCAGATTCCACGATTTCCATAATGTTTGAAGAGATAGAACCTTTAAATCCCATACTTCATCAGAATAAAGCTATTTTTTTATTTCTGTTATCCTGTATAAGGTGTGTTAATATAAGAAAGTCATCTGCCATCTCCAAAAAATTCTTTGAATTTTGCTTCTAAAACTGTTCTGTGAATCATATTTTCTAGGACCTCTTACGGCTTTGTGCAAAAAATCATTCTCTTTGACATTACACAGACATTGACTAGGAAATCTCTTTATCAGTGGTTTGAATCAAAAGTAATTTTTTTTTCCTAGAATCCATTTTAGTCTCCTGTACTGCTGATTCTCAGTGTGAAAGAATCTATCTAACTGCCTGCTTTTTTAGATGGCTTTTAATGTTGTTTTTAGATTTATACAAAGAGTATTTTACCAATGAGCCTCTTCATCTTCACCACTAGAATGACTTTTAATGGACATCCAGTAGTTTCATACTAAGTAGTTTCTTTTAGCTTTATTCTCCCTAGGGAGGAATGCACTGAATGGCTGGAAATGTCAGCAGCTGCATTAGCTGAAGAGTTTAGCTGCTGCCACCTCCTAGATAAATCTCACCCTTTTTCATTTCTGTGTTTCTTACTGTTTCCCTCAAAGTCAGCCAAAGAAACTTCCTGTCTGGCATAACACAGATTAGGAACTAAATTAGCAGCTATTATAGATGGGCATTTTTCTATTTATTTCAGGGCGAAATCCATTAAAACTGGCAGAAAAGTTGGCTCCATTTCCACAGAGTCAACAAAATCAAACAGAAATATGAAGCTGAGAAAAAGTAAGGAATGTGTGCAGCTGCTGAGAGTCCAGTCCAGCTCAGCCACTGGGACTTGTAACGAGGACCTGGGCTGACCAGCAGGGGAAGTGGATTCTGTGTGGCCATGGCCACTCCCCGGGCTGTTACTTTACGTGCAGATGAGGTTTAATGTGAGAGTAAATTTGCCAACATCGTCAACCTTTCCTCCAGAGTATCTGATCATGGGCCTAGTTGGAAATTGGAAATGAACTATGTGAACCTTTGCTATTACTCAGCCAGGCAGTTTCTGTCTTGCCCTCATAAGTTGATAAAGTTGGGTGTTGCTGATAGTGATGACTTAGTCATGTGTTTTGTCTGAGAATGCCTAGAGCCAAGCCTTCTCTAAGGCCATGAGTGTTCTTGATATTAATTCTTATGCTTCATTTTGTAGGCATGTTGCAGTGGTTGAAAATAACAGATGAATGGTTGGAGAAATTTTATGTTGTAATATGTACCGACCAGCATATTTTGGTAGTTTGTTGACCTCTCAAGAAAAGCCTGTGATATTAAGTATGGGTCCTTTTATTCATGTTACGTGATCCATAAATTCAGAATTTTGGTTACCCTGTTCATTTTACACGTAAGTGTCACATGCTGTTCCTTAGGATGTAGCTCTGGATCTGTCCTTCATCCAAGTTCCTCAAAGAAAGGAGAACCTGTGCTTTACAGTGATAGAATTACATTAAACATATATAGCTGCTTGATTAGAACTGAGATCTTGTGTTCAAAGTTCTTGATGGTAAATACTGGAGTCAGCATATCTCACAGCTGTGCAGTTATTTCCAGTGCCAGAAATCAGGTTTGTAGGAAAGAGATTGTATGTCTTGAGTCATCAGTACAGATTAGCCCCCAGAAATGTTATTTAGTGTAATGGGTTATCAAACTTCACAGTGACTTTCAGAATGGGTGTTTCTACAGCTTACTGGTAAAACTGTAATATGAGATTTTATTTTTTGAGCTGCTAAAATACAGGCCACCTAATTGCCATGGTGCATATGATGTTAATGAAAATGCTGGAAGGCTTTTCAGAAAAACATTGTCACTGGTTTTGAGTTAGTCAAGCATTCGGTCTCACAAGTTTGTTCCAGTTAGAAGGAGAATTGGATGTTGGAGGCAAATGTCTTTCATGTAATCCTGTTTATTTAAAAAGATGTGCCAAGTACCTTTTCCTTGAGCATAGGAGGATCAAACAACAGGAGATTGCTTTCAGCTGGTACCCAGACTCAAAAGCTCTGTCTAGGATTTTCTTTGTGCTGCATCCCACATTTGCCCAGCCTGCATCTGGATTTTCTTTCTAAAATTCTGCTTGTCTGTTGTCCTTTTTGTCATACCCACACACCAGCCAAACAAACAATCCTTTACATAGCTTAAATTCCTGACTGTTCTTTTATAGTCCTGTTCTGGCCTGTGATAAGCTGTGTATTGGTTTCAAGATTGGGTTCAAGACTCTTTTTTTCTTTCTTTTCTTTTTGTCTTCCATTTTTAATATTATTGTTAAATGGTGTTCCTCTAGTTTGTACCATCTGTGAGCACACCTTGTGTGTCTGCTGCTGGCAGAATGGAGCAGCTCTGTGGACAAGAGAAAGGTGAATGCAGCATAAAGTAAAACTGAGGCCCAGGTAATCTGCCGACTCATTGTAGAGCAAGAGGCATAAGCATAAATCTTCTTGAGTACTGATTTCAGTGATTAATGTCTTATTTTCTTTTTTCAGCCACTCAGGTTACAGAATAAACAAACCAGAATTCTAAAGTGGAGATGATGATGATGATGATAATCATAATAATAGATTGTGTCTGGAAGCTGAGCAGTTCTGGTTGTGCTTCCTTACTTACAAATCCCAAGCATAATTTAACATAATTTGTCCAAGCAGCACAGTGCTCTTTTTTCATGTCCCTTTCCCAGACCACCTATCCTTCTTGTGGAAATGTCCCCAGATTCTTTCATCTCCCTCCGGGAAACTGGCAGACAGTTATGTAAACCCAGCAGGCAGCACCAGCTTTTCAGTGGCACTCAGGACTCTCTTACAGCAACCCCTGAGCTAGAGGCCATCCATCTGCAGCACCAGAACTGAAGCTTCAAATCCCTTTTCCTCAGCACACTCAAGCAGAAATAGACAAATGGGGCGCAGGGCTGAGTTTGCCACGTCCATACGTGCTTGTGGATAACTTACTCTCAGGATATCAGATTTGCAATAACCTAAAGCCGTTAGAAATGGTTCATGAACATTCAGGCGTGCATACATAATTCATGTTAACTGAATACATTTATGTGCGCGCTCATAAAACGGAAACAGGTTGCAACTTATTAGTGGAATAAATGGAATTGCTTCTTTATAGCGTGTGTTTTACGCTTCTCCCTAATTTAAAGGTAGATCATTAAAATATAAAGTTGGCTGATAATTACAATAAATACTCCTATAACGTTTCTACTTGCCAGCTTGTACACAATCTTCCTTTGTTTCTCTTTAAAAACATTTATTTTATTTCAGTTTGTGCAGTATATGCCATGAGGATTTAAAATCTGTGTACTGGTGGGTAACTAACTTCTAAATGAAGGCTTGAAGTAAAATATCAAGTTTTACCTGAGTTAAATTACTTTTAGTGGAGATTTGTTGAAAGGATTGAATCTACTTCACAATGGCTTTTGCTCTGGGCTAAATTCCTCCTACATTATTAGACAGCTTTACCAGTGTTATGTCACTGTTGTCTAGAGGGAGAAAATAACCCACAAGAAACATCACTTATGTTGTGTTGAGTAGGAAAAAAGTGGTGGAAACAGGTGTTCTGCATAAAAATATCTATATTTTACAGTATAAATCCTGAAAATGGAATGACTCCCAACCATTTTAATTTACATGAAATGGTGAAGGACCAGATCACATGTGGCATCACATTAGACTCAGAGAGCTGTGTGTTTTTGGGAAATACAATATGTGCCTCAGCACTACGAAGGAACACGCAAAGGCTTTTTTAGTATTTTTTTTTCAGTGTTTAAAAATAAAAAGTCCTTACATAGTTACAGTTCTGAGCTTCACAGCAGCCAAAAATAATTTTTCCTATACTCAAAAAATTAATGTCTATCTTGGGGCTTGATATTTTAGCAGATTAATAAGTAGGCATGCAATTTAAATCTTACTGCAGTCAGTGCAGGAAAAGGTGTCCTGTGGAAGTTAAATTTCAGAAAGGTCTAGAATCTGAGTGTCTTATATGTCTACAATTTAAAATCTGAGCATTTTAAATTATTTTAATTATTTAATTTAAGCAAAAGCCACATTAACCATTTCAGATTTAATTTTTATTACATAGTCTTAATCATAGTGATCTATATATTTGTAAATAAAAAATCCAAATACATTCATTATTTATTCTTCATATCAGTTTAGTACTACCTTATTTTTGGGATTAAAGACCATGTGAAGGAAGGCAGTTTCAAAGCCACAGCTCTTGCACCAAGAGAATTAACTGAAGTTAGAGTAATTGGAATGACTTGTATTGATTCTCTGATGTATTCTTTTATTTTTGCCACAAAGCGAAACAATTTTGCCACAAAGCAAAACAATTATAAATCTTAAATCTGTACACATTGATATGGGATGTAATACTTCCTGTTCTGCTAATGTTCAAGTAATCATATTTACAGGATTTGATGCATGAAGTTTCTTATATCTTTGCCCTTCCTATTTTATGGGAGTTGAAGTATTAACGAAGTATTAATTAAAACAAAAAAGCTCTGGATTTTTTTAAGACCCACACAGTTGGATGAAGCTTTTCTCTTTCCTTATGCAAGTCTACATCCTCAGTATTTTCATCTTTGCTATTCCTCCTTAGAATGAAAATGTTAACAGTTTGTCCAGTTTTATCATAGCTGACACCCAAAGCTCCATACCGCACAGCTTTCCTGTTTAGAAATGCTCTGAGACATCCTGCTTTTGTTGTGGGGTTTTTCGTTGTTGGTTTGGTTTTGTCTGACAGAAATCCGTGAGCTTACAAGTGCTTTCTCATGTTGCATGAATGAAGGTTGGATGCTACCTGGATATGGGGAGCAGAAGACGGGAATGTTTTCAGATGAACTTGGAAGTTTGGCTCTGGCACAGAGCGTAAGTAGCAGTCACTGCTGTAATCACCCCAATTCTTTGGCAGATTGGTTAACAGCAACCTGGGGTTTCGTGGCCGTGAGTCTGACGTCTAGGTCAGACTACCCAGGATGGTTAGAACTTTAATTCCCTTGCATTAATCCTTTTGATGTACGCCATGAAAGCGTAGCCTGTAGCTGTCAAATTATATACGCGCTGTGGGTGTAGTCTGTTTAAGTTCAGGACTTAGCATCATGTATTCCAATTCAATTTATTTTTATATCTCATCTTTCACACAGAGGGTCTGAAAATGCTCAGCAGTGAGAGACAGAATAATGAGATAATGCTTTACAGAACTGTGAAAAGTGACTTGCATATAGATAGCAAGCAAGGCAAAGGTTGGACTTGAGTGAGAGAAGACAGCTGTAAATTAAAAGCAGGAGTAGTATAAATACAGAGCGGTTCTGATAGAAGAGACTTGAAAAGTGTATGGAAAAGGTTTGTGTTAACTTCCTGTAAGGGTCAGTAGTAGAATAGTAAAGCTTCCTACATATTCAGTGATGAAACATGGTGCTAAATGATATTTTGCATTGCAGGAATTTGTGTTATTGGGATTGAACAGCGTGCTTCTAAATTTGTTACTTAAGGGAGAAATAATATAAGAACGGAAAGGTAAAAACCTTGTGATAGCACCTGGCTGATGACAGACAGAGTTCCTACTGAGGGGCTTAATCAAGGCATGATTAAACTGTGTGAAGGAAGAAAAAAATATCAAGAAAGGGGGGTATAAAGATCATTTAAGACAAAACTAATTCCGGTCTGAGCGAGAATCATAATGACAGTATGGAAATAGTTATAAACCTTCTGGCAGGGAATGGCAGTGAGGGGAGGTGACAAAAATATAGGAGTCTGTGGAGATTATTAGGTACCTTGGATTGGGTGGTCATTCCCAGATCATTTCACATGTCTTTCACCCAGAACATTTTCTCATTTCTCCCAACCTGCAATATCCAGCAATGCAAAAAGAAAGTAGATTTTCCCATCGTGAGATTTTATCCTGGTTTTCTTTGTTAAAGTCTTTGTGACTTTCTTGGTAAGGTCTGAGTCTTGTGATGTTTAGGGAAGCAGTAAAACTGAGTTCTTAGCTGAAGACAGTAGTAGCAGAATCAGAGAGAACATTCTACCCTTGAACTCCTCTGCAGAAAAAGACAATATACCACAGATTCACTTCCCCCACATTCCCGACATACTTTAGTTGCATACACACAACTCCTGATGTAGACCAGATTTGAATTGAGGACCATAAATAAATTTACATCGATTGCATAAAATTGATGGGCCAGCCTGAAACAAGCATAGAAGCTGAGGAGAAAAAAAAAAAAGTTGAAAGTACAGAGCCTTAAGCAGTGAAGAATGGAAAGGGTATATAAAGCCTAAAAGTAGAAAAAAGCTTCAAATATAGACTTTACTCTTTGAGGACAGCATCAAAGGCTGATTGTTGGAAAGGTTTGGGAAGGACAGAGTATAAATAACCAGTGCTCTTCTGGTCACTCATCTCTATTTGACTACATGTAGGCTGCAGTCTCAGGTTGCTTGCGTCCTATGAGACTGAGTGGATAACTGATTTTTAGATAAAAAGCAGATGTCAATGTATTATCAAATAGTTCATGGTCAGAAGTAGCTGGAAAAAAGGCATGGCAAAAAGATGAAGTCATCACAGTAGGAAAATGTGTCATAAGGAAGATATCAAGAAAAAGTAAATGGATCTCCTTGTTGGAGACAAGAAGAGTCCTGCCCCAAAACTGCCAAGTGAATCTGGATGGTCTTTGCTGACTTTCACTGAGCTTCTGAAAAGACCTGGTTTAGAAGGTAACCTCACTCTGATTTGCAGAGTCATGAGCATCTGTGTACAGCTTCCTGCAACTTTTTGATATACACCTTAATATGCAGTGTAGCATGCTATAGAATTGAATTACCACAGAAATTGCTTTATTCCCAAAGTTCCTTTTATATAAATGAGCTGGCTGGAAACAATCGACAATTGCGGGGTGTTTCATACCCAGTGATGAATTTGTCATAGGACCACAATATAACTAGTTATTAAATATTGTGAATATATTATCTACTAATAAGAAAGCCACGCTGTTTAGCATCATTACACTGAGAAATCACAATGACCCTTAACATAAGTCCTGACACAAATTATTATTGTTTACACAGACCTCCCAGCAGCCTGCTAATTGCAGTTTGCCAGTCAAAGTTTTGTAACTGTGATGCCTGAGACAGTTTATTCTTTTACATACGGTACGGGGTTGTAGTGAAGATTACTGGCGTAGTGCATAAATAAGCTCTGATTTCTGCTCCCTTTCCACATATGTTATGAAAACAGAAAGCGTGTTTGAAATTGCCCGGGTAATCTGAGAGGATGCTATTTTGCATCTTCCCTCCATCTTTTTTGTCAAGAACTTTGTCGTAGTTGGTGTAAAATTGTAGCATGCTGAGAAAGGTTTTGGATTTAAAAGATTTCATCACCTTTAAATGACAGTCAGTGGGGGAGCTTAACTGAACTCCTGCACTTTCTGCTCTATGGAGTAGTTAATAAAATATGAACTTAGCACACAGTCTAATATTGATTTCTCTGGGAAAGACTGGATTGATATTAGATAATGATGTTGCATATGGACAGAAAATGTCTTAAAAGACCTATTCAGCTTTTTGGTATTCACACTGCGCTTTCAGCACATTCTGCAAATATATCAGAACATTTCCTATCTAACCAAAATGACTGCACCTGATATTTGTCAGAATGTTTGTCAGCATTCTCCCTGTGCCTCAGTGAAATGCTTTAGGTCAGGTTTTGCAATTTAGGAGCTTACTTAGAGAAAGTGGTGATGTACCCTCTGAAATTCAGACAAGGAAACCTTCCAATACACCTCAAAATAACAAGTGTTGGCTTTGCTGTCTTTCAGAAAATGAGTCAAAGAATGCTCTGGCCATTCTTTGGGGAAAGCAAAACCTTGACTTTCCATTCCCTTG
This sequence comes from Rhagologus leucostigma, assembly GCA_013397725.1. Lineage (NCBI taxonomy): Eukaryota > Metazoa > Chordata > Aves > Passeriformes > Rhagologus > Rhagologus leucostigma. The sequence goes on from VZTD01002215.1 coordinate 1,364,907, forward strand.
CATTGCTAGCCCAGAATCTCTGCTGTATCTCTACAAAAACATGATCATAGTCAGGAAAGTGTCAGGGAATGCCAAAAATTTGGTTAACATTAGGGTTGGGAAAGGAAGAGTTCTCTCAGCTACTATAGTGTGTAGGGTAAGTCCTTCAGTAGTTTTTGGTACTGAATTTATCTTAATGTCTTTCATTTATTAAACCACAGATCTAGTCAAAAGACCAACTATAAAAAATTCACTTTTGCTCGTACTATCTCTCTGCTGAGATTTTAAGAATGTTGTATGGAATAATGCTCTATATAATTGAGAAGAGTGTATCTCCTATTTTTGGAGCCTTGTTTTGCAGTAAGCCCCAGCCAGTATTAGGGTACAGTACATTTAAAATAAATTGTTTAGAAGTGGATAATGAAAGCCTAGCAAAAGGAACAGGGTGGAAATGTGAACAAGAGGTTGGAGATTGGGCTCTGTGGCATGTGGAATATAGAGGGGTGTAGTTAAGACGGGAATTATTGTCGTCAGGGGTAGCAATAGACTGTCCTAAATAAGGGGATGAGTATTTTCCCTCAATAAAGTCTGAGTATCCTTATGAAGAAGCTACAATAGCTCAGTCTGAAAGTATGGGCCTGATCTAGAAATAATTGAGAGAGGATATTTGGCTTGTGGTACATGGTGGTCAGAGTAGATGACAGGAACTGTCTTTTATGGCTTCAAAAATATGACTATTTGTTTTTCAAAGGATCTGCCTCATAAGACAATGAAGTCTGGTTATTTTTTTATTTGTCTTATAGGTGACCACTCTTGGAGTCTTCTGACATCAAATTCTTAAACACTCATAATGCCTTAGAAAGGCACTTCCTTACCTTCAAGTAAGGTAGCACAAAGAAAACACAAATATTTTTCCTTCAAACTAAGTACACATTACATATATCTATCTTTTTCTTCTACTAACTTTTCTTTAAAGTATTAAAGCTTAAATGACTGTTCACTAAGTTTATTTGCTTTATACACGAAGACTGAGGTTTTCTGAATGTAAGAGTACAGATAAAAAGCTGCCATATTGAAACTGGTTAAAAGAATGGCAGAAGCCTATAGGTGGTTACTTTGTGAGAGAACCTTGTACATTAGGATAAAAATCCATGTGCGTTTCTAATGGCGTAGTTCAATCTTGTATGTGGTGGCACAAGTTCAAGTGTTTTTGTATTTCTTTCTGAAAAGTGTGTTCTTTATTTACTTCATCTTTAAAATAATGTGGATTTTTTTTTTCAGAGATTGGGGTAAGGTGTTTTAAAAAATATATTGATTTTATTTTCCTTTCGTTATTAAAACTAGTATGAGTAATGCCAAAAGGGAAAAGTTGAAGAATTCACCCAGAAACATATTTAGCCGCGAGGAATAGCTGTGACAAATATTTCTTTCCAGTAAAGCTTTAATCTAGTGAGCCTTGGAGCTTTGGAAGTGGTGACATGCTCTAGGAGCAATGTGCTGATGTTGCCCTGGCTCGAGCAACCCAGAACTGTGGGTGCCTCAGGGATCTCAGCCTTTTGGCCATTTGCAGCACTGGGCTGCGCAAACCACACAATTCCTCACCCTACTGAAGTGACAAGAGGAAATCTGATGGGCTGTGGCCCCCAGAAGGGCAGCTTGAACAGGACCCTTGATTGCCACTGATATTGTGGGAAAGATACTTTGAGGTCTTTGACCTTGTGTGGTAAAAGTCTCTCTTCAGCATCTACTTCCTCCCAGAACATCTCTGGGTTTAACAGCACGTGGTGCCTTGGTTCCACACCAACTCCAAGGGAAGGCTGCCACCTACTGAACTCCTGATTTTGTTGCCTGCAACATCTGTATTTGCCAATTTCTCACCCAAAGCAGTGACCAAATCCTGCCTTTTATCGCAAGGAATGTGTGATGATCTAGGTCCCTGCAAGACACAGCTCTATATATCACTGCAAATCTGGATGAGATTACTGCAGCCTGGCACTTGCTAACAGATACATTTTTTCTTTTTGTTGCAAGTATTAGAACATGTATTTTAACACACTAATTATAAGAGACAGCAATCAAACTGATGATAACAACAGCCCACATAGCATTGCTAATATCTGATCCTGATTTGAACTCTTCACTGCTGTAAGTGCCGAAATGCACCGCTAAGGATTTCTTTGGAAATCCACTAATAATTGAGGTGATGTTTCAGTCCCAGTCTCACAAAATTTAGAGTTGTCTTTAAAAAGAATTAAACCAATAAGACCCCTCACACTTCCCACTAGATGCTCAAGTGAATTTCATCAAAGATTGTCATGCAAAAAATTTCGATTATTGTTCCATCAATATGGGTGAGATAAAGTATATATTTACCCCATAAACTCTTCTATTCATTCCAGGATGACTGAAATTTCAGATCTCTTCATGGTTTCTCCTTCTGAAAGTCTTTCTTTCGGCAAAGCAGAGGGAAAGAAATTCCGTTTTTGGACATGTGCATATTCATTTCCAACGGAAAACAGGACAACTTCAGTTTTGTATAAAAACTGAATCTCACAGAGTATTTTGGACACCTTTTAGATATAGCTTCAAACTTTTGTTCAGAGTTGGTGATTTGGTTTCTCATGGATCATTTGGATTAGAAGATGACAGTAGTAACTTCATGGAACAAAGACAAGTATCTGCATACTACAAAGCTTTGTTTCACATGCCTCTGCTAGGGGGGAAAAAAAGAAGAGACTGAAATAAATACTAAAATGGGAGCAATGAGGGTCTTTATGGTTGGGAAAAGTACTTTGAGAGTTCTATAAAAGGATTAGCTTAGATTTGCATCACAGTCTTTTGGTGACCCTGTATAAACAAACTTCAGCATCTGATAACTTGAGGTCTTTCCTTTCAGCAGCTGCTGGACCATTTGTAAAATTAAGATTGTTCATAGTTCTTGCCACACTTCAGCAAAATCATCTGCAGACAGTCTCTCAAAATTTGGCAGAAAATAAGATAATGGATGGGGAAAAAACACAATAGAAAACACAACTGCAGAAGCATCGAATCTATATATTTTATTTTATTTTATTATGATTTGCACGATTTAACTGTCACTGTGCAAAATAGGCAGTTCTGTTCTCTGCATCCAGCCTGGCAGAAAATTATCTTCAAGCGAGATCAGCAACATCTTGTGTCACAATTGAGTTCCTGGTATTGCTAGACCACAGAGGTAACTCATGGCCAGAAAATTCTCATTACTTCAGTATTTTCTGCAGTTACACGTTCCTTTTGGTTGTGCAGTGTATTTCTTAAGAGCCATCACAGTTCACAGTTGGTGTACTTTAGTGGAGGTAAAGTTTCTTCTAGGTGGCAGGTGATTCTAGACATCCCACACCTTGGAAAAAACGGGTTGTGACTCAGTCATAGCAGAATCTACCCATACTCCTTCACCTTAGTCTTGCACTCGTTTAAAGGAATTATCTCATGGATTCGCTCTTTTTCCTCTCAGGCAGCCACAGCCCCTGCTGTAGCTGTGTACTTTGGGGAGGGTGCAGATAAGACCTGGTACAAATTAGCCAAAATGTTCACTCTGAGCTTGAGGGAAATAGGGGATCCAGCCCTGTTTTTAGTCTAACTACATCAGCACTGCTTCAGGCATCCTGAACTGGTTATATTGCTTTCAGAAAAGAACAGCTGACATAACCACTCTTGTTTTGTGATGAAGCAGAAAATTCAGTAGAAACAAGCTGGTATAATGTGCTTTTTACGCCTTTTTCTTTGCCCTCCTCCATAGTTTCCATTCTTGGGTTCTTTTCAGGTGAGTTCTCCTACTCATAAAAGCTGACAGGTTTCAAAGGATGTTCAAACAGCTGGTTCTGATGTGATGGTTGCCTTTTCCAGCAGGCATTGCCTTGAAACCCATCAAGTCTTAGCCATCTTTCATAGGGATCAAGGGCTCAATTCTAGAAAATATTAAAGCATCCAAGCGATTGCGATTGCAGTGAGATTACTCATGGGCTTAATGTGCTTAGTACCTGCCTGATTCATGCTATAATAGGAGGCTCTTTGTGCTGTAGAAGGAAAATAAGAAGAGGCTTGACTCTGTAGCTTGTTAGGTGAAGTTCAATAGTAAAGCTCTCATCATCAAATAGTTGGTATTTAGGAGATGCTTCTATTTATAGAAGCACGCTTTCTTTGTTTTATTTCCTTGCAGTGTTTATTCAGAGATTCATCTTTTCTGATTATCATAAATATGTAGGTTGCTAGAGGCGCTTTTATATGTCATGCTTCTTCCTCTGTGCAAGAACAAACTGATGCTTTATTCTATTTGCAGCAAATTGTTGCTGAGTATAGATGGTGCAGAGCAGAGAGCTTCATGTGTTTTCTTTGTTTCTTTGCAGAAAAATGAAGTGACAGGTGCTTAGCCTCATTTTTCATGCTAGCTTTGCCATGCCATTTTCACCAATAATGAAGGCAGCTGCCAGAGCTTGAGGAAATCAGGCGAAAAATTCAGCTGGCAGGTAAACCCAGTCACTTTAAGAAATGTAATCTTATGGTAGCAGATGGTAATTAAAAGGCAGAAGAAATAAAATTTTGTCTCAGTTTTCTGCACTGTTACATCAATTAAATCTGCAATAGAAATGCGAGCAGAAAATATAATTTATTTTCATGTGGCTACCCAGTATGATTGTATGCAAATCTAATGATTTGTTTTGCAAAGACAATTGCAGGTTTTTTTTTAACCTAAGTAGAATAACTGATCATTTCCAGAGAGCGTGTGTGCGCAGTAAATCTTCAATCTTTAATATCCCTAATGCAATGAAAAGCATCTCCTTGTTTTCTATTTGTTGTTAAACCTCAAATTATGTTCTGCTGCCTATCCACTTCCAGCTTTCAGTAACACCAATTTAAATCTGAGCAATTCAGTCTATCTGAGTGTGGAGAACTAATCTAGCTCAGGCCTCAGCAGGGGTGCATCCTGTTAAAAGAGAATATCCAAAAAGTGCAAGACTGAACTGGGTAAGAGTTGTTATGATCTTGCAGGAAAATGATGTTTCAGCTCTGACAAGATTTCTAAGGATTTTCTGTTGTTCCTGCTGCTTGCAGACATCTAGCTTTGAGGACAGAGCCTTATCATTTCTCATATGTTACTACTTATGGCTTCTAGGATCACGAACAACATGTGCAAATCACTTGAAGTGTGAAATAATTACATAATTAAAGCTCATTATGGCAGAGGCGAAATGCTGCTGTAGCTATGTCACTGTTTCCGGAGCTGGCTGGGATTTGCAGGGTTTTTATGAGTCATGCACAAATATTCACCCGATTTTAGAAAAATTCACCCAATTTCAAATGTTACAGTATAATCAAACTTGAATGATATTTTGCTAAGTGCTGTTATTAATTTTTAAAAGACATTGGGTTATTTAGTTTAAAATTGATTGACCAGATGTTTATTTCGTATTTCTGCAGATCCAAGCCAGGTTTGCCTGTGATGCTGAAACCACACTTGCTTTCTTACCTCTCTTGCACCAAGTCTGCATTAAAGACAGAAAGAAATAACCTAGATATGTTGTTTAAAAGTGCAGTTCCCAGTTCTGCTGTCCCATTGACTGATTGCTGATGACTTCGAACATAATGGAAATTTTATCGCTGTAGCTCTCATTCTAGTGAGACTGGCATAGCAAGAAACTTTTTTTTTTTTCAGTTTTTCTTAAGTGTTCAGTTGAGCAGAAATGCAAACACACTCCTTAAAGCTACACTGATCAAAAGCATCACTTCAGACCAATGAGTTAGTTTTAGTTGTGTCTGATGGAATTCCTGCTCATTTAAACACACAAAAATAGATGATCATAGAAATATCTGGGATTTTTATAGGTTCTTATGAGTAACAATGAATATTAGCTTTGAATCAGAATTCATTTTTATTTCACTTTTCCCCATGGAGTATCTCCATGCCTTTGCATTTAAGAAAATACGTAGCATTTAACTGAGAGATTTCACCTAAGAAATTCCAAAGAGAGAAAAACCTGGAGGGGGGAAGTGCGGAGAGGGCGTCTAATTAATTGAGAGGCAGCCATACCTGTCTTTCCAGGTGCAAATTTTCCAGAGTGGGATCACCTGTCGTGAGTGGATGCGACAGGCATCAGACTCTTGACTGATGCCGCACACGTGGCAGAGAACCACCAGGTAACACAGAGAGAAAATGTGGGGCCACGGCTTCTGATCCAGGTTGGGCTGGTGGTGACTGGAAACAGCTTTATCTTCTGGCATGGTCTCTGAGGTTGGCTTTTGATGTGTTTTTTTTTTTATTCCAGGTCACCAAGTTTGCCCCGTGGTCACTGCTGCTGAGCACTGATGCTGGCAGGCGCGGCCTGGGCCAGGGGTAGAAGAGGAGCAGAGGCTGCAGTTCCTGTCACACCCCACCTGCCCCGGGCTGGCTGAGCATGGAGGGAACTTCAGCTTCTCTGGGGCCCAGGTGCTGCTTTTACACACACATCAGGTAACAAATCCCTTGACACATCGCTGAAGTTGTGGGCAAGCAGAATGTGGAGCGGTGAAGTCTGGCTCTATTAAAAAACCCTCTGTACGTGCATCTGGGCAGCAGCAGCTCGCTGAGCCTGTGGCTGGGGATGCCTCCTACAGCTCTCAACACATTTCCTTTGCTCTTGCTGCCATCCTGACCCAGAATGTTCTTGGTAGCTCATTCCTTGAGCTCTTGTTCTCCCAGGACTGCTACTATTTCCGTGTGGTGTGGTACTCTGAAACATTTATGTCCACAGAGGCCACAAACACATTTTCTCTAGAGACCCAGGCCGTGGCTGAAAGGTTAGGGGTTTAACCTATCCTTCCAAATATCAGCTTGTAACTTCCTAGTTTTCGTCATGTTTGCCTCACCACACTGCCAAGCCTAAAATACTTCTGAGTATCAGAGATTACCAAGCAACAAAATAAATAAAGGAATTAGCAAGGGAAGAGTACAGGTGTGAGAAATTTTCCCTGCCTGCTCTTAGTTAAATGGGAGAGCACTTGATAATGTTGCTTAGTACTCTTTTTTTTTTTTGCAGCCTTATCATTGCATTTGGGCATCGAGTAAGGTACTCCACCACTGTTAAGCCTTTTGCTTTTTCTAGACACTGATTTAACCTCTGAGTTGTTCAGCTGCAGGTTTTAGATCTGGAAGCTCCATTTGTACCTGGCTTTGCAAAGGTAAATCTGTAAGAGACTCTGAATGCCTGGGGTAGCTGAGGATGTTCATTGTTGTCTGAGAAGCCAGTGCTGCTGGTTTTGAAATTTTATCTGTGCCCTCTGAGAAATGATCTTTTTATATACCCAAAGGATAAAAACCCCTCATCTAAGGCCTTCCAAAAGATGAGTGCTGTATTCCTCCTGCCGGGAATTTGTCCTGAAGAAGGAAACAGAGGCTTCACTTGATTTCTCCTCTCACGCAGAAATCAATCAAGAAGGTAATACGAAGTTAAATTTTGAGAATGTGCAAAGCAAACTCCATGTGTACTGCCACTGGGCACTCCATAAAATGATGCTCTTAGGAATTTTGTAGCCTTATTCTTAAAGTGTCTTATTTGGGGCAGTTAGAGAACCCCAATAGTCTTAAAATGCTGAACAGCCTTTCCTGATAAATTTGGGTTACTGGATGTGCTGCATCCATGACTAAAATCACTGATAATAAATAAATAACTACTGGTTTCAGTATTTATGCCCTGTCCTTTGTAAATCGTCTAAGCGGTTTCCTCCTCCATTTTCAGAGCTGACAAATTTTGGGCATGGTTTGAGAAATAGCAGGGGTGTTTGGGCTAGGAAATGCTGTGGTCCGAAAACAAAATCGGAGGGGTTAAGTATGCTCTAAAAGAGGGAGGTGAACTGGGAGAACAAGAAAATAGTTTGGATTCAGTTTGACATTTTCCTTTATAATACTTGCCCTCAGTCAGCTTGTTCAGCGATAGTAATTTCTCAGCACAATGTCAGGTACATAAAAGAATGTGACAGCCTTCCCTGCTAACCCAGGCTGCCTGATAGAAATTATCATTCATTATCATTATTAGTGTAACTAACCAAGCCCAAGTCTGATCCCATTCCAGTGGCACTGACATGGCAAAAGTCCCAGTCACATCAACAGTCTCAGCTCAGGCCTGGAGCTCTATTATTTGAAGAAATCCAATGGTGATTACTGACTGGAGTTCTCTTATTTTATCTGGGATTTATGTTTTGTTTTTTAATGGAGTGTGTTAAATGAGAAGCTTTAAAAGACTAGCTACTACAAGAAAAATAATTTAATGTGATTTTATAGTTTTTATATATGTTACCAGATGTAGCCAATTAATCAATAAAACAGCTTTTCTTGGAGAGCATTCTACTCCAGTGGCTAAACTTTCATAATTACCCTGCCACCATAATTAAAAATTATCTAGGCTCCTTCCTTCTAGTTTTTTCAAGCTGATGAGAAACTGATAGGATGGAGTTTCAGCTTAAGTGACATCTTATCACCTGGCAACTTCCAAATGCAGGGTGTTTCAAAATCTCAAATCTCTAAGACTGCACATTACTTTGAGGAAATGTGTCAACAAAATGCTGTCAGCTCCTTGCCTCTTGACAAGCTGTACAGATTTCAGATGACTCTTAACCGTAGCTTGTCCATCAAATCGGCAGATGTCCTTTTTGGCACTATGGGTAGAACAGTTAGGGTGGCTGGTGGCTTTTTTAAAAGGCAGGAAAGAGTTTCTGATTGTAACTGTGGCCTAAGATCTAGTTTTAAATGAGTAGAGAGGAACAAGTGATGCTTTTTGCTGATGTACCTGGCAATGGGAAGAAGGAAGCCCTGAAGACTTTGGAACTTCACTCATCTGATCTTAGACAGGGATGGGGTGTCCTGAAGGACAAGAATGACTAACTGAAAGCTGCTTCTCTCAGCCCTTGAAAGTGAAACAAACGCTCAGAGCACTTGCTCAGGCTGCAAAGTATCACACATCTTGATGGTTTTTACTGCTGTCGCTGTAGTGTGTAATTTCCACCCCTTCAAGAGGGACAGCACTGAAATAGCACCCACTTCCCCGTCTGAGAAAAGCCTCTGCTTGCGAGGTGCTTCTGGCTGCTGTTACCCATCCTCTTGTGGATTGGCCCGGCTGGAGAGGTCCAGCTGTTTCTGTTTTCATTGGAAGGGACTATAACACACAGATTCAGCAGGTTTAATGTTTTACATGCCAGTTTAATAGATTGTTAGGCTGGAGCATCTTGTCATGAGTCGAGAGATGGTAGAGTGCCTCTCTCAGATTTATGTGTGTCCTGTGGGCATCCTCGTGCTGTACTTACCTGGTGCCTTTTTGGGTTGCTTTTACTCCCTAAGGCCACTGTGCATATGCTTCTCAAATAAAACAAAACTGAAGGCTACGGAATAAATGTTTGTAGAAAGAAAAGCTGATCTTTTCTATCATATGGATTCTTCAGGTTTAAATTTAAGCTGGTTGAAATAGCTTTGGACAGCTACACTTTAAAGGATATTTCTGTAAAATTTGCAGGCTTTGACTCTATCTTTGCTTGCAAATTAAATCTGATTTCCTCTACATTCTGTAATAGCTTGCAGTTTTGTTTTCCCTGGCACAAAAGCTCTTTCCGTTTGTCCTTCAAGGTAGACGGCTCTCCCTGAGAGAGAGATTAGTTTTTCTCACTGGAATTTCAGACTGCAGGATGACAGTCTTCTCTGGCACACACTAAGCTCACCACCATCGACAGTGTACATGAAATCATAATCAAAGACAGATGCCTTTGCCTGTTATAAATAATCAGTGCTGCTTGCACAGACCAGGAAAAATCCTTGTTTAGACTGGTCTTACTTTCTTTCTTGGACCTCTGTATTTCCCTTGGCCTTCCTTTTTTTTTCATCTTTTCTCTGTCTCTAATTCTAGATATTTGCCTAAGGAAATAAAAGGAATGGGGAAAGTAGATCTTGGCACTCTCTGAATTCTCAGCGGATAACCCTATGGAGCGAAATTAAATACACATGACATATAAAAGGGAACAGCCTTTTAATTTATAGCAAAAATCCCAGTTCACAATAAATCCGTTCTTTCCTGTTTGTTCATGTGCATGATGAGAACATGTCATATGCTTCTGTGAAGCTGATATAGGAGCTCTTTGTTCTGTGTAGGATTAATTTTTTGTGAATTGGTGAAAGGTTCTCTGTAAATATCAAATAGCAATTGTGAATACACTTTTAAATAGGTGATCAAGTTCACTTGCTTTTGTAGCAAAACCCAGTTCAGCACCCTTTATTTTAATAGCTTCTTGTAAAGGTGTTGTCCTGCCAGCTACAAATTGTCCTCAAGTAGTGGTGAGATTTCTGTCATGTCAGGGCTCAGGTTAGAGCCTCATCTGAGGGAGTATTTTCAGATCTCTTTGTGGAAAAATTCTGCTCTGGAGGTGGATGCCATTAGGATTTTTTAGCCCTGCGCAGTGCTCAAAGCACTCCTGTGCTGAGTGTTGGGTAAGGTTTTCAGCTGCAGACACCACCCTATCAACATGCTTCTAATTCAAATGTTCTGCACTCTTCCTGACTAAACTGTGTGAATGTTTTGCTGTGGTGTTTTGCCCTCTAGGCTTCCAAATTCTTGTGCTGGTTAATTTTTTTCAGGAATGTATAGAGTGATGAGGCAGGGATTGTGAAAAGAGCCCCGTACCACTAATGGGTTGCTGCTACACCAGCAACCATGTTCTGTGTTCCTACAGGAGTTTTGCAAAGGCCTGACATTAAGAAACGAGAATATAATTTTGCTTTGTTTTTTTAATCTCAACGGTTTACCACAAAAAAACACCACTGCCAGTGCTTTGATAGAACTCCAGGCTGGTCCCGTTCCAAGAGACCAAGGCTTTTTTTCCCCAAAGGTCAGCTTGTTCATGATAAATTAGGGATCGAGAAGCCTTTTTTTTCCTTTCTCCCTGCTTGATTTGTTGGGGTTTTTTTTTAAACACATGGGCTAATTCCAGTATTAACTGCTTCAACTCTTATTTCACCATGGTAAAAAATAAATTGCTATAATTGCTTGCCCATTACTATTTATAGTGTTCTCCTTTACTGACTGTTTTCCTCCTCTGCACAAGACCATAAATACATTAAAGAGCAAAGGAAGGAATGATTGGTTTGCTTTTGACATGTAGGCTCTCAAGCTTGTTGATATTAGTCACATTAATTAATCATCTTGTAGACTATAGGTTTTATTAACAGAAGTATCCTTTGATTCGAGTAATTAACCCACTCCTGAAAAAAATACACACTCTTGGCCTTAAGGTGACTTATTGATACCAGTTGCCACAAAAACCGTGCCAGATAGGTCAGATGTGGTTAAACTGGCTCCTGGATTTCTGAGCGGCACTCGGGCTTTGCCTGTCACAATTTTGCCTGATTTTCCACTTCTCTGGGACTCATTTAAAAATATAATAATACAAGTCTAATGAGCTGAAATCCCCCTGCTTCAGCTGCCCTGGCCTCGGTAATACTATTTCCCCCGTCCTCTGCAGCGAGAAGGATCTGACTCCATTCAGCCACTTGTATTTTCCTCTCTCTGAAAATTTCCTTGGCCAGCAGTTCAGGGAGTGTGCAAGGGAAGGCCCGAAGCAGTCTGTGTTTGCAGACCAGCTCTTTCATTTATAGCCTGTGCGACTTTGTCACTCTTCTCTTAGGATGCATTCTAGGGAATGAAAACCCCGCGGAGCAAGGTACATGATCAAACTGTCACTGAAATTCCTGCTCTATCCGGAGTGCCATTGAGTCTTTGGGAAGCCTTTGAGTTAGGAAGTGGCATGTTTCCTGAGAGCTGATACTCTGTGTTTTAGATAAAGGTGTGGCAGAAATGTCACACTGAAAATATCCCAGTGGATATTTACACCCATTTAATCACAATTTGGAGAAGTGTGGCGAGTATCACTGGTGATATGAATGCTGCGCATTGACTTTCCAGCTCTACTGGATATAGCTTAATCATATTTGGTTAATAAAACCGAAACATAAACTGTGCTTTGTTCTCTGGAAGAGGTTTCCTTTTTTCCCCCTCCTTTGTGTTTTCTTTCTTTCCACCCTGTTGTTTTATTTGTCTGTCTCTGATAAAATGACAAATTAGAATGAAAGCAAATTAAATGACAAATTAGAATGAAAGCAAATTAATTAACTTTGTAAGGGAATGCTGAATTATACTGTCTTTGGGTCACAGTTGCAAAGAGAAGCATCTTGTCCAGAAGCATGAATTTCACTAAAATGTTGCATAAAATCCTTTCAGTTAAACCAATGAGATCTGTTTAAATGCTTGTTCCTGTGGATGAGGGAAAACCAGCTGATAAATAGTTTAGGACTAATCGTGCAGTTACTACATTAAAGTGAACTAATATAGTTTATGTTTTTGTGACTGACCAGCACAAGCTACGTTGCTGTAAGCCCTCTGTAAACAGTCTGCACCTCCAGCCTTTTTTGAGGCTCTCTTTCATCAAAACCAGGCAGTTTACCTGTATCCTTTGTGGTGCTCTGCATGCACAAGTAAGGCCATTGCCACTGAAACAGTCCATTAGACTGATTTTTCAAGCACACAAAAGGTATAAGCACTTTCCAGTGAGTAATTGTATATTTGACCTAACGCACTATGTTTGCAATCCTTTCAATTGATGTCACTTGAAACTAAGTCTAATTCGTCCTTCCCCTCACCCAGAGAAGGGTATTTGTAAACCAAAACCCATGCAGCTGCGATTTCATCTTAATACCTGTTACACAGCTGAGGAGCCTGGCTTAACGCTGCTAACTGGCAGTCAGCTTGTCTGTGTCAAAACAGTGAGTGACAAAAAATATTTGCTGTTTGTGCACAGGAGTGCAACATCAAGGATTTCAGTAGAGATGCTGTAAATAAAAAGGTTCATTACAAAAATAACAAGTTATGAGCTATCTCAGGACATTTCGCTCTCAAGCACGAGTTAAGTTAGCCTCTAGTAATTTATCAAAGCTCAGGCGTGTAGGACTCCGTAAGCCTGGTTTAGTTTCTGTAATGATGAGTCCTCATCACAAAGGCACTTCGAAGAAAGTGGTTTTGGGGGCAAGCAGAGGCAATAGATTGGAGCAAGGTGAGTGACTGGAAGTGCAAAGGGGACCTTCAGCTCTGTGTTCTGAGAGGTGTTTGTGCGTGAGATGTCACTGCGTGTACCTGTGCTTTGGAGTCAGGCGTGGCCAAATGGGAATGGCCACGAGCAGGGATAGGGACAGGATCGGACTGCTGAGGAGCAAAGATGGAAGGCAACGTGGGATGTAACAGAAGCAAAAAAGATTGTGAGCTGGATATGGACCAGCCTTCTTTTTTGGTTTGCTGGGGGGAATCAGTTCTGTCCAGGTTGTTTCATTTTACATCGTGTCTGTCTTTTCGGTAGTCTGCCTCTGCCATTTGTTTAGATATTAAAATGGCCTTTCTCACTTGTTCTTCGTCTTGGCAGTTTTCAGTGGGACTGCCAAGAAAACTAAAACCTTCTTCCTTATTCTTCGAAAGCATAATCAGGGAGTTAAGAAGCCAAGATTAGTCTTGCTAATAAATGTGTACAAGAGAACTCCTTTGAGGATTCATGTTTTTCTAAGTATTTGCTTTAAAGGATTATGAGTTTCTACCCTCCCCCAGGGAGATAGTTGGAGTTTGTCTTGTCCTTCTCCGTATTGTGGAAGCTAAGAGAAAATACCCAGTCAGTCTGGTCACTGATTTTCCAAAAGACTCTTTTCTCACTATTTTGGTGGTGGTAATATTTTGCTTTCCGAGGACACTACTGAGACCCATCCCCTGACGAACTGTGGTCAGTACTATCTGTTTCCTCCAGGGAATAACAGCAGGGATGGTAGCTCTGTCAACTTAATGTGTGTCAAGGTCACCATTCCTTGCGAGGGCTGACTGGCTTGCCTTGGAGAAAGGGACAAGGGTCTCTAGGTAAACAGTAATTGCTGTGTGATAATGAGTGTACATTCACAGATACTCAGAATCCTTATTTCGGGTTGCTTTAGAACACGTCTCAGCATATCTTTGTCTGATCTCAGCTGGTGCATTGGAAAAAGAGCAAGCATGAGCGGGTGGAATTTCCACCTGGGAACAGAGAAGCTGCACAGCAGCCCCATCACACAGCATGTTAGCCTCTGTCAAAACAGAGTGAATGGATGCAGCCTGATCAATGACTTTGTGCTGGCTGCAGCCACTGATTACTCTCAGACCATTCATAAATTATGGTTCAAACAGTAACATTTTTTAAGGGCTTGAAACAATTAGGTGCATAGATTGAATATATTGAAATAACGCAGTGTCATGGTAGTTTTACATCGTGTGTCTGGAGTATGTGGTATTTAGTCCTTGCTGTTGGAAGCCACCATCTGTGCAAACATTTTAACTGATACCATTCTGAAAGAAATTTGATGAGCGGCAGAAGAAAAATAAGTTATTTAATTAATGATTTGGTTGCACATATGGACATGTAATCCCTGGCCAGATGCATTCAGACATTTTGGGTCCTATATAAGCAGCATGGTAGGTCTTTAGATAGTCAGTTACAAGCATACACAGTAAAGTTAATACTGCCAAAACCCCCTTTATTTTTGGGGGGTTGGGTGTGCTCTGTGTGTGTACTTCATCCCTCACCCCCTCTTGTGTTTCTGTTTCTGCCTTTTCGGTGCAGCAACAACCCCTTCAGCTGAGGCCCTTTGGATTGCTTTGATATAAACAGTCAAAAAGATCAAAGAGAAAGCACGGCTCAGCTGGTGGCCTTTCCCTTTAAAGCAGTGACTTTTAGGCCCATGTCTCTGCTACAGATGTTTGCTGGCAGGGCTGTGTCAAGCCAGGTTTGATGGGGAGTTTGATCCCTGTCAGGCAGATCCCTGTGAGGAGAAGCCCTTGGAGCAGATGCAGTTTTTCTGGTTACGCTACACGGGCTTGCTCGGCAGGAGCGAGCAGGGAATGGGCCTGACTGTGCTCGTGGAGCAAGGGCAACTCTGTCAGTCCAGAAGGAATTTGCACATGGGGGACCCTGTCCCTGCTCACAGTGCCCAGGCTGAACAGTGTTCACTGATGTAGCTGTGCTGCCCAGGAAGAAAAGCAGCTGAGCCTTTAAATTGATACTGCTCTATTGGCAAAGATTCTGAAAGAAATGTGGTAGAACAATTGTCTGGTGTTAAGCTGTCTTCTGTTTCAGCAACTGGTTTAGCCCGTGCTGGCGCAGAAACCCGCTCTGAGGCAGGCTTTTTTCAGCTGGGATGGGTTTATCCTCTGTAGTTTAATTCTATCTCATTTTTTGGAAAACCTTTGTAGAGAAGCAAGGCATCAGTTTCTCCCCCATAGCTGGGTTTTTAGTAGAAATCCTGCTGTGAAGATCAAGAGAGAGATGGACCTCAAAATGTGACTGGCCTCAGAAGCCTTCCCATTTTTGGTGGAAATGCAGTGCTTCAGTGTTTGCCAGAATGCATCATAATTCCCGTGTTCTAAGAGATGTTTCCTCTTGGTAATGACTTGAACATGTCAGCAATTTAGGTACTTAAGAATTCCTTTCATTTTCAGGATGTTGTGTTTGTAGTGCCAAGCAGATGCATTTTGGGGAAAGCAGCTTAATTTCTAAATGTCTAAAATGGAATCATGGGCTGCTGAGACTGTGCTTGACAGAGGTGCTGCTCGGGACACATCTGTGCCTACAACCAACAATCAGAACTGCACCTTCTGGAACAGAAAAGAAACTGCTCTGCTTTCTGCAATGAGAGCTGCTCTAGGCTTGGTCTTTAAACAAAATTTAGGGTGTGATACTGTTCTCTCCTGCCACAGTCTAGACATAATCTAGACTAAATTAAATTTCTTACTGGTTTTGGTTTTTTGCACGTGTTTCTTTTTTTTTAAAGGCACTAAACATGGTCCGGGGTGTGGATTACATGTGAACTTCAATGCATGTTACTGAAGTCCTCTAGTGTGAAATCAGGTAAGTGCTGCTTAGCATAAGTTTTGTTTGGTTGGAGTTTTTAGTAAGGGAAATTACCTTTACTGAAAAACAAGCTTTTATGAGTGCTGTTTTGTAATGTCGCCATCTTTTTGAACACATTTGGAATTTACCGCTTTCCTGGACTTTTTGTTTTTATTTTATCTAAGGTTTTAGTTTTTATACTGTTGCTAGGTTTATTGAGCTTCCAGTAAAGGATATTTTTTTTTTAAATAATGATTTGAAGGTGTGGGGCTTTTTTTTAAGTATGACCTTCAAACCTACTTTTGCAACAACCTACTCAGTTGTGGGACTGACCCAAAGCTCTCTGAAATCAATGGAAAACCTCCAGAAGGTTTCATGAGCTTTGGCTGGGGCCTTTTTTGAGATCATGAGAATGAAAGCATTTTTGATTTTCACCGTTGCATTCTTAAATCTGAATAAGCAGAAAATTGGATTTATTACTAATAGAAGCAGATCTACAAAAACAAAGGACCTGTAGTTCTCTACTGTAAGGGATATGGTTTGGCAAGGTTTAGAGCAGGTAGCTCTTACAATGTGAAAAATGTAGACAATCGGAATTAACTGCAACCAAATGTACCCTAGAAGCACGGCTGTAATTTATAATGCAGTCAGGAATGCACTGCAGGCTCCTCAATCGATAAGCTAATGGAAAAAAAGCCTGCAATTAATTACAAATCAACTGGGTCAATATCATTTAAATGAAAGGTATTAAATTGCTAACATTTGGATGGAACTCCTTTGCCAAGTATATTTATAAACCTCATGTAAAATGTGATATTTATGAAAAGTATAAAAGCTCCTTTCACTGTTAAAAGGCAGCACTCTGAATGCCTGATTTCCTTTTGCTCTAAAAATTCAACTGAACTGACTTTATTTCAACAGGTTTTCTACGGTGTATAAAAGAACTGAAGTAATCTTTTACCTTTAATTCAAGAGCTTACAGTGAAGCATAAGACCTATAAATAGGACTCCCAGGGTGATGCTGCCCATGACTTCATGGTCAAAGCATCTGAAATGATGAAAGTTTGTGGCCAAATGATTCTCCCAGTAGATGTCAGGACCTGAGCTGTTCTGACTGGTGATCCTGGCAATCTAATGTCTTGTTACATTTATAGAAATAGCCCCAAAAAGGGCAGCCAGGGCAGCAGGAGATGGGCTAATGC
Source organism: Rhagologus leucostigma (assembly GCA_013397725.1). NCBI lineage: Eukaryota > Metazoa > Chordata > Aves > Passeriformes > Rhagologus > Rhagologus leucostigma. Next base: position 1,382,030 of record VZTD01002215.1, read on the forward strand.
TGGCACTTGAAAGCGGCTTGTTGTCTGTGGGGTCTCAGCTTCAAACAACTCGGGGCCTTTACAATTTGCTAAACTGGGAGTGCTACTTACCCGGAACCCTTTTCATCCGGCACTGAGGATTTTTTCCATATATATTTCATAACACTTTTGGATAAAATTAAGGCGGCGGAGGAGACTCATTGCCAAGGAGGAAATATAGGTATTAAACTTGTGAATCTCTACTTCTATTTTTTTTTTTTTTTTTGGATAAATTTGTTTCATTACCTTGCTGCATGCTTTTTATTGTCCTTTACTGGGAGGGCAGTGGAAATCAGAGGGTTGCATTGTAATTATATAACATTAATGAGACTTCAATTGAAGTGTAACTGTTCTTGAACTATAACACATCCATTGATAGTGGAGAATTTTTTTTCAAGCGGATGGACAAAATGCCGTAAAAGACATTGACAATAAAGGAAAAGGAGGACAACTTTAGGGCTTTATTACTTAGTTTCTGCCCTGTACCTTCACTGCAGAGGCTGCTGGATTTAATCTTTACCATCACAGAATTTCAGAGATATTACTAGGCTTCCCAGGTAGTCTGAGGTTCCTAGGGTTGCTTGTTCGCATTAAATATATACCAGTCTTCTTTGCTGCAGAGGGAAGAGCAACTTTTTTTCAACATGCCAACAAGGAAATAAAATTCTGCCCACACAGTGTTCCTGGGCCCACCGTGGAAGTCCAAACCACAGTATCCATGGGAGTTGCTGAGATGTGATGTGCGAACAGCTTTCCTTTGTTTTCTTCGTCTTTCGGGGTAGAATGAGGCTGCACTTTCCAAGTTAGTGGAAGAAAATATGAACGTGTGGAAAGAGGAAGAGGATCTGGAAGAGCACGTGGAAGTGGGTGAGCACTGACCCACTGAAAGAGGGTTTTTACCCAATGGCAAATGTCTGGAGCAACCCCTAGCAGCAAGTGCAGGAAAAGGGATGGTTAATAACTTTTCTGGACTTGCCAAACTTAGACGTACCTTGATGATGAATTTTTATTTTCCACTTTGCCAAATTTTATTTTTAAAAAAACTCCTGGAGCCCTTTCTTATCTACTGGTCAAATACTGATAAATCAGGGTCTTTTCACATATCACAGAATCACAGGATTTGCTAAGCTGGAAGGGACCCACAAGGCTTTTCCAGTCCATCTCCTGGCCCTGCACAGGACCATCCCCAAGAGTCACACCACATGCCTGGCAGCATTATCCAAACACTTCTGGAACTCTCTCAGGCTGGTGCTGTGACCACTTCCCTGGGGAGCCTGCTCCAGTGCCCACCCACCCTCTGTGAGAAGAACCTTTCACTGATATCCAACCTAAACCTCCCTGACACAACTTCAGGCCATTCCCTCCTGTCCCTGCTCACCACAGAGAAGAGATCAGTGCCTGCCCCTCCTCTTCTCTTCACAGGGAAGTTGTAACTGCAGTGACATCTCCTCTCAGTCTTCTCAGGCTGAACAGACCCAATGCCCTCAGGTGCTCCTCACACAGCTTCACCTCCAGACCCTTCACCATCTTCCTTACAGTCCTTTGGACACTCTCTAAAACCTTTAATGTCTTTGTTTGTTATCACAGCAACCTGGAATTCCTGTGCTATTTAACCATTTCAGTATACTTTATATCCAACCCAGAAGCTGTCATGACACTTACTTTTCACCTCCAGGCTTTTAGTACTTGGTCATTTCATCTTTCATCTTTCTGGAGAGTGAGTTCTGATTTGAGTTCCTATTTCTCACTTGCTGTGATAGGGAGAAATATTGGTCAGCCTGACCTGGGAGAGAAATTTATTATATAAATGTCCAAACTGGTTTTTTATTATTTAATTTTATGTATACTATGCATATTATTATTATTATATAAATGTCCATAGATTCTTTTACAAAAAAACCCTAAACAAACAGAACATTTAAAAAAATTCTGAAATGACAAAAAAAATGAATGGCTGATACTATTTTAATGAAAGATAATATATTAATGTAACACTGACAAGTATATCATTGGTTTAGTCAAAATGTTAGTGGCATCACTGGTGATGATACAGACACATGAAAATTACCAGAGAAAACGTCTGAATTTCACATTTATAGAAATAACACCTCAAAGCTAATACTGCTCTTATTCCAAACACGTTCCACCTGCTCAGGAAGTTGCAGATAGATTAAAAATGTTGATGAAATCTGTACAACAAGAATTCTGTTACATTGACATTAGCTGATTTCCCTTCAACTTGCTGAAGCACAACCATTTTTTTGTCCGCATTTTCCTCATTATATATTCAAAAGAAATTAAACACAATATCTGCATTAAAAACATATTTTTTATTAAGCTACAGAAACTAATTGGCACTGAAATTTGCTTTCACATACAATTCATGAGGTTAAGTCTTTTGCAAATTAAAGCACAAAACAAATACAACCAAGAAAAACCCAATCAAACAAAACCTACAACAGTTTTACATAGAGATATCTGCATTTCTAGTCAACTAAAGAATGCTTCCTCCACAGTTCTATTGTAGGCCACGCTTCATTTCTTTTGACTTTCTCTTCAGTTAATCATTGGGTTTCCTAAATACAAATGCATTATGACAATAATCAGGGTTTAATTTAAATTTAAATACATTCCTTAATGTATCAAGTCAAGCTGTCTTCCTTCTTTCTGATGTGGCTTTTTGAGGGAGAGTGTAACTTCATAGAATTTTTTTCTGTCTTTGTCATTATTTAGTCAGTCATTCTTTCAGGGACACTCTGAACCTTTTACAGTCATTGGCGTGGTGAGGCTGCTGGCATTGACTGGTCTCTTGGTGTAAGCGGGAGTGGAAAAGGGTCACAGTATGAGGAATATGTGTTCCAGGACAGAAGAGCTGAGAGAGCTGGGAAGGCAAGACATCTTGAAAAATATGAAGCTTGAGGTAATTTCTTGTCTTATGCTGTATGTTGCTATTTCAAGAAATAGCAGTGATCAGTTATTTGAAAGAGTAAAAGGAAAGAAAATACTTATCCCAGTATTGCAGGCTTGTGCTTGTTTATTTCGATGACTGAAATTCTGTGACATACTACAGTGTGGCCCTTCCATAGCTGCACAGCTGACAAAATAGAAAACCAGTCAAGGCAGCTTCTTTGGTGGGTTAGTTCTCACCACACAGGTGTGTCCTTTCATCTAAATTTCAAAGGTAGTGCAACACTTTCTTCTTTAAAAAGGTTAGAGCAGGGGTAGTCTATAGTTTGTACTGCCCTTTTTCTGTTGTGTGTTATTTCCAGTAAGGGAGGTGACTTTGCTTAGTATCAGCTGCCAACACAACAAGTCAGGCTCTGGACAGCAACAAACCTCTGTCTCTCTCAGAAACATCTGCTGTGTGGGGAAGGCACGAAGTGGGGAGTGTCTCACCTGTGCCGCTTATATCCGGTGGCCCGAGTTCAAATAAATAATGAAATAGCGTTTCTTGCTTTGATTTCCAAGTGTGCTGTTACTTTGTTCCATCACCTTGCTCATTTCGGTTCAGTTTACCTGTTTTCCATAATATTTGCTTGATTTACTGTGGTTAAATCTTCTGTTATTAGTTTAGGTCCATTTTATTCTTGTTATTCTATACACTATAAGAAATTGAAGTCTCTTCTTTGGAGAAGGCATTACCTTCATACAAAAGGTAAACAGAGCAGCAAAAAATTCTAAGATGAATTAGGAGAAGCTGTGCAGCTGGGAACACAGAAAATAACATGGACATTCTTTGAAAAGAAAGCTGGAGGTGTTGGGTGTTGAACCAACGTCTGGTAATTCATCCATACATGTGTTATCCGCTCTTCTAAAGGGGCTAACCCGATTTTTCAACAATTTATTAAAGCATTTTAGGAAATCCTTGAAAGCTTCCAAAAATAATTATATAAACCACATGCGTCTTTTGTGTGAACTGTACAAAGTAAGCCGTATAAAACCAACATCTGGTAAGAGCGGGCTTTTTTTAAACATGTATTTTATCAAATTGACAAATGAAGAGCTTTGTTTTCTAAATTAGGAGAACAGCCAATTTGTCATGAATTTTAATATAGACTAGCTTCTGACCTTTCTTCCTTGCATGTCCTCACATAATTTCTGTAATTGGTTTTAACAGTTATGTACATTTACTCAAATGCCGTATCTGGAATCAAATACTCCTTTTGATTTAGATTCAAGTTAAAAATACACATGTCCTTGATGTTGAGTCAGCCTATAACAAAGCTCAGTTGTTTGGCTCTTACGAGACAGCAGTGTAATAGTGCTGCACATGGGTTGCTTGAAACCAGCTACTGAAAGGTGTGTACAGAACATTCTCCCGGATTTTTAGAAACTATTTTAGCACCCTGACACGGTGTCTCATTGGTATAAACTGCTGCCAACAGTAGTTACAAATTTAGTGTGTCCCCAGCCTGTTTTGTGAAATTATGGCACAACATTTTGAAACTCTGCCAGTTTAGGATACGAGGAAAAGTGCTGCTAGCTCTGGATTGCTACTCTAAATGTAAAACATTAAAATTATGATTAATGTGAAATTGATGGAATTCAGTCCTGCCCAGGAAATGCAAAGACCTAACAGGAGACAGAAATAGGTATCACAGTTCCGGCACTTGATCTGTTTTCTTGAAACTTGATTCTCCTCTGCCTGAAATCTGCTAGAAGTTAGGAAGATTTGATTGTGAGCCTTTGGCAGAAATGGAGTGCTCTAGGTTGTGATAACACGGTGTAATTTGAATTTGGTGCTATTTTTTTCTCCCCTCTCTTTTCTCATCTGTCAAATTCACTTTACTTTGGCACTGTTTGGTCTGTGACCTTTTCATCTTACTTGCTTCTGGGGTTTGTTAGTTATTTTTCCTTCATTACCGCCATCATCTAACCTGAGTGCTTGCCACTGCTTACACATCCTTCTCCAGAGGTAGGGACCAGAATTCAAATCCAGGAGAAAGTTCTTGGGCAGCATTAACAGCTGAACCTCAGCTAGTGGGTGAAAGTTAAAAGACTGAAAAGTTGGTCAACACTGGCTTTTTTCCCAGTTTTTTAGCATAGTTATGTGGCAGCCTGGAGACCCCTCATGTCACAGGGAGACAGGAGAGAGAAGAAGGAAAAGAAGCCTCTTGAGAGCTTCACTTTAGTGTCTGAAAAACTGTGCTTACTATTATTCTGTCCTTGTAGCTTTCATCCTCCTTCCAAATGCCTCTGTTGCTGCCACTTGCCTTCCTCAGCTGTAAAACAGCAAAAGCACGTCTGCTACCTGATGCTGAGGTGAGTGATTCATGTTTTGAAATTCCTCTGAACATGTAAAGTGTGAGGATTGCTTATCTGTTCTTACTTACCTATTATTATCCTAGCAAGATTCCACTCCGGGCATTAATTTTAATTGCTCAATATATTTATTCTTCAGAAATCCTCTCTCCCCTGCAGTTTGGAAATGTGGATGGATCTGAATGGCATAAAAGCAAAATCTGACTGGGGAAATGCTGGTATGGACTGAAGATATATTGATATGTCCCTTTAATGCAATGTTTATGACAGGTGAAGCCAAGGGAAGAGAACAGTTATGTCACTTACCCAGAAGATCCTTCAAAAGAAAAAAAATCTTCACCAGCACTGCCAGAAATACCCACAATTTCATTCTGATCATATTTAGGTAACTTAATCCTTCTGTATCTGGCACTTTTTGTTTTGTGGTTGTGTTATAGTTATGCGACAAAATTGAAAAGAAATAAGTAACGTGTTTGGGGTGAATTTCACATCATTAAATTGAAGCGTATCATTTACTTAAAAAAGTTAACATGGCAAGAGATTTGAAATGTGTGTTAATTTTAACAGATACAAATTACTGTAATCACATCAAGATATAAATTACTATAATCACGTCCGCTTAAATCTTTCAGTGATTATAATGCCCTTGTTTCAGTGTCATGTTTCTAACAAGATATTAATTTCTTGTTGTGCGTGTTCTTTCAGTGGGTACAACCCTGTATCTTAAAGCCCATTGCTCTTGGCGGGTGAGGGACAACTGTCACTTTCAGTGGCTAAAAACAAGATAGGCAAAGGCAAGAGAAGTTACTGCAGGTGGATGTGAAATTAGGATAAACTCTGAGTCCATCCTGTCTTCTCTGCTGGAATGCCAGGTCATCCCTACTCCTGCTTTGGAAACAGTTGTGGTGATTGCACAGGGATACTGAAATCCAAAGGGGCATCCAGTGCCGACATCGACTTCTCCCAACTTAAATGAAAAGAGGTGTGGGGCAGGGAAAGTCTCCCAGCCAAGATCTGGTTGTATAACACACAGAGGGCCCTGAGGTCTGTGTGATTACAAGGGGTTTTTTTTCCTACGCTGTGGAAGCACCCTGGAATTTACCAGGACACTGCACACAAACTATACAGAGATGCTCTGCGGAGAAACCTGTGCCCACATTACTGTGGGTATTTACAGTGACTTAAGAAAATTGCCATGACAGTGAAAAGCACTGGTTTTTTTCTACAAATTTAAGGGTAAAATGTTATGCTATTTAGCTGCTGTTTTCATCAAAATTCATGTGGAATTTTGTGAGTCAAAACAAGGGAAAGGAGTCTGTTTTGTAACATTTTTGGTATGGGAAAGGGAAAAGGAACTGTTTTGCACTTGAGGCTTCTGCAGCATAATCAAAGAGGAGTGTTCAAAATTTGTAGATATTTACTGTGTCAGGGACTTTTTCCCCCCCTCTTTCTTTTGGGTCAATTTTTAGGAAAAAAAAAAGTTTGAAAAAAAAGGAAGTGACTTCCAAACTTCTGATTTGCTTTTTGTCAACTCTTTGCTTGATAGCAGCTTTGACAACCTATAATTTAAATAACTGCACTTTTGAGAAATACATTGTCCAGTGAAATATTTTCCTTATTTCCTCTCAATGACTGGGACTGTTCATTGAGAACAAATATGTAAATAAGGTTATTACCATGGAGGAGAATTAATAGCCTCTAATGGCTCAGAACCTTGGAACAATGATGCCCATGAAGAACTCCTTACACCAATAGTCCTGGTAAACTCCACAGGAGTCTTTATGTGGTAAAATTACTCATACAAGTAAATGTTTGAGAGGAAAATGTCACTGTTCCTCTCCCACATTCCTCCTGTTCCTCCATGAAAGCAAGCCAGCACATGAGCATCAGAAGGCATTTTTGGTCTAATATGTCCCAAGTAAGGATTTAACCTAGACTAAACAACTGTTTTGAGTATTTGCTGTAACAATTATTGAAAATGTTTTGAATTTTTCTGTTCACTTTTTAGCTTCTGGTTCTTGATTTAAATAATCTGTAGTGTTTCTACCTAGTGTGTTCACTTGGTATTTAATGTTTAGAATGTCTCTTTAACACAATTTAATAACCTCTACAGTTCAGCTGCATTTTACTTAAAAAGCATTCACTACTCTAAAAAGGTTTTGGAATGAGTGATTCATCAAAGAAGCTAAAATAGCTCGATCTTGTGTCTTGCTAACAAGACACTGGATATTTGTTTAATCATAAGTGCTTATTCAAAGCATCTGCAATTAGCTGCAGTGTAGTTTTGAAAGGAATGCTGTCCATACGGAGCTGTCATCTTTGTCTGACATGAGGTTACTCCAAAAATCACAATTTCCCCTGCAGGTACTGAAGTTATACTTCTTGTTTGTTTATTACAATTAGTGCATTTTGGTAGGAGTTTTTCATGGATAGATGAAAGTTAGCTGATAAAACAGCTATTTTCCTGAACCAGGTAATAAAACTGATCGCAATAGACCCGTGAGTTTTGGGAGCAGGTGTGCAAAATTTCCCATGTTGATTTTAGGGGGTTTTGTTGTTTGGGTTTGTTTGGGTTTTTTTGCTTGTTTGTTTTGTTTTGTGATTTTTTTTGTTTGTTTGTTTTTAAAATTTGTTTTGTTTTGTTTGTCTCCTGTATAATCCTTGATCCTAAAGGTAAAATAATAACTAACTGCTTTTCATTTTGGCTGATTGTGAGTCAAGTCTGTATCTGCTGTGGAAGTTAACTGATGCACCTTCCAATTAAGTCTCTGCAGCACCTTCCTCCTACATAAACGGGCAGGTGGATTCCTGGTTGTTTTCCTGTGGTCACCAGCGCAGCTGAGGGACCCATCTGAGTGACAGGTACTTACATTCATTTGGAATTTTTAATCATGGCTTAACACGTGTCAGCTTCAAAGCACACCCCGCTGGGAAATCAGTGTCACATCACGTGAGGCAGCAGTTGTGGGGCTGCACAGAAAACAGATTGTTTGATTATTTTTTTTCTTCCATGGCTAAGGTTAACTGTCTGGCCAGCTGCGAGTCAAGCCTTCAAGGCACGCTGCTTTATCTGATTGGTCTCAGTCTTGATCTGGCACATGAAAGGAAATGTGAGGAAGTTTCCAGCAGAGATCATTTTGCAAGTGCAAAGATAAGGGCAAGGTCAAGTTCACTTGTGTTTTCACAGTATCTCGTTACAAGCATCAACCCAAGCGCCACGCAGACAATTCCAGTTTAGTCTAGCAGTGGTTTGCACCTTCAGGAGATTTGCATTGCTGGAGTATTTTTCATGTTCTGTTTACCAGCATCAAAAAGACCCACCACAGTAAAGCAAGAACAGCTGCCTTTCTCAAAAGGTGACTCTTCCTTCTAGGAACCAAACACATGGTGACTTTATCCAAGTTTTGATGTTTCACTCGCACAGGTGTTGCCAACCTCTCATGGGGCTGCAGGGAAACGTTTGTATTTAGTTAAGCAGTAAGTTATCATTACCTCTGTTACATTATTTTAGCCCATAAAGTTTCTGCTCTAGGAAACTACCACTTCTTGCACGCCCTCAGAACTGTGGGGGTTACTGCAGGAATCTATGAGGTGGAAAAACAGAGCTTCTTTCTTTTTTTATTGTATTTTTTTGACAGTGTCCTTTATGGTTATTGTGAGCAGCGTGTGAAACTTGAGACTTGTGGCCTGCGGGGTGGAAGGAGCTGTCTCTGCCCCATGAGGCTCACCAAAAACATTTCCTGAGTTATGGATGAGCATCGCCTTACAAAGCCCAATCCTAAACACTGCCTTCCCTCTGAAAACTGTTCCAGTCTCAGCGCTGGCTCCTCAGCTTGTAAAATCTTATCTTAATTTCACCAAGGCATTGATGAGATTTCCTAACTACTTTTTAATTTCTTAATTACGTGTATTGTTATGCAGCAATGTTTTATGGCTTTATGTAACCAGTTTTTCTTACTGCAGAATTGTTGGTTAGCGGTGCACTTCAGTAAAAACCACAATTTAAATTTTTCTTAGTTGTTGCTGCAAGCAGTAAATTCTGCGGTTAAAGGAAGGAGCACATTGAGCAAGCCTGTGCACTCTTCCATTCAATCACCTCAAATGCTGGTTTGTGCATGCTGTGCATGAGGAGCAGGTCTGCACACTTGTGACTGCTGTGTAAATGTGATTGTTCTCAGCATCTTCCACAGAGAAGCAGAAGTTGTCAGGGTTTTTCTCTCTTTTTCTTTTTTTTTTGAGGTCTGCAGATGTCTTCATTTGATATTTTAAAAAGGAAAGTTGTCATCCCCCAAGTTAAAAACCCGTACAGTCAAATAAGTCAGCCTTCTTTCATGAAAATGTTTGCTATCTATACCATGAAAACAGAAGGTTATAAATTGGCTGTAGAATGTCTTAACAGCTGTCATGCGAATTATTCTACCACTCACATCAATAAGCACAGTCAGTACACTGGGTAAAGAGATGCCTTTCTGAATCTTTTTGGAATGTCTTTTCAGAGAGACAATTACAGTGGTGCAATAGAGAAGAAGAAGTGGTGCAAAAGAGAAGATAGAGCAGTGATCTGTTAAAAATTAGCTATGGTTTCATTTTATTGTAAACTCTCCAAGGTTCTAGTCTGTTTTGGATTTTGGGATGGGTGGGTGGTGATAGTTCTTTTGTCTTTGAAAAAGCATCTTTTGTAATTAAAAAGGCACCGTTCTGGGATGCTCTGGTCACTTGGATGGTTATTAGGGAGAGCTGTGGGCAAGCTGGCGCTAAACTAAACCCTCAGTCCAAATCCCCGCCGTGCTCTGAGAGGCGACTCATACCAAAAGGAGCATGTCGTGTCCTCGTGTCTCCTGTGCTGGCATTAATAAGAGCTGGGATGATTTCCTGGGGAATAATGATAAGTGCATGTCCAGCTGTCCTGCAGCAATCAGTACAGCAGCGTCCTCCCTGGGAGCAGAGTATGCCCAAAAGGTTCAGTGCTAAGTGTTAGGGCAGTTCCTGCACCATTTTTATCACTTCCTTCGTTTACAAATGCTGACTGAGTCCAAGCATTTCTCTGCTTTTCTGTTCTGTTTTCATCATTTTTTCCTAATACCGTGAAACCATGTTTAGCTTCATGTAGTGCTTTCTTCCAGGGAGAGCTGAACTCCATACAAATTTATCCTGATCAATCTGTGTCCAAGCTGTTACTGGCTTGATTGGATAGAAATGGATGATATCAGTGAAGTTGGCACATTGCTCCTAACCTTTCCTGATGGTATATTCAATACTTGAAAATACCAAACGTCTAAATTTAAAGGAAGATCTATAAAATCACTGTCCCTTTACCAAGAGAAGTATAATAAGTATCTCATGTCTCTAAAAGTCCTAGTTGGAAATCATGTGGTTTTATTCCCATTTAATGTCTAGGGTATGACACATTCCCCCAAAATGCACCCCTAGCTTTCAACTTTTCCTCATTATTTTGCATGCTTTTTAAAATAAAAGTAATGAGCATTCGCCTTTCGGTGAACCTGTCCTTCCTTTACAAAGCAGTGATTTTTTATTATTGACTTTCAAAGAGCAAATCAATCCCACTAAGGTGCCACACTTTTTATCCTAATTATTTTTTCAATTGCTGTGTTTCTTGTTCTGCACCTGCATTAGTATAACTTTGGTTCTTTCCCTTTTAAAAATAAAATTAATGCTCATTTATGTCCTTTTACTTTCCAGCATTATGAAGCCACTATTGACTCGCACCTTTGTAAATGTCTGCCCTCGATGTTTTAAATGTTTGCAATAAACACACACTTTTGCTGCTATCATTAGCAGGCATTAGCCATAAATTAGCCACTCCATTTCAAAGTCAGCTTCCAGTTCTTAGGTACCGTCAAGAATCTATCTCTCCTGCCCAGCCTTACAATTCCCGAATTCTAAGAACTACATCAGTATAATTTTGACTGCAGTCAGGAATATACCATCCTTAAGTATTTTCATCCTTTTCTTGGCTAATGGGAATCCTTTGGGTATTTCTGACAGTGTATGCCCTCTGCAATGTCTCTGCTAAAATATCCAGACTTTCCAAGACGTTGGTGGCAAGATCCTGAATCGTAGTAAATTTCTGGTGGGTGTCATTGCCTTTTTAGATCTCTGTGGGAGATCATACCTCTAATCTGCAATCAGACTCTCCTGAGCTGTTGTGACTGTGACTGTGCATGTGAAGAAACTGTTGTCCAGTAAGACAATTTATTTCACTGATGTGTTCATGTGACCTGACTAATTCTGAGGTGGGAGTACAGGCAGCAAGGAGAATCTGACTAGATATGGGCTCTTATTTTGGTCCTTAGATAAAAATGGCATGTATACTGTAACCATGAGATGGACTACATGAAAGACAACATTGTTTGTGCTTCTCTGACAATCTGCATTTTTAGGTTCTTCACTTAGCTGTTTCAAAAGCAAAGACAACCGAAAGGAGATTGTTTTGGAGAGAAGTGGCAGCCCGTCTGGGACAGTAGTCAAGAAAACCTCAGTGGTGTCACGGTTCAGTTGTGAGGAGTTAAAAAAATTTCTGACAAGGTCTTCAATATTAACCAAATTTGTATTTTAGAAATTCTGCATGTTCTGCTGTTGATTTGCAATTGGTATCCTACATCCACACACATCTATACCAGGTGAACGGCAGAGGTTGCCTAGGTCTCCTGGGAAAGCCCACTGCACGGCACAGCACGTGCAGCAGCTTTACCTCCCTGTAATCCAGCCTTTCCATCCCTTTCCTCTCAAGTTCGTGCGGATTCCTCACGTGCTGATATTTGTGCTACAGATGTGTATCTTCTTCTAAGGTTTGAGAAAACAAGTGTTAGCACCTTCTCACTGGAACAGAGGAGATACTGGCCTGAGCTGGGAAGGTGATCTAAGGGCTGCAGAGTAAGATTTAAAATTCTTGGTCCAAGGGAGAGGCCAGAGCAGTATGAAGTCATTTTAGAAGATCTGACTTTAGTTACAGAGACCTTCTACCCTCAGACACATTGAGAAACCACATTGATAAGCTTTGTTAGGGTCAGTCTGTGGGGAGGTGCTGTAACACAGGCTGCTTCAGAAATCCAGATGTTTTGTTCTCTGATTTTTAATTATTATTTTTATTCTGCGTTCTACCCAAAGTATTAATTCCTTTGATAAAGTCACTCCTGATTTACACACAAATGTGCCAGTCCCCTTCTGTTCCTGTCTATCTTAGAAGCAGCTTTTCCTCACTCAATTTTTAGTAAAACACAATAATAATTATTTTTTAAATAGAAAATAGACTCAGGCTAGGGATCTTGCATTTTGAAAGGCATCATTTAAAAAACCAAAGACAGATGGTTGCTTGTACCCATAATTTCTTCTTATAAAATGCAATTTGAATTATTCTTGGTGGGTTCAGAATATCTTTTTTTCTAGGCATAAGCCAAATTTCTTTTTCCTTCCAGCTTACAGAGAAATATACACTAAATAACTTGACTTTTCCATTTTACTAAGCTGTAAATGTATTTTTAAACAGCAATTGTGTTCAAGGTGCTCCTTTTTAAAGAGTTTTCTCTTCCCTGAAAGGGCTTTCTGACCTCTGATTTCTCCAAGTCCTGGAAGATTGATACGAAATGTTCCCATGAGGGTGGTTTAGGTGGATATGGACTTTCAGGAGGGGCATTCGCATGTGTTTCACGTTCAGCAGTAAGGAATGGACACAATACTCATGTCTCTAAGCCAGTCACAGCCAACAGGTTCTTCCTCAGCAGCCTTGCACGGGCTGACTTCTGTGTGGGGTGAGGATGAGTCCTGGGGCTGGTCTTTTTGGTGGCAACAGAAATGAATGTCAGGAAAATTAGTTTCTTTCTAGGTCTTTGATACATCTCTGGGGGAAGACGGAGGAAAGCCATGCATGAAAAGTCTACCAAGGGATATTTAAAAAAGACAACGCCTGACTTGAAGTCCCTGAGCCAGAAATTGCTGGGAGTTGGGAGAGGACACCTGGAAAAGCGTTGATTACTCTCCTATTACAGTCTTCTGTATTTGTCTTTTATCACACAGGATAATTTGGCTTCAACTAGTACAGCTCTTTGTATGTCTTGCGACTTGGATTTACATGGATTTATCGATACGTAGTGGATATCTACATGTCTGTTTTAACTACTATGTGGTGCAGTTCTTCCTAAATCCTCTTTAGAGCCAAAGGGGAGAAAAATATTCTCACAGGTGGTGTTTCAGAGAAACCTTGGGTTCTCTTTGTCCAGGTAATCCTCTCTGCAGTGACAGCAGAGGGAGATAAAACAGCTGAGCTGGCTGATATAAACTGCACCGTGTCGGGTGGTTTCCACACCACCACTGAACGTACCCCCTTAACACAGGGCGTGCACAATCTGTGGCAAAGTCCTGTGTAATGAAAATTCATTTTGTGCTGTTTCAAAATACCACATCAGATTTAACAGCTAGTAACAATCATAATACAATTACTCTGTTTCACGGCTACGAGGAGAACAAGACACAAAAGGGCTTTTTGCTGGGGAGTGTGTGGCTTTTTATCACCCTTAAGCTGCAGTGTAAAATTCCCTGTTTCTCTTAAGCCCACGAGGGGCATCTCCTGAGCCTTCCTGGTGCTCAGCAGGGTGGATGGGCACCTCTTTGTCTCTGTGAGCAGCTGCCATCCTGGTGGCTTCGCCTTTGTTGCCAGCACAGAGCCCAGCAGAGGAACAACACACAAAGATTCACCCGAGCAGGGCAGGGTGGAGGGGAGGCTGTGGTGGGGGATGAGGTCCCACAGTTTGGAGGCTCTGCTGTAAATGTTTGTGACAGGACTTGCCCCTTGAGCCGTGCTGGAGCTGCCACAGATCCTGGTCCCACGGGCCTCCAGCCCCGCCTGTTTTCTCACTTTGTGAGAGAGGAGCAATAGAATAACAAAAGACTATTTCTGACACTTTTCACTGGTTTTTTTTCCCCTTTCTCTCTTTGTCTGGGATTATGCTGAATATAACTTAAGCCCTAGTGCCCTCTTCTGATCTTGAAATAGGTGTCAGTTCTCAGCACACCTGTCCCTGCAGCTCCTGCCCAGCAGCCAATTTTTTGAAGTTAGGCAAGCATTTGGGGACACTGATATTTTAATTTGTAATCAGCTTTAAAGCTTTAAAGCTTTCAACATACACTCTGATCAGAAACAGCAGCTTAGGCATAAATTAGCCTTTTCTATTTAAAAAAAACATTTCTTTTCTCCCTCAGCAGGAGCTGTAGGCTTGATGTGAAGTCCACAGAAGTAAAGGGATAAACCCTTATCAGCTCTGGTCCAGCCCTTCACACAGCACGTTCTCTGGCCAGTAGAGTCACTTAGGCTGAAAGAGGTAAACTACTACAAGATCTTCAAGGAACAAAGACTAATTATGGATAATCTTGTAGAAAATGTTACTTTTTTTGGACGTATTTAGCATGGGAAGTACTGGTAAGTGATAATTGTACAATTCCTTGGCTTTTCAGTGCTAGTAACCCAAATTTAGTTTGTGTCTTTATATCTAGACATATGTAATGCATATTAGGTATATCTCTGACACTCAGATAGCTGCAGACTGTATGAATTAGTTCATTCATCATTTCCAGGCTGCCACCTCTGGGATGGAAGGCAGCAGCTGGCAGGGAGCACACAGCAGCTCTCCACAGCAGCCTCAAAGCCAAGCCAGAAAGCCTGCATCCAGTTTATACTGTAGGGTGGTTCCACACAAGGGGAACTAGAAACTCTTCTTTACAAAAAACCACATTTGCTTTCTAAAATCATATTTTTTACTGATAGCCATTAAAAAAAAAAAAATACAATATTTGCCCGTAAGGCACATGATATATGCAAAGTATGCTAAACGTTGCTAAATCTTCCAACACTAAATTTACTACAAAATAAGGTTACAAATTAATTTTCACTGTCCTGGTTTTCCTAGACTGTGGCTGTTTGCTTATGTTTTAAGCAGATAATATTCTGCAAACTGAGAGTTGTGCAACTGCAAATAAACATTCTCTACTGACCAAACTATTTGTTGATAATTTTAGATGGGAATTTTTGAGAGACTGATGAGCAGATTAACACTAAAGGCCTCTCTAGCAAGAGGTTTAACAACACATTAAGCAACAAAAGGGATATTTATAGCACTTTCCTGGAATATGCGTTTTCCAGCTCTCTATTGCCATCTTGAGTCCCTGACTGCCTTCAACAGAAAAAACAAATTGGGGCGTAACACAGGCAGAAACAAAGGGAAAATAGATTTCCAGTCCTGATGACCAGAGCCCACTCCAGTCATCAGGTGAAAGTCATCAAGTGTAAGAGAAACAACATTATTTACTTTAATTGGGGTGATACACACTGTGGCACACTGTAGGGAAATGCCAGGGCGGTGTGATGTTAGTGCAAATTTGTTCTAAGGGCTTGCAGAATGAGGTTCTTGGAAAGCAGCTGAGCTTAGAGCCCATGGGGAATTCCTGGATAAGTGCATCCTGCAGACACCTCTGGCAGTGGCTGTCAGAGGAGCTGGTAAGAGTTTAGGGTATATTTGCAGGTGGATTGTAAAATTCTGAAAGGAGTATCCTTCCTCCTGTGCAGATGTTTTGGTACCGTTCTCTTTGTCCTATAATTGCCCTTCACAAATTTCTCATCTTCGTCTGAAAATCAGTAGGATGGGAACTGCAGTACCGGATCCATCCTATGATATTTTAGTATGTAGTTACTACATGTCAAAGAAAACCTACGGATTTCCAAGTTCTTTGGGACAGGTGGCACGAAAAGTAGAAGCCTGAGGCCTTTCCTATGTGGGCATTTCTCTAACACCTCCTGCTTTTTACCTCGTAATATTCAGACTCCTTTTTATTGGTTTATAACTTTTAGAAGTCTTTCTTTTTATCATTATTATTATTATTGCCTATTCTCTCCCAGTGCCTTATTTCATACTTGCTAGCAGTGTTTTCAGCCAGTATTCAGAGCTCAGGATTTTATGAGTAATGAGTGTCCCAGGCAGCAGGAATACAATTGTGAGATCGCTGTTACTAATTGAATACTTGGTGGGGGGTCTCTTCCCCTCTACTGAGTGCTTGACATAGACTAAAAATAAGTTGCTAAAACTTGATTCTAATAAAATCTACTGTCCATAGCCTGTTTTAGAGTCTCGAGTGTATTTGGGCATAATATTAGCAATCCCAAGTACTCTTCCAAACAAAGGATAGTGTTTCAAGGTGCCATTTACACTCCTTTTTAATAAATCTCAGAGTAGCAGCTGACACGAACACAGTTTGAACTGTACTAACACAGGGTTAAATTAAACCCTGATGAAAAGAGCCTAAGCTGGATTTTCCACCCTGCTTTCTGCTGCTGCCCTACTGCAGCAAATATTGGTCCTCCCTCTTGGTTTGTTGGCCTGGGAGTTTCTGCAGTGCCAGGCTGGTACAAAGAGCTTGTAGACCCTCTTGCCTGGGGCTGGGGTGAGATAGAGGTGCCATTCCTCAGTGCCCCAGTGCAAGTAAAACTGTGAAGGTGTCAGGCCTCTAGGCTGTTGCTCCATAGAATAAGAGGCACAAAGGAAAATTGGATGTTTTGTGAATGTTTTGTGCTGGCTGCTTTTGAACAAATGGGTGTCTCCCCAGGCCTCTGGAAACCTCAAGCTGTCTGGTTTTGTACTCATTTCAGTACTCGCACTGCCCTCCTAGGGTCTGGGTGGTTCTTCAGGTACTGGCAATGTATCAACCTTAGCGTTTCTTCAAAAGAACGGCCTCATTTATTGGATTGTGCCTTCTGCACTCTGGAAGGCGATGGCCTTCCAAAGAGGTGCTTTGGCACACCCATCCTGAGCTCTCAGGATTCATAGAGCTGATTATTTTTAATAACATTCTTGGAATAATCTCTGGATGGTGTGTATTTGCATTTGTATTGATGTCATCCCACTGCTGCAGCTCTGTCTTCAATACTCCCTTTTATGTATTTCCTGCAAGTGCCACATTAAATGATCATGGGATTCTTGGAAAAGCAACAGGAAATTATATAATGGTGCCCACAAGTCTGTGTATTGACTTTTCCACAGACTTGCTGGTCTCTGAGCCTAAAAATTGTTGGTAAAACAAAGATATTTGATCTTATTTTCTGTTCTTGGTTCTTGTTAGTGTCTGAGAAGTCCTGGTCTTTTGCTGTTCTATTATGGGAAAAAAAAAAAACGGAAAAAGATAAAAAGAGCTAATTATAGAGATTATTGTGGGTTTGATTATAAGGATAGTCGTTTAATTTAGTTGCTCTACATTCTTAAGTAACTATTAGCAGGAATTCAGATGGTCACACTGTGTCATCTGCGAGTAAACTACAACTTGCACTGAGATGAGCAGAAATGTCTGTGTAATAGAATCATAGCTCTGGTGTAAAACTTGTAGGACATTGAAAGAAATAATTGCCTTTTAAGTCTACTTCAGTATATTCAAACCATAAAGCATAGCCTGTAAAAATGGAGGAAAGCTACAGGGAAAACTGTCGTCTGTGGCATTGTTTCTCAGTAACCCTACACAGATCATGAGCTGTGGAGGACAAGGCAAAGGTTTCTGTAGAAAATCATAGAAAAACACCTGATACCAATGTCACAGAAACAAGAATAGCTGTAAGACCTGTGCTTTTGGCCATGTCTAAGGGGTTCTCAAAGTGCTTTTCGGAATATTTTGAATATTTATAGCGGAGAATTCAAAATCCTTCTCTTTGTTGGCCTGAAAATAGCTTTGCTTTTGAAGATACAGTGACTCTTTCTGGTTTATTGTGGTGGTTTCACCAAATAACTTTCCTCTCTTATGGCTTTAGTTTTTATCTGAGGGATAAAATATCTCCTAGATGCTGGAAATAAACAACATATTACATTGCTTAGAGCCTTCCAGCCTCATTTGGATAATTCCTTCAATAAATTCCCTTCTCATACGGGAGGATTCCTTGATCAATTTCCCAGGCCAAGTTGGGTTTTCAGCACATTTCTTTAAAAGTCTCATCACACTGGATGAGTCCCAGTCCACGTCTCAGGGGTCTCAGCACAGCGTGGGGTGGTGACACTGCACCGAGAGCTGAATCGTCCCTTGTGCCGTGCTGCTGACAGTGACCTGCCAGGAGCCCTCAGTGACACAGATGATAAACTGATAGTCACACACCCAAGGGAACCAAAAGAGCAGCCAGCCTGCTCTGAAACCTGCAATGAAGCCTTTCTCTGCGTTAAAATAACTCCGGTACCAGGAACAGTCTAATCTTACCAGGGTGAGGTCAAAAAGCGCTGTTTTACCCTGAAGCAGAATACTCCACTCAAGCAGTAGATGAAATTAATCTCTCCTGATCTCTCCATTGCGACTGCTGGACGGCTTCCAAGGCTCGAGCAGGCCTGTGGAGCATTAGCTCGAGTACTTGAGGATTCCTGTGGTCTGAAAAAAGACACATCCTATAAATGCTGCTTCAGTTCTCCACTCACAGCGCTGGCAGCTCTGCAGCAATCAGAGCACAGGATGCAGTGGCAGATCTCGGTGGCTGAGATTTTTTTTTACTGAGCCTCTTCATAGGACTCAAACCAAGTGCAGCTGCCCTGGTTAGAGCTCATCAGTCCCACATTGCACCCTCTAGAACAGAGACACTGACAGTTCTCCTAAATCATTAAGCTCTTAGATGGTAATTTAAACAAACAAACAAACAAAACCCAAAGACATTTGGGGTGTGACTGCTGAGAGTATTTTAACTCCACAGGCACGAGATTCTCACGCCTACTGTAATTCCTGAGATTCCGACTTGACAGTTAATTGAAATTGGATATGGATTTGTATTTTCTGAATGAGAACAGCCCCTCTTTGGCATTTATTTTGTTAAGATACACAACTCGTGACACAAATTTGGAATAAAACTGACACTGTCTCAATGTAGTAATATACTGAACAGAAAGTTTACTGAAAAATGGTTAATTTTTCCCCTTCCAGCACAGAACCACTGTTTTACTGTGCTACACAAGCTATTCACTTTCTACTGCTTGGGAGCTTAGACTGTTTGGAGAGACTGCAAATGAAAAGAAAAAGTATTGGAAACCTCTTGTGTATTTCCTGAAAAAGTAATCCTCTTTAGTTGTTTACCTAAATCTTTTCCCAAAGTAGATTTTTGTAGCCGTATTATACTACTATCGAAAAGATTTGATTCAGCTGAGGAGGTAAATGAGACCAGTGTGTTTTGTCATGATTGAGAATGAAGAAAAATTAAGCTTCTTTCCACTGTAAATATTTACATTTTGGGTAGTGTAAAAATTTACTCTGAGGTAAGTATTTACAGTGGAAACACCAACTGTTCTTTAAATAGCCATAATGTTCTGAATGTTGTTGCTAAAGCTTAGTTACTCTTTCTTCTTTGTTTTCTGACAGATTGCATGATGAAATGTCAGGTAATACACTTTCAGAGCACGAACCATCATCCTGTTTTATCGGTTTAATCAGTGTGAAAGGAATGATTTAATTCACTCTCCAATTACGTTCCTGAGTGTGTTCATTTTAATAGGCTCAGTATTTCCCTAATTTATCTGCTAATCATTAGAAATGCATTTGGCCTCAGCTCAGAGACCGCTGTGTCGTGGGTTTCAAGCGGGGATTAGCACAGCTCTAAGAAATCCAGAGCAAGTCTGTGTAATGGAATTAGAGTGTGTCGCACACACTCAGGTGAGAGCAGGTGGGGCTGACGGTTTGTGTGCTGAGGGCTGGGTGTGCTCATCTCCACAGGCACCTGCAAAGGTCAGGATTCCCGCTGATCGATACAACTTCCTTAGCAGGGTTTAATTACCAGGAAAAGTGCATCCAGTGACAGAAAAGTCAGTTTATCATGTGGTTAAATTGGCCTTGCACTTGGATGTTTTCGAGCTGGGCGAGTACTTGTATGTACTTTGTAGTGGCTGTACTGTAAATGGATCTCGGTGTCTTCTCTGGAATGAAACATGTTTTTCTGAAAATTTGCCACCTGGTAGGAGTCAGGAAAGGGTGAGATTAACTTGTAGCATTATCACAAACTTGTTCAGCACAAATCTGAAAATTGAATTTATAAATCAGGGATTAGTTTTGCTAGGATACTTTCCCCACAGCGAATTAAATGCCTTGAAAACATTGCTCATCCTTCTTAGCTAACAGAAAATACTTCTTATTATTTATTTATGGAATTATGACTATTATTGATTTCTACAGTGTTATCTATATAACTAGATGTTTATTAGAAATAAGCCAAGCCTGAGCAGTGAAATTAAAGGGATTTTTTTTTGCATGTCTAAAATTTGATCATGGACCTGCTATATTATTATATATTTGGACCTGCCATAAAGATAGAACCAAGAAGAAGCTTTCTAATAAGTCTCAGGGTATACTGCTAAATAAGAACTTCTCTCAAAGGTAATCTGTTTTAATATATGATTAGGTGATTCCATAAAACCTTGAGTCTTTATTTCCCTACAAAATGCAGTGCTTGGACACGACATAATGGTCTGTTTCCTGTTGGTTGTAATTCGACCAAGAGAGCCAAGCTTCCCAGACCTCTCCGGAAATAGGCTGATTCCCAAAAAGGAAAATTGACAACAAGAGTTATTAATGTCCCCAAAAGCAAGCTCCTACCCTGGAAGATAAATAGAAATAGTTCGGTCTTCTGCAATAGTCTCAGTACAGTTAGATAAGCTGTATAATATCTGGGGTCAAGAAGAAAAGATAAAGAAATAACTAAAAGTCACCCTGTGGGCAATACAATACTTTGTTACAGCTCCAATATTTAGCAAAGTCCATATAGACACTATAAGAGAAATTATATAATTTTAACAGAGCTCCTTTAAGCGCAATGAAATAGCTGTTTTGATGCCCTCTTTTGGGAAACACATTTTCATGTTCCAGGATGAAACACTTGTTGCTTTTAGCTTTTTATGTTTCTAGTTCTGCAGTGAGAGTTGATTGCCAAACAGCAAATGCCATATGCCTCCTCCTCACCCCACAACCAGAAGGTTGGGGTTAAAAGTGAGAGGTAAAAACAGGAGAAGAATAAACGAGAGCACAAGAAATCTGGCAGCATCAGAAATCTGTATGTACAATGAAGTGCTGAATGACACATTAAGGCAAGTCAGCTTAATTTTAAATTATATGTGGTAAATTTCAGGATAAAAGTATTTTAGAAACTAAATCCCATATTGGTATGTTGCATTATCCTGAAGTGACCCTGGGCAGCCAAATGTTCTTGCAGTCTGTCCTTGGCTCCTTTTTGCATTATACAGGTTCCTAAGCCAAATTTACAAAGTTAAACATCTGAGCTGTAAATAAAGATCCCTAAAGCCTACTGTGCTTTCCTTGTTCTAAGAGTCCCTTCACAGTATGGCCTCAATTCAGCTAAGTACTTAATACATACTTAAATCCCACTTAAATCAATGGGATTTAAACATTTGCTTAAATGCTTTGCTAAATCATGGCCTATTAAACTGTCTGTGTTGCAGATCAAACTGTAATTTATATTGCTATGATTTCTTCTTCTGGTGTTAAACATGAGACCCCAAACTACATTTCACTGTAGTCTTGCTTGACTGAAGCTGAACTGTTTAAAGGGAATGTGTGCAAGACCTGTATTCCTCACGTGCAAGAAACAGGTTTTATTTATTTTGGTCATCAGCTGTTGTAAACTGATGTTCCTGATAAAGTGAAGTCAAACAAGCTCCGTTAAGAGGCTGAATGTTTCTCACACACCATCATTTTGAAGATGAATAGCATGACATTTTTCATTTTCAGTAATGATTGCAGCTCCTGGTTAAACGTGGGAACATACAGTTATTTGTACAGAATGTAGATACACGAAAATATTTGTAGAGGAAGGGAGAAGATTTTTATTCTTTTGCTGATTTGTTGGCAATCTCCTTCTGGCTATTTTTTTTTNGCTAGGGTTGACAAGAAAAACAGCCTTTTGTAGTTGAGGAGGCAGCAAGAAAAAGAATTGCCAACAGAGCCGTCAAGACTCTCCAAGTAATTTGATGTGTAGAGAAAATATGGCAAAAATATTGCAACTGTATATAGTATAAATTTTTTAGAAGGAAGTCAGATGTCCCACTCCGCCTGCGATGCCCATAGGGATTATTCTGGCCTTATCACTGGTTTTTTGGAAAAGAGGGAGGATGAATGGTGGGAAAGTGAGGACACTTCTTGACTTCTTCTCTTCTCTGCTTGTAGTGGAAGTCAGCCAAAAATACAGCTCATATGCCAAGAAAGCCCAAATGAAGGGATGAGTGGAAAATACCAGATGCTTAAATTTGTCTTGGATTTTCTCAAAACTGCTAATACTGCTTTTCTGCTTAATTAGCCAAATAAGGGACAGAGTGCATTTCTCTTTCATGTACAGACATTTCCTGGATGCTATGAGTTAACCACCTCCAGGGCACTGCTGTCCAGGTCAGAAGAAGAGGCAGATGATGCTCTCTTAGACAACGTTAAGAGGAGATAACTGCTGTAGGGCACATCCCATACTCCTCATCCATAACACCGCTGCCCTCCCAGGATTCCCTCAAGACTGAGATTCCTGAGACTGCTCGTTGTCTGGAAATCAGTTTACATTTCTGTCCTGAGAAGGAATTACTCTCAGTGCATACATTTTTCCAGCTAGACATGATTTATTTTCAGTCCAAGCGTTGTCTTTTGTCCAACGCTTAGTTTGTTGTGTCACTTGTAATGACTCCAGTAATATCTGGAAAAAGAGATAAGCAGAAAGCTAACAGCACTTGATCAATCTGCTAAGAATATCTAATACAGCCTTTTCAGATGGCAGATGTAAGTGGTATGAACGCATACAATTTCATAGTAATCTTAATACTACAGTTATTTCCATAATTTTATGTGCTCTGCGGATATATTAATATTAATGTCACACTTAGAAGAATGAAATCCATGCAGGATAGTTCATGATTTAAAACAAATGGACATAAAGGTAATGTTTATATTCATAATATATTTTGATAATAATTCGCTACTAATGTTTAAAATCCATGTGTCATCATCTGGAAAAGAAAGCCTACTTCGTAATGTAAAACATTCCAAAAATTTTAGGGTTCATCTCTGATTTGAAAACGCTTGCTATGTATTTTTATATATATATGTGTGTGTGTGTATGTATATATAATAAAATTGCTTCTTAGCAGGATTTTTTAAACTCTATAGTCAACCACTACAGGACTTCTGTGAAAGGCAGAAAATAGTAATTTTTTTGAGCAGGGGCGGTAACTCTTTTCTCATATGTCACCTGTCGTTACAATTTCTTCATATCCGTGTGTTTATTGAGAAGCCTTTCTTTTGCAGCTTCCTTTGTTCCCAAGCCTAGATAAAAACTATAAATACTTCTAAAAATCTCAGAATGTTGCCCTGCACTTTGTTTCATTTCAAAGGCTGATTTGTGAATTGCACATGAAAGTGTTACATGTTTTTGTGTTGGTTTTTTTAAGATTTAAATTTCCCCAAATATTTACTACTACCCACTCTTTTCTCACAACTAAGAAGTATAGATCTAAAAATCCACCCTCTCTGATTTTCACACTCTTTATCACATATTGAATTAAATTAAAAGGGAAAATGGAAAAGAGATTAAAGTGCCATTATATTACTTTCTTCAAATGATCATAATTTGATTTAATTTCAAATAAAATATTAATAAAGTGCTAACTTTTCTTGGTGGGAAATTCCATTAATGGAACAGTTTCCCAGGGAAACAGAAGCAAAGTGATTAACTGTCCTTTCTGCTTCAGTAATGAGATCTTTCTAAAATAAACAGTTTTGCTTGATTTAG
This sequence comes from Rhagologus leucostigma, assembly GCA_013397725.1. Taxonomy (NCBI): domain Eukaryota; kingdom Metazoa; phylum Chordata; class Aves; order Passeriformes; genus Rhagologus; species Rhagologus leucostigma. Next base: position 1,406,100 of record VZTD01002215.1, read on the forward strand.
CATTTGTCTCATGTATTTATGCCCAGTTCTAGAACGTCAATTTATACATGGTATGGTATGTTCTGGACCTTGTTTTGGGGTCTCTTAACTCTCTGTCTTAATTCTCACACTTTTTAGAGGTGTAAATTGCAAGTGAGCTACAAGAGAATCCCCTTCAGATACTATAATAAGAAATAGGGGGAAAAAATCATAAACGTCTAATTTCAGTGGCACAATGACTGAAAATATTTTTTAAAAATAAATGTGAAAGATATCCATATGCAAGTTCTCATGAAAAGGTTCAGAATTAGATAATTTTAATGTACTAATTTTAATGTACTCTTATGGATGGTTTTCAGTTAGAAAATGGAACTCCAGAAATGTCCCCCTGGCTAAATGAGGGTTTTGCAATGTTGAAATTAATCAATCATCTCTCCAATGAGAGCCAAGCCTCAAATCCACAAGCATGAAACAACAGCTAGTAATGGCTGTGTGAATTGATTTCAGAAGGTTAAATGTGCACATTCAGGGCTTAGAACAAAGTCTTCGTGGCCTCATCCAAAGGGGATATCTGTGTGACTCACACACTTTGCATACACTGTAATAATGAAAATTAAGTGACTGGGTTTAGATGAGGCCATGAAGGTTTATTCATGGTTGAAATTTAGACCAGAGCTTTTTTTTCGTGATGAACAAGGTCTGTAGAAGTCTGACATTGAATAATTTTTGTTCCCTCTAGGGGAAGAAAAAAGGATGTAAAAACCCAAATGGACTAAATATATTTGTGATGGTAGATTTTTTTCTTTTGGTTGATGGTTGGGCATATTTAAAGGATAAAACAGGAATTTTTGCTAGACCTAGACAAAAATTAAAATTGACAACAGCAAAAGTTGTTGGCTTCTATGCTGAGGTTGTGGCTGAGGGCTGGCATTGTTTGTTTAAACTTTAGAAGAATCAGTCTGAAAAATAGGTGCATGGTAAGAAGGGGATGTAAATCTGTAAGTAATCATGCCTGAAGCCTGGCTGGGTAGAAATAGGTAGGCTTTGGTTTACTGTTTAGCCAAAACATTGCTCCAACACTGGCATAATTAATGGATTTGAACAAGTGTAGCAGTTCTAGGTGGCAGAGACACCTGACAAAGAGCCAGGTTTCAACCAAGAGTGGGATAGAGATGGATTTTGGAGAAATCTTATGTAGGTTTTCTCTGTGGGACTTTCCAAACTAAGGCTGTTATCAGATCCAGGCTCAAAAAGGGATTCTGGGTTGTCTGACATTTAATATTTGTTACAGAAGAGGTTTCCAGGCTAAAATAATCGCTATGTCCTTCAGACCCTCAGAAAATTACAGTTATCATAAGGGCACGTGGATCTCCCTGGACTAAAGTGCTTGTGTTACCCACGCTAAAACGGTTTCAGACAGACGAGGTAGGACTTGGATTTCAGCTGTTCACACTCAGAGGGAGTGGGAGTCCTTGGCTGAGATTGCTGTTTAGGTGCTGTTGATCTTCCTTGTCAGGGCAACGTTTCCAGGGCTAGGTGACCAGCCAAGCTTTTCCTACTCAAGATTGTGTTTAGAATTATGCATATGTTCCTTGGCTGAATTGGAGCTTAAGACCCACAGCTGGTGTCAAGCTAGGACATGGTATGGCCAGGTACCAAAAAATCCGAAATGAAAAGGACTGTGTGGTGTAGTGACCAGGCACCGTGAGCGCTGAATGGCAGCCAAGCATGAGAAACATGGAAGGTTTGACAATCAGTGTAATTAACACAAAAAGCCTAATTGCAGAAAACAGAGACGCAGAGGCTTCAAAAGAACTTCCAAAAAAAGATTGATTTCAGAAAAGCAGAAAGAAAGAAATCATCTGATGCTGATGATTTGAATTGTGTGGAGCACATTACCAAAAACTGAGCAGAACAAAATGCAAAACAGGAAGGAAAAAAAATCTAAAAAACAGGCAAATTATTAAATTTCTTTTTTTTTTTTTCAATGATGTTTTTACAAGTGTCACAAGGATTTGCATTTTTGAAAGAAGCATTTTCTTGGAGTGGCCACACGCATTTGAGGTACTTCGAACCCTTTAGCTGAGGGCTCTGCACACTCACTGCGATGCCACAGCCTCTGCAGCCATCTCGTGGGGACGAAGTGCCTGGGCACCGAGGAGAGCCAGGCTGGGACACTGAGCTGGTCAGCAGCACAGCCTGGCTGGGAAAGGCTCGTCTCTAGGCTTTGCTTCCTCGTCACCACGAATTTTTACTGGGGCAGAGTAAGCAGAGTCCTACAGCACCTGCCAGCGAGTCTGACTGCAAATACTGGTAGGTGATTTCTCATTTACATTCAAATCCTGGGCTTTTCCCCCCTCCTTGATCTTCATAGACTCACTATAGGAGTAAGCATGCAGAGCCTGGGGCACTGGCTGCAAAGCAGCTGAAGGTCCCTTTCATGCGGAAGCTGCATCTATTGTGTCCTGGCAGAGCACACGGCTGCCCAAAGGAGCTTTGGGAGGGGTGGCTGTGTTTGACAGCAGCACCAATAGGCTGCAAGGCTGAACAATCTATTTCTGTGTCCTTCTCCTGTCAACTCAGATGCCTTCTGTTTTTCTGTTCTCTTTGATTATACCCTTACCGATCCCATCCTGCCAACTCAACAGCCAAATTCGACTTGGGGATGGTATTTCCTTTTTCATAACTGTCTTACTGTCTTCCTCTCTGTGTCTTCTTGGCAGTTTTTTGCTCTGCAAATCAGTGAAAGAAAGGATGCTCGTTTCAGTGGAAATAGCAATCGTTTTCCTGAGGGTTTTGTTTATTCAGCTTACAGAAAGGCAGAGACCAAGCGAGCTGATTTGTCCTGACAGGATCAAGTGATGGAGGTACAGGCCATTCACTTCATGGGTTCTTCTCCAAGGACTATTAATGCCTTTTGACTATGCTTATCCCCCTGTCAGAAGTCAGCCTTTTGCCCCAGCAGGTGCTGTTAAACATTCCAGGCAAAGCTTCCCTTTCTGCTTGCAGTGATTCACCAGCAGTTTGGGACACAAAGGTATCAGAGGCTGTGAACCCACACAGGTAGAAATACGTTCATCACACTGAATATAATTTCTTTGAATTCCTTAGGGGAAGTTCCTGCAGATCCCCGCTGGCCCACCACCACCATTCCCAGGTGAGCTGGCCATGTGTAACCATCCACTTGACAATGGGAGGATTCCAGTCCTCACGTTTGTCTCTTAATGACCTTTTTCCCTTGATCTGGTGGGCAGAGTGGGAATGGTTTCTTGGTGAGGACTAGTGCCTGTGCTCTAAATGTATGGGAGGTCATGGCAAAAGGCTGTCAGGAGCTCATAGCCAAGGCTTTGTGAAGAGCTGAGCAGTTGCAGAAGCTGTAGCCTTTGTTTCCTTCTAAGGTTCTCTCTGGCTTTGGTCCCCCACTGAAGTTTTTCTTTTAACTGTGCTTTAGAAATGTGTACACAGAAAAGGATTTAAAAAAAACCCACAACTTTTCTTGCTGTTTGATCAGGGAATTGCAGTTTGTTGTAGCACTCATTTAAATGCTCAGAAATTATTATCCCCAACAGAAGAATTTGCAATGAAAAGGATTAAACAGCCAAACCACCTACGTTTGTGTAAAAAGCACCGTAAATTGATTAAGCAGTTGTCAGCCAGATCTGAGATGTGGGATGAGATACGAGAGCTAAATCGAAGTGTAATTACCAGGGGTATAATAATTATTGATGTGGCTACCCGGGTTTTCAAAAATGTTTGTTACTAAAAGAAAATCTTCAGACATCCCAGCGTTTCCCCTCTAACTTCTGTTCCTAGGAAGCTCTCAAGAATTTTCCTAACCTGATAATTTCTCTTTATGAGTCACTCATGTTTTTTGCTGAAACACACACTGTCCATGAACAACCAGTGCAACGCGCTGCTAAATGGTCTTTTACATATTCTGAGACCTGAACATTTAGACAACATCTGTTTATAACACTCAGAAGAATTCCTTTCAGACTGGTTCAAATACGGTGTGAGTCAGAGCACCCTGGGTTCCAGCATTAGGTGTGATGAAAGCTGCTCCCCTCCAGTCCTTCCTGATGCTGTCTGGTTGCTGCATTGCTACATTTCCCACATTTACCAACTTGTACTCGGCAGACACTTCCCAAACCAGGGGACAAATGCTTTAGGCATTGCTTTCATGCCTTGATTTTTCTTTCCCCTACAGAATTTCCTGCGAGGTGCTGCACCGGCCACAGGGAGAATATGACCATCAGGAATGGGTTCTTGAGAATTTTTACCTTCTAAAATGGAGATTTATGATCCAGTGACTTGAACCTTTCCCTTTCAGGTATTCTTAGTTTCCAACTGAGCTACAGAAAAGCACACTGATGTTAAATTGTTCCAGGAAATCAGTGTGTGGCATCTCAAACGATCGAATCTTGTTTAGCTACATTCATCTCAGATTCCAGTTGTTTTGTTTTTGTGCATGTCTGTGGATTTTTTCTGTTCGCTTTTTTTTCCTCAGAGAAGTACAGGTTCCTAGTCTCATTGATCTGGTTTCTTCATTTTAGGTCATGTTACAAATTTCAAATCAGGTTACAGGAAAATTAGATTAGTTTTTTGTGCTTAAACAGAACACCTAAATATCTGGACTCGGTACTTAAAAACTTATGTTTTACAGAATTTGTCTACTTTGGGTGTGCAGGAGGAGCAGAGCACTCAGTATTGAATGCATTGCCCTTAATTTTATTTAAAGGAGACTTTTCACAATAAGTAAACAGTGGATTATACTAATAATCTGAGACAATAATTTTCAGAAGTATGCTCTGGCAGTTGAAATGTCAATGCTGTTTCAACTGTAAGTTTCATTTACCTCCTTCAAAAAGGACTGTGAACGTGACAGATCACACATTCTGCACTCCAAGTTTGTTTCATGTTCTGGCACTTGCAATAAATTGATTTTATTATTCATCATTACGAGAAGAAAGAAATTAGTTTTATGAAAATTAGACAGTGGGGTCACATTTCTAGGAAACATTACTCATCAGAATCAGATGCCTCCGTTTTGTATCAGAAACATCTAATTACTTATGAGAACTTCACCTTTCAGCAGAAGATATTATTTCTCTAAATGCATTCATTCATTCTAGGTCAGAGGGTGTGGGACCAGCCTTCGAAGAAAGCTGTTATTGGATCCCCACATTTTCACCTGCTCCGTGATGGCCAATGAATGGAAGGTGGAGTCCTTGTCCTATAAACAATATTTCCAAGGTCTTTATGGCTGGAATCCTCGGTTGCACTGGAGCATTTTCAAAGCCCTTAGCAAGGGCTAAGTGGAACAACTACTGAAAACCTTCAGTAGGCTCTGAATGGGAGCCTAAATATCCCTTCATTTTGATTTTTCGTTGATAAATGTTAATAATACTTACTTTTCTAGTCAGCTGCAGATATTAAGCATTTAATGTGGCACTGGATATTTATGCTACACTGAAGAAGTAGTGCCTAAAAAGTTCACTGAAGAATTAAGCAAAAAGGGTAAAGTAAAAAACATTCCGTTCTTAATGTTTCTGATATTAAAAAGTAAAGGAAAAAAACCCCAACCCTAAGTGAAAAAGCGGTGCAGTTTATACATCTCGGAGAGGAAGAAGGATAATAAAAGCATTTTGCATATTATATAGGGGAACTTATTCCTAATTAATTGCTCACTCCTTACTAACAGATCAAAAGAAAGGCCTTTGAGTTCTGAACACTGATCTGGACTTCAAGTGGGGATTTAATTGTTTCTAGACTTTTACATCAGTTTTCCGTGACTTGAGTGCTCTCGGGTTTATCTCAGCTTCCCATTGCCATCCTATGCTCTGCAATAAAACCAGATATATGTGACTGAATCTGAAGCATTTATTTGAGGGGTTTTCAAGCCGAAAACACCTTCTTTTCGATGTTTTGTTTCTTTTCTAAGAGTTACTCTAAATTTTCCTTACCGAAAGAACCCGTTAACGCTGAGAGCAGCCACGTACAAGGGAGAGGCTTGGCCACACGGTGGAGCGTTCGGCTCTCTCTGCAGGGAAAAACGCCCCGAGAGCTGCCTGACTGCCAGGATCCTCCAGCAGAGAGGGATGTTGCGAGTCCTGTAAGTTCTCCTGGAAGCACCGATCTTTATGGTGATTTATGCTTATGTGTGTAGTAAGAGGCGGGAATGGCTTTTGCCCCTGCCCAGGTCTGGAAACAGCATCTAATGGTGAAATTAATTACCAGTGCATTTAATTCAGGCCAGCAAATCCAGTTTGCCTTCGTCATTGTGACTGCACTCTTAGCCTCCTGTCACGTGCAGGTGAAGGGGTTCTCATGCTGCTGATCACCCCTGGATGCATCAAATTCCTCACACACATACATTTACGTTACAGATAAAAGCAGGAGGCTGTCCTCACCCTGTTCCCCCACGGGACTGCTGCCTACAGAGCTCATTATTTGCTTTGCCTTCCTCCAGGCTCATCTTGTGCAGAGCTTGACTTGGATCACGCAGGAGGGAAAGGCTAAGGACCAGCAGCAGATGCAGCAACATTACTTAATAAATTGCTAATACGTCCTCATTAACAAAGAAGCCCTTCCAGAGTGGATATTAAGACAAAGAGCTTTTGGCATTTGTGCAGGCTTAAGGGAACATCTGTGTTTGTGATGGCAGAAGATTCACTGTGTGATAATAGAAACGGAGCCTCAAAGGAAAATCCTTTTACTCATAAAAAGTAAGCCTTTTTATAAGAACTTACACGGATGTTCTTTCTGTGCTTTTTTTTCCGGATGTCACTACTTTCATCACATTTTATTTCCTATTGATAGATACGTTATCTATTTAGAAATCAATACACATCCTGAGAGAACTAATTAAACCATACACCAATACTTTCAGTAGTTCTGTTTTCTCGTTCACCTTCATGTGCTTTGAATTACAATACAAATCTAAAGGTCTGCACAGGCTGAATTAAATAACTTCCTACCTTGGTTTAGTTTAGTTCTTTAAGCATTTAAACCAGTAACCCAATTAAACAAATCAGTATTAGTTACAGCTAAGATGATTTACAAGTTGAGAAGAGATTGCAGTCTCTTCATTAAACCTAAAAAAATTTGATTGAATTCTATTGATATATTTTCTGCATTTAAGTGTCACCTTAGAAACATTTTTAAACTGTGAAAAGAACTGCACATCTTAAAACCTTGAGAAGAGTATATGGAGTTGTTTAAAAGGGGGAACTTAATGATTATACCATAAGCAGGAAATACAGGAAATGGGAGTGAAAAAAAAGAAATCAGACTAAGTTTGTTGTGTAATATTAATGAAAAGCTAAATATTAATGATAGGTTGTGAGTCAGAATATTCCTATTAAGATTTAAACTGTTTTGCTCGAGCAGAGCCTTAGAGGCTGCCCATATGCATCTTCACAGCACATCTCAAATCTTAGATGGGTTAATTTAGCAAAGCCCATGCTGGCTATTAAAGAGCTTTCTCAAAACATTCCACCTACAGAGGATATAAAACATACCATGAGACCAGTGAACACAATAGATGAACTTACAAAAACCAGCGTGTGTTTAATGTGTGCTGGCAGGAAGGAGATCATTACCACAGTAACTAAGAAAGCCTCTTCACTGCTTGTATTATCTCAGGCTTTTCTTGTAACTTTTGGGCTCAAACGCTTGGTGTCCGTAACCTCAATGATAATTAATTCAGCAGCAGATAAAGGTATTCGCATGGCGAGATCATGGGAAGAAAGGACTATTTGAAATACATGTATTAAGATTTTTTTAGTGCTTACCTAATCTTTGTAAGCTGCACTTTGTATTGTTTTATAATCCTTTTGCACTGAGGGTAGCACACACAAAAGCCCCCCAAATGCAAGCAACAAAAAATTCCGAGATCCTCACTTCACAAAAATGGGTTAAGGAAGGATCCTCCCTTGAAGAGGTGAGTGTTCCATGTGGTGTCCTAGGAACTGGGCTATGAGCAGTTAATGCAAAGTCTATGGGGCTGACTTCCCATCCACTGAAGGCAGGGGCAAAAATATGATTTTATTCATCATTGCGGTGTTCCCACTGTTCAGCTGAATCCCATCAATTCAGAGCACTCAGAAGTTCTATAGCTGTCTTTTTTCCTTTTGAGGCTGAAAAGCTATTATGAGAAAATTTGTTTTGTTGAAAAAGTGAGGGTGCTAATGGATTATGAAGTGTCTGGGTTAACCTTACTAGGGATGTTTTCATTGGGATAACTCAATTTAATATAGTATAATAGAATTTTCTAGTACATGTGAAAGTCCAAATGGTGATGTGTAAAAGCAAAGATGAAAAGTCCCTTTGAGAAATCTGTTTGAAAGCTGATTATCTGAAACCGCTGTAACCTTATAACTGCTTATTCTAGTGATGAGATAATGATATAATTTAGAAGTGGGTGGCTTAGTGATATATGTTTCATTTAGATTCTTCCCAATAGGTGACATTTGTTGAAAGCTGACTCTTGAACTGTGCTGCATGCCTTTGCTATCTATCTGCCTTGGAGCTGTTGGAGACTGTAATTGCATTTTGCTTCATTTCCTCTATAATTGATGTGAAAATCCCTCAGTGGTAGGAAAGTACAAAGTCCAGATAATGAGTACGTGACAATGTATAAGATTTAAGATGGTTGTTTAGGTTGCAGCTTGAACTGCCCATGACTCAGGCAACTTTCAAGGTCATCTGATATTTAGTAAGCTCAGGCACCACAGTGCTTCTGGGACTATATAAAATTAAAAACATTTTGCCTAGTTTTTATTAAGCATCAGTCTGAAGATCATTATTCTTAGCTGCAGAGGTGTGTCTTTGGGGTAGGGTAAGAAGAAATGTCCAATTTTATTGCACTGAGTTACTGCAGCATTTAGCCACACTGTCTTTGTGTGAAGAATATTAAAAATAGTTGTCTGCAAGGATGTAACATTTTCTTTTTTTTTGTTTGTTTGTTTGGTTGGTTTTTTGGGTGTTTTTTTTTTGTATTTTCTTTTTTGTTTTGTTACACTTTCCGAGTTTCCCCTTGGCAGTTTCTTGATCTATTTCTAGATCTACTTTTTTTTTAAATTAATGTGTTAGGTGCTGAATTCAGGTGACCGTGTAACCACAGGCTGGTACCCCCAGCTTTCCCAAGTACAGTGTTGATGCAGTACCCTGGAGAGCAAGAGGAATAAGCTCATCTCTTTGCAGACAGCAATCTGAGTAGCTGCATTTGTTTTTTTTTTTCTTGGACAAATGATGATTACTGTTCGCTAGTGAGTTAAGTATTGTGCACCCAAACAACCTCCTAGGTTGTAGTAGCATCGCTAACATTCCTTACACAGTCAATTAAGCTCATCTGAATTTCCTCGCCCATTTTTTATGAATGTCTCCTTTTTGAAGATGTTAGTCGATAAATACAGGTGAACTAATCTTACTATTCCAATGCCAAAGCCTCTAAAATTAGGGTGCAATGATGTTACAAAAAGCAAGGAAACTAGAAACAGATTTATATGGATGTCTGCTCCAGACACATCCCACCTCTTCCAGGCTTTTGACTAGCAAGGTGGTCCCAAGTATCATCACTCTGGAAAGCCCTGGCTATTCAGTTACTTTCTGCCATTGTCAGTTCCTGGAGCTCTTCCTCTCTTCCTCCAAAATGAAAAAAACATCTTTTTTTAAATTTATTTATTTAACAATCTGAAATTATCATCTTCATTTTCACTGACTCCTAGGTCTGCCTTGTAACGACTCACGTAAGTCTGGAATATAATTTGGTTACAGTGCTTTCAAAAAGGTCTCTGGTGACATGCACATGTCTGTGGGATGCACGTCATACTGCTGGCTAGGCAGAGCTGCCCAAAATACTGATTTCCTCATAGCAGAAGCAGCTGCAGCTTATGTATTACTCTTGAAAAATCAGTTTTCTGATGGTGTCTAATTACTTTTTTGCCACCTGAAAGTAGAGAGCCGCAAGTCCCGGGGACAGTGAGCCAGGCAGGCCAGGGCAGTGCTGCAAGCCAGGCATCAGCTGAAGTGGCTGTAAAAGTTGTTGGGGCCTGTTCTGCCCCACCATGGGTGCTTGGCTTGGCATGGGGCTGTTTGTTTGTCTTTAGCCCCTTTGCTTCCCTGGTTTTCTTTCCTTAGCCTCTGTCTTTAGGTCTCTAAAACACTCCTGAAAATTTCCTGGTTTCAATATATTCTCTTGTGAGCAGTACTGTCATAGAAATCTATATTTTAATAGTCATGATACTGATCCAAGAATAAAAGTAGTCATCTCATGATGCTGTAAGATCAGTTAACTGCACAGGAGGAGCTTTTTAAATGGAACATTTTCTTACGTGGGATGTGAATTTACAAAGAAAATTGAACCACAATGGGAGTATTCCCCTTGATCCAAGCGTGATAAACGTCAGCAAGAGTTATTAACATGATGAAATTGAAGAGCAGAATCTACTGTGTGAAATTAGACTGTCCGAACAATCTTGTGGGGAGAGAATGATTTACCAGAGCTCAGGAGATCAATTTTATTCTCAGTGAGTGAAAACGATGGCTTTGGCATTGTTACCCTGGAAATCCCATAGCTCCTCTTACGTCCAGCTGCACATCTGTGTTACCTCTGGGGACTAAACAGGTGAACTGAGATTGCAATTTGAGAACGCAATGTCTGTCTTTGAAGTCTGACTGGGGTGTCTTTTGATCTTAGTTCTTTCAGCTCTAAAAGTAAAGGTCCTCTAAGAGGAGTTTCAGTGTTTTCACGCAAACTTGGATGCTCTGCAGCATCGTTACCTATCACTGGGCTCTGTGAATGTTTTCAGCACTTCTGAAAATTAGTTCACTTAAAGATACGCAAGTTGTCTTGGTCAGTGTTTCCAAATGCTTTTTCCACCCTTTGCTTTATGTACTTAAGGACCTGGAGGGATAATATTCTCCTTTTGTTACAAAGATGGCTGGAAAACTTGTCCCTTTCTTATTTTTTTTACCTTGAAATTGAGATCAGCGATGTTGTGAACCTCCCAAGCAGGGAGATTTTGAAAAGGTCCCGAGCTGAACTGCAGTGCTGGAACGATGGGTAAAATTTAAACTGTACCTCTATGGGAATACAGTATATGGGAAAGAATAAAGCCTACTCTTTCCTTGAATTTTCAGTTAGCAGAGCTCACCAGCCCAGCTCTTTCCTGGATAAGTGTTTGAAAATGCAAAATGATCCTATGGATCAAATGTGAGTCTTCCTATTACACGCAGAGAGCTGAAAGTTTTGCAGTAAAAGGCTAATGTCCTGTTTTACATCCAGTTAATGGCAATTGAAATCAAATCCATAACCCCCGTAGTATTCACTCAGACTAAAACAAGCCCAAGTAGGTTTCTGGATTCAATAGAGCATATTGAAATGGGCAGCTGGGTGTTCTGGTTGCTGAACTGCTGGCTGAGTTGCAAGGCAAAACCAAAACCCTCTTTGTGATCTGCGTTAACGCTTGAATTCTTTAAAGGGGCTATTGCAGGGATCATGGGCAACGGAGGATATTGCCAACTTCAGGGCTAAGCTCTTGAAGCCTGCTTCCTGTTTTCCCTGCGTCCTTCTGTCAGATGGGCTCGGAATTCAGAAGTCTCTTGCTGCTCATCGCGCTTTTAGTGTTTGGTAGTAACTTCATGTGATGGATGTGCCTCAAGCACTAGCACTGTTAGAGCTGTATAAATGTCAGGCTTAAATTGTCTCTTTGTTGTTTTTCAGACTCTCATCTTTCTTCTAACAAAAGGAAACTAAATTTATCTGCCTCGCTGACACGTTAAGATGCACTAGCCAATTAAATCTATGTGAATCTGTAATGTTAGTGTTTTAATGGTTTTGGTAGTGCTGTAACACCATCATATTAAAGGATACTGCTTTTTTTGTGAAATAGAGTAATCTCTAGGGACTATAGATGATGTTAGAGTTTAATGTCTCCACTGTGGTTCATCCAGATGAAAGGTAGTACATCTAAAATCTCAGGAAAAAGTATGAAGCAGGAATGGTAACACAGAAGGAGAAATAGCTGTGTTTCTCTCCTGCAGTTTTTGGAGATCCAGCTTATGTGTTCTGGGGAATTCAGGATGTTATTGTGTCGAAACCTGCCTTCTGGGGCATTTCCTTAGTGAGTGTCTATCTGCAACACGAGATTAATGTTTGTCCACGTAAGTGGAACAAGCAAAGAGTTAATGGACTGGGGCAGACTGGCCTGAGTAGAGGGGCTCTTACTCTCATGAGCTGAGGCCACAGAACCTGGCCCCCAGTGCTGTGCCACTGGCTGAGATGCAAAAGACAGTAACGAAAGCCAAGGAAGTACAATTTGTTTGAATTAACACATTCCTGCTTTTAAATTATATGATTGAAAATGTATCTTGTGGCATGTCAAAAAAAGTGGTGATGTGGGTGTGTTTGCAGTACTGTGAGCATCAAAGCTCTAAAGGGCGTTCCTGGCACAGAATAGTTCTTTTGTTTCTCAAGCTGGGAAGAGGTGATAAGACTTTTGATGGAGATGTGCTTCTGGGCTGATACCTATTCCTTTTGGCTGTTCGCTTTCACTTGATGAATGGTCTGACACAGAGAGGGTAGTAGGATGTTTCTTTTATCCTGTGAACTGGAAGCCAAATAGGAAAGCCATTCAGAGGTTTGTGTGTTTAGGAATGGGACAGAAAGACTGAGATGGCAAAGCTCTAACAGGCCTCTGTTTTGTAGACTTCAAATGAAAAATAATAAAACACAGTATAGAAAAAAGTAATTTTTTTTGTGGTCCATCCATGGTAATCTGGAAACTGGAGTCCAAAGCCTTTAGTCTCTATTGTGGTTAAAGGAGGTGGGTGCAGGAGATGCTCAGAGTGAAGGTGGGACTAGAGAGTTCAGCTCACAGAAAAAGCCCCACGCAGTAACTGGGTTTTAGCAGGCTTTAACAGTCATGCATATGACACACTCTGTGGTGCAGAATACAGCTGAGCTCTGAATAGGGGCATTTCTTTGCAATTCTGGGGCTCTTCTGCTTTGTGCTAATGGAACTCCCAGATTTCTGGGGGAGCTTCAAATCAGACCTAGCAAGCCAACTCTGGGCTGTGTTGTGAGCTACATTTTGGAAATGCAGAATATATTTATCTGGTCCTTACTTGTCATCTTAGAAATGAAGTGAATTACACCAAATGGACATGCTCTTTCAATACTGGAACAAAAGATACTTGTGACTACTTAGCCCTTTAGTTGTTTAACTAAATAAGTCTAGGATAATAGACAGGAAAAAAGTAAAACTTCTCACCAAGTGGCAATATTTCAGATTAATTCAGGACAGAGGGAAAAAGCAGCCTGTGCTATTCTCCACAGGAAATACAGAAGAGAGAACTTAATGTTCTTTTTGTCAGACGCTGCAAACAAAAGTTAACTACAACAGACCACTGATTTATGCAATCAAAATCCTTGCTGCACTGTGTGCAGAGCTATTAAGGAGAGAAAATACCAAGTTAGGAACAAGTGAAAACTCTCTGCAAACTCTTCCTTTCACTCCCACTTTTTGAGCACCAAATTATGGCCGCAGGAGCTATTAATATCAAGCATTTTTGGTCTATTTTGCTGTGTTTTAACACTGGGACCAGAATATCTGTAACTTCTATGATGCAGAAAAGCACTGAAAATTCACTTTCCTGGCCCCAGCGGAACCTGGAGCAGTTTATTCTATCCTGGCAACCAAGTATCAAGCCCAGTATCACAGAGGTGGTGTTGGTGCTGACCACAGAAAGGGTGTCAGGGGACTCTCCACCATGAAAATTGGAAGCCCTGTGGGAGAACAACATTCACGTTTCTCTGCTAGTTAAGTCCAAAATGCAAACCACCTTGCTTTTCCTAAGCAAGAACCCTCTCAAGCACAGGAAGCAGAAACATCAAGAGAGCATTAGTTGGAAACACCACCCAGAGCGGGCCAGAGCGGTGCACTGGGATGGCGCTCGGAGGGACATCCCTCATCCACAACAAGGGGAATTTGGCTGTGAATTAAGGGTGGCAGCTGGGCCACCTCTGAGCTCTGCTTCCCACCTCGATCCGGGCTTCGAGGGGCCGTGGTGGGGCCGCCGTGTGCTGCGGCTTTAAGGCACAGCCAGGCAGCGGCGGTTCCTCCAGGCTGGAGCACCAGGCAATGATCCTCTGCTCCACGGGGCTCGCAGCACTCTCTGCTCTCTGCTTAATAACATTTGGCTGCTGCTGAGACGTCTGACCAGCGAGCTCCAGGCTGCCTCCCAGCACGGCAGAGTCCCACCTGCCACCATGGCAGCAGCGCCGGGCTCCCCTGCGCTCAGAGCTGCCAAGTCCTGCAAGAAGCAGCGCACGGTGAAGCGGCAAACTGGCATCTACACCTACCAGGAGCCACCCCACAGGTAAGGGAGCTCCTCTCTCCTGAAGGGCGAGTCTGCTTTATCTAGCACAGCAGTGGGATCTTGTCTTTTCACTTTCCTCTAAGCAGAGCGTGTGTCAGAGACTGGAAAAGGTAGTCTGTTTCGAGTAACAGTGTGGTAGCATGGAAATGAGCATGAGAAAATTCCTTCTCTGTATTTTAAGATACGTTTCAAACCTCTTTAGCTTTTTTTTAATTTGCCAGAGTCACATTTCATACTGAAACATAAACACTGTACATAAAGCAAAGTAACTCCATTGAGTTCAATATATAGCACAGTAAGAAGTCTCTTATTCTTTTCCTGTGTAAATATAAATTTCCCTTGAATGTCCCCTGTGACTGAAGGGACAGGACTGCAGACCAATGGATTAGTGGTCTGGTGAAGTATGTCCCTCAAATATTATTCCATGGCATGGTTTAGGTTATGGTTTATTTCTAAGTGATTAAAAGGCTGCTTTTTCAGCAAAATTGCAGGAAACTTTCCCAACAAGTACACAGCAATACAACTGAGAAACTTCCTGGCTGGTGGCTGTTGCAGTACTTCAGATCCCTTCGTGTCATTCAGGGAGAAACAGTCACCACAGCTTTTTAGAGCAGAGCCTCTGCAAGAATGAATATTGCTGCTGTTTCATAGACCAACAGGGAATTGCGAGAGCTGTAGCTTAGCAAATGTGGTGACAGTATCAGAAAAGATGATTTAATAATCATCCACAGAAATCTGCATCAAAGCACATGAATCTTTTTACAGGGACAAGTAATTCTTGGTATGTGGGGTCCCACACCCCCGTGCTCCTCAGCAGGGAATAGGATTAAATGGTGACTACGATTGAATCCCTTGCTCTCCCTGCTCTAACAAGAAAATATTTTACCATTATTAAAAATCAAAATAATAGGTGTGATTAATAAATGAATGTTACGTGCTCTTGCTGGAAATGTTTAGACAGCACTTTGTTCCAGAAAAATATACAGACAGTCTTGCTAGAATGATGTACAAGCTGAATGGCTGGAAATGTTTGGAGAGGAGACTGGGATTCATGGTCAGGAGTGGGGATAATTTATGACTGACCAGCAAGTGGTGGGGAGGGAAAAAAGCACGTCCTGGAGATGGCGAAATCATCCAAATTATTAATCAACTTTAAAACAATAAGGTCATGTGAGTTCCCTAGATCCCTGTTCTTACAATGCTCTATTAGGTTGGATCCTGTGCAAATCAACACTGCTGGGAATCCGAACAGGAATAACTCGTTTTCTTTTTCCTCTCGTGGGGTGTGTGCCGGGCTGCCAGCAACTCAGATGAAGATGCTGGTGAAGAGAAGGCTGAGAGCCATGACCCAGAGCAGATCTTTCAGAACATCCAGTACCAGAAGGAGATTATGTCCAATATCCGCTGCCGGCCGTGGCCGATGAGGCAGAAGCTGAGGGCGCTCAGGTAAAGGTGCCTGCACAGAGGTTTCCAGGCTCACTGACCGTGACAGTGCTTCCAGCCTCGGGAGTTTTCCAGTGTAAGCTGGAAGGGTTTGTGCACAGGAATGATTAAGAGCTGCTAGGGAAGTGTGCCATGAGGATGCTCTGGGAAGGTCTGAGAGCTGGCTGAAGGCAGCAGCCTCCGGGTGGACAGTCTGTAAGTGAAGTTGTTGCTGGTGCTTGCCTGTGGCTCCCTTTAGAGTGTCACAGCACAAAAGCGAGCAAGAAATCATGCTTTGATTTCTTAATAAAAGCTATTAATTAATAGCTTTATCAACTATTAAAAGAGAGTTTTAGCTATTCAGTGGTCTAAAAAAAGGCTGTTATGCTCCATAATATATTTTTAAGTTAAATTGTTTCACTGCGTCCCAAAGAGGAGAACCAACCTGCCTTTTAAAGGTAATTGCATGGTATGAGAATAGAAGCTGGCCATATCTTCAGGCAACATATTGTAAATGCAGTAAATACTGGTCAACTGTAGGTTTAAAAATCACGACCAGTGTAGTAACAAAACGTTTCACAGTTTAGCATTTCACTTATTATTACAGTGAAAGAGCATGTGACTAACTCTTTGGGCCACCTCCCTAAACTGTGTCAGGTCTTTCCCCTCATGACCTGTTTGAGGCTTGGGGTTTTTTTGCCCTTTTCATCTGGCGTTTTCTCTCAAAACCCTGGGTGGTTCTCAGATGGCAATGTAGCCATAAGGAATCCCTATCAGCAGCAGAGCCCTTGTGTTATCTGGGAAGCAAAGAGAGGTTTTTCTCTCTTAGGCAGAGTCTGTGACTTGCTGCTTTCCCATTCCTGTTGATCAGATCTTGGTGGTCCCCATCCAGCTTCTGCTGAGGTCAAAGACTGTACGACCAGACGAACACGCACCTCTTTCCATCTCACAAGAGCAATACCCCACACCTGCAGAAAAGGTGTCAGTATCCAGAAGAGATTACCAGACCATAAAGGGAATCTTGTCATTTTGCTCATTTGGGTTCTACCATTTCAAAAGAAAGACTTTGAAACAAAAGGACAGAGGAATAAATTAGAGGAACAGAAAACTCCCCCTTCAGTCAAACTCTTGAATGCTGAGTTCTCTCAGACAAAATTCTGAGTAGTTTTAAAGCACCAGCAAAAATTTTGCTCTAGTCAGAGAAAAAAGCATTGCCTGGATGAGAGGCTGATGGTGGGACAGCCCATGGCTGTATTTCAGAGCATTTGGTGGTTGCTACTCGTGCAGAATAAGAGACCTGAGCCACAGGATCAGTGTAGAGACTAAACCTCCACCCTCTCGCACAGGCAGGCAAAGGAGATCGTACTGAAGTATGAAGGGAGGCTCACGAGAACGAGAGGTTACCAGGCTGCTGGGGCAGAGGTACGGCTGCTTTGTCTTAAATCTCTTAAATTTCTTGTTCCTACAAATAGCCATTTGCAGTTCTGATTCAGAGAAGTGTGTGTTTGCTATGCAATCCTGATTCTCCAGCTCAGGAACTCTGTGGAGAGAGGAAAAAGCAGTTCAAAGCTTTTATTTTTCCTTCTTTTTTTTTTTCCCATTGTAATTTTAGCAGATGAATTTCATGTGTTGAGGGATGAATATCCTTCTGTTAGTGCAGTATAAGCTTTCTTTTCAGACAGCCTACAAATATTGATGCCTGCTAGAGGGGGTGATGTGAACGGGCTAACAACACGATGCAGTATTCTCTGAAGAGCTCTTTCTACAAACTGGGGCCACAGTTCAATAGCTTAGCATGAAAAATGTGTCTAGCTTTTAGTTTGGAAGACAATCCCACAACAGCTTATGGGAAATACATTATTAAAGAAGGGTTTTCGATTGCATAGTACTCAGAGAATTTGAATCAAATCTTAGCAAATCTATTTACACCACTGAAAATAGACTCTGGCCTGAGTTTCTGGAAATTTATAATATGCAGGAAATTGTACTTAATAAGCAACCAAGAGAAGAGTTCTTTAGTCATCTAAGCAATTAAGAATATTTTTGTCATCATAACAAGTAGACTTTTAATTGCTAATTTATCTTAATTCAAAAAGGCAGGGTTGTACCAATAGATACAACATCAAGCATTTTATTCATGTGAACAAGAGAAGGGCTGCGTATGTATCTGTTGCTCTCTGATGCTGGGCCCCAGAAGCAATGTACATTTTCCAATGTAGAAAGAGTAAGTTTTCCTTGTTCTACCTTTGCATGTGTGGCAAATGCAGTGGAAGTAAAAATGCTGTTAAAATAAACACGATTTATAGCCTCTGATATGAGTGGAACTAGGACTTTAGCTGGAAAGAGAAGCGCTAAATCAGAACGTCAGTAAATCAGAGACTGGGCTCGGTACTTGTTGATATCATTCTTCCTATACAAAACCAGAAGCTTTCATCTTAGAGTTCACAGTAAATAAAAGTTTGTGTCTAATCTAATTGCCTCTATTGTATTTGCTTGAAGACATTCAGCACACGGATGTAATTCAGCAGTTAATTAGTACCACTCATTATGTGTAGGGGATCTGTATTCTTTTATCATAGCACAGACTAGGGAGTTCAGCCTTTACGTTAAGGCTAAATTCAGCAACAGCAACAGAATGAGCTGCCTTTTTTTTGGTGTGGGTTCGTTTTTTTAACTGGAAGAGATTTTTTTTCCACACATTTTCTTAGAAAATAGCATGGTGACCAAGGAGACAAAAGTTGTAGCACAGCAAAACAAGCACTACATCATCAAATTAAGAACTCAGGAGCTGAACATGTGCTGAGAACAAAATGCAGCTGCTAAGCGTATGTGTATTTACATAAGTTTTTGTAATTTGCAAAATATATACTGTTCACGATTGGACAATCCACTCATGCTATTATTTATGAAAATTGAAGTTAAAATACACTTTTACTATCTTGATGCTGAAAGCAATTTTCTTTTTTCAATTTGATTATTTTAGACTTGCTTTGTAGGTTTTTTTTTGGGTTTTTTTCCCAGTTAAATCCAGATGCCCATACTGTGGATTCAAAGAGTATAAATTACCTATTCAGCTATGTAGTAGGGAGGAAAAGAGATGATAGCTATCAAATTATAATTTTAGCAAATATTACTTCACTGTGGATGCATTTGTAGTCTTTATAAATCCGTAGTGCAGCTGGCACAAGCTGCTTGAGCCGTTTCTCAGCCCTGTGAACCCTGTTTTCAATTGAAATTTGCAATCCCAGCAATTCCCATGCAGTTCCCAGCATCTACAATTTCTTTATTTAATTAAAATACTTAACATTCATGCAATTAAATACCCATATCACCATAAATATTAATTAACTTTGGCCAAAGAGATGGATTATATTTTCAGTAATTAAAATGTTATTTACTCCTCTTTAATTTTAGGAGATTAGATTACATGATATAATATTGACACTGCTATTAAAAATGCCTAAAATATAGGTGGGATTTTAATATCTAGCTGTACTAAAAATACTTCATAATGCCTGGAATTCAATTTTTTTTTTTTCTGTTGATACTGTAAAGTTATAGCTCTAACTCAACAACTCAGAAACTGCACTCACTTTTGCACAGGTGGATTTTATTTCTTCTCCCACATGTTCATGCACACCCCAGTGTGTGCAGGAAGATCCTCTGACCATGCAAAAAATGGAGGTTGAATAAAGATTCTGCAAAATACAACCACAGGATTTCTGCAGGTGTTGGCTGCAATATATGGAGTTGAGAATTCAGCTGTTGAATTTGCTGCTGTTGAATACAAAAGCTTATTTTTCCTCTAAGAAAATTTCTTCTGATGCATTATGCTCCTAATAAGACCTTAGTCATCAACGTTTGTAACAATTCTTGTGATAAAAGATAAGACATGAGCAAAATACTCAGAACTTCATTTTTAAATTTTTTTTTTATGCCAAGAAGTGACATATTTCTCGTTTCTCTGCTTTTTTCTCAGCTTTGGAGGAAGTTTATTCGACTTGCATATAATTTTGTGGTAATCTTTATTCCTTGGGAAATGAGAATAAAGAAAATTGAGAGTAAGTATAAAGATTTAATGGTATTCAATAGTAAAACACTTGCTAAAACACTGAGTCTTATGGTATATTTTTTTAATGTACCGAATTAAATAATAATTCAAAGGGAGTTAAATGCAAATTTTCAGCAGGGAATTCTTTATTTAAAACTTAGCATTTTCTTCCTTTTCAGGTACCTTAGAAATGGAACAGTTCTCATTGATGGTCTTACTTGGGGGCACGAAGGGGGGAAATTTTGAAAAAGTAAAATTTGTCCCACTGGGCTTCTGCAAATGAAAAAAATTCCTTAGTTTGCTGAATGCCCTGCATAAGAGAGGTTTTTCTTCTGGCCTGTTATTCAAACAATACATCACGGATAAATGATACGAGCTTTTATAGACTGTGCGGGTCAGGTGACTGTTTTTTTGTGGTTTAAGGTCATTTTGGGTCTGGAGTTGCCTCTTACTTCATCTTCTTGAGATGGCTGTTTGGAATCAATATTGTCCTTACCATAATGACGGGAGCGTTTGTAGTCCTACCAGAGGTAAGAACACATCGTTAATATTCACAGAGAAACCCTTCCTCTTGCACTTTCCTTTCTGAAGGGAACAAACGCCACACTTAAGGTCATGCATCAGTTTGAAATGTACAATGTAAAATGAATTATTTAAAATGAATTCCCCTATTAAGAGGTTTTTCTCTGCTGAAGGATAACAGATTTTTGCTGTTAGTGTTAGAGATGGTATTTTGTCAACACGGTACTAATGCTTTTAGAGAATACGTTTTTATCTGATTACTAAAATAGAGAACCCATTCTTTAAAGACGCAGTGGGTGTTGAGTACATTCTAGTCCTGTTAGTGTCATTTACAGAGAGAAAAAAAGAGCATCCCTCTCCAGACTCTGGATTATTGTCCATTAGAAAGCATTTCCTAGAAGTTCTGAATAGGCACAACTTTGTTTAGTTCTTGCATGCAAGTAAGGCAATTTATTAACTTTGTTAAGTTATTCATAAACATTATTTTGCCTCACCTACCCTGTGCTTTAATAATGTTATCAGAAAACATGGCAATACCTGATTTTATTCTCACTGCGCAAAGTAAAAAAAAAAGTTAATGCCCCTTGAACAAATAAAAAGTAAATGGAAAAAAAAAAGGTATTCGCTTTTATTTTTTCTAATTTTTAAGGAAAAGTAAATGTAATCCTGAAATATAATTTTGAGATCAAACACTGCCCCATTTAATTTAAAAATGCTCACATTAAAAGCATGGCTTTTAAAGCTAGCGCAGGGCTGACACAGCACTTGCTACCCTGGGAGTACCACCCATGTGGGCAGCTCTTGATGGGTTCCACTGTGCAGCCCTGGCTCAGATGGGCTCGTGCAGCTCCTGAGACCCTCCCTCTCTTCCCCACCTTCTGAGACCTTCTCTCTCTTCCACGTCTTCTGAGACCTCCTCTCTCTCCCGTAGCTCCTGGCCGGAGCACCGTTCGGCAGCACGGTCAGCAAGACCATTCCCAAGGAGCACATTGCATCCGCTCAAGACCTGGACACCATCTGGTCACTAGGGGCAAGACTCAAAAAACTCTTTATTATTTTGTTGTCGCTGTTCTCTTGTAATTGTTGGTTACTGGTCTTACTGACAGGTTCTGGTCTTTGCAGGGCTACCTCCAGTACTCTGTTCTGTTTTATGGCTACTATGGTCGTGACAGGAAGATTGGGAAAGCTGGATACCGGCTGCCTCTTGCCTACTTCCTCGTTGGAATGGCTGTGTTTGCTTACAGCTTCATCATACTTTTAAAAAAGTAAGACCTCCCATTTACTGCTGTTCATAAACTTGTGTGTTCAGGCAATCAGCAATGGTATTTACTCCACTTCCTCCGTATTTATTCTGTTTAGTTCTATTAACGTGCTCAACTCTGCTATATCAGGGAGGCAGACTGAGTTCAACTCTAGATTGCCCTTTATCTTGTTATCATTGTCACTCTCTGTTCCATTTCCCAGCCTATAAAAGGAGGCCAGCACAGATGATGATCTGTGTGCTTTGTGTCAGTGCAGTTTAAGGCCTGACACCTGTGGAAGTCCTTTCTCTTCTCCTCTTTTCTGTTATAAATATTGCTATGACAGAAATTTTTATCTGAAGTCTAATGCTTTTGGCATTATTATTACTCCCCCCCTCTGTTGAAATACAAAGATAAAAACTCTATCCTAGGTGTAATATCATTGGCATTGCTTTAGTGGGTACGTGGCATCCCGTTGGAATGTAAGCTTAATTTCTCTGCTGCGGAAGGGCCAGGAGTAGCAGTTACTTCGAGGCAGCAAGACTGCCAGTGCTGCTCATAAATCCAGGGATGTGCAATGCTTGGAGAAGGGGCAAGGTCACTCTATCCTCTCCTGATTTGCTTTCTCTTCCCTTCTGGATACCTATTTATCTGGCACAGTGCAGTCCAGGGACATTTTCAGTGCTGCCTGTAATAGCTCTCCATTTTGAGGTCAAACCCTCCCTTTTCATTTATTTTTATTCTACCTGCTGGTTTGTGCCAAGGGTCACTGGTATATGTGACACTGATTTACACATCTGCAGTTTCTGGATATGATCAGCTCTTCTCCTGACTTAGCTCAGTGACTCTTTGCTTAGCTGTGCACAGCTCCCCTTTAACGTTGTCCTTTCAGATGCCCTTTCTTCCACAAGCTATTAATCTTTATTGCATTTCCTATGCTTTGCAATATTCTGCCATCTTGCCTACCTGACATGAGTAGGAGGGGTTTTCTTCGTTTTTCCCAAGGTCTGTAAAATGGCACTGGGTTTCTATTTGACAATAACATGTATTTTGAGGGTGAAAAAAATACAGCAAACAAACAGATCTTGTGCACAATCACTAGTTATACACCAAACTAGATTTAATTCCTGTAACAGTGATCTCAGTGATGGTATCTTCCAGATGGATCCTACCTAGAGGTTGTAAAACTGAAAAAGGTGTAAGTCCACTGTTCTAGTGAGATTTATTTGCTCTATTTGTCAGTTATAAAGACTGTAAATATTGAAATGCTCTTCCACAGTGAGTCATTTCTGCACTAGATGTAAAGTGAAGTTCATGAGCCGCACCTCACTCTGTTTTATGTTCTTCAGAAGGCTGCCAACAGCGATACTTATTTCTGCAGACCTTTGGTAGCTCTAAATGTGTAAACATCTGAAAACCATGAACCAAAACAGTGACTTCCTTCATTACCATCTTCACACACCAGAGCAGTTAAATATCTGCTATTTTTCTACAGGATGGCAAAGAACTCAAGAATGAGTTTAGCGAGTGCCTCTGATGAAAATTACACTTTCTGCTGGAGACTGTTCTGTGCTTGGGACTATTTGATAGGGAACCCTGAGGCTGCAGAGAGCAAAGCTGCTGCCATAGTCAACAGCATCAGGGTGAGCAGCTGACCCTCAAATTATTCCAAGTTGATTTACTTGTTAATCTGTAAGCCATGTAAATCTTTCCTCTCATCCCCTTGCACTTCCTGTTGGGTTTTGGTATTTATTTACTGATCTGTTTGCCTAGGGGAGGGCTGGTATCACATCTGTGTGGTATTGCAGGCACGTCATATTTGCTGATGTTCTGTCCTGGCAAGGGCATTGTGTCCTTCCTTGGGAGAGCTTTATTTAATGCCCCTATATGTGTGACAAGAAGTTAGATAACTAGAAACAAATTTGCCTGTGATGAAGTTTCACTGAGTGTTGGAATCAAATTTGTGCTAACAATTGATTTGGCAGGAAAATAAACAAATGTATAGGATGTATAATTGTTTTTATGCAAAGGAAGTGTTTTATGCCTCAGGGAATCCATGTGGAGAAGCAGAACAACATCTCCTATTTTACAAGATGCTTTTTTACATGAAAATAAGTTTTATATCTCTCTCTTTGGTTTATAACTTCCTGCACGCAATTTATTATTCTTTTTCTTTATTTTATCAGCTATTAATCAGGCTCCCCAGGGAAGTGGTCATGGCATCAAGCCTGTTGGAGTTCAAGGAGTGTCTGGATGATGCTTTTAGTCAAATTGTTTAGTTCTAAGTATTCCTCTGAGCAGCAGGGAGTTGGACTCCATGGTCTTTATGGGTCTTTTCCAACTTGAGATATTCTATGATTCTATGGTTTATTTCATCTCTCCATAACAAATGGGGGGACATCTTACAGGTCTCTCAATGTAAGAAAACTGTTAGAAATAGAGATGTTGTGCATTTAGAATTTAAGAGCATATGTGGTTTCATCAAAACTAATTTATTTCCCAAATTTGGTGTATTCTTGTCATTAGACAATAATTACTTCAAATTGTGCCAAGGGTAACTTAATAAGCTATGATATTTAGTTATTTCAATGACTGGGGATAACTTCTGACAGTACTGTATTATATAATTGACACCCAGATTTTAAAGGCACATCCTGCCAAAAAATCTGGAAGTGTAACCCTCTGCTTATACCTCCTTGAACACGCGTGACTGAAAGTGCACGAGTATCTGCTTACTGTGTATTTGTTTCTCAGAAACCTCCATCGCTTTTTAATATCACATATCAGTGTTACAAATCAATGAGGACAGTGGTATTCATCTGCTTGCACCTCCAGGATGGGATGGTTTTTTATTAGTGTATTTTAATTTCTGCTAAAGATATGTGCATTATTTTTGCTGAACACTATTAAAATGGTAATGCTGTGTT
Organism: Rhagologus leucostigma; assembly: GCA_013397725.1. NCBI lineage: Eukaryota > Metazoa > Chordata > Aves > Passeriformes > Rhagologus > Rhagologus leucostigma. The sequence continues at coordinate 1,430,624 of VZTD01002215.1, forward strand.
TCTTTCAAGGAAGCTATATTGGAAGAGCAGGAAAAGAAGAAAAGCAAGAACTTGTATGTATATAAGATAAGAGACACTTTTCAAAGCACCGTTTCGATGCAGATATCAGTGCTAATCTGCTTGTCTTATACTTATAAACCGTGTTAGAAATGACCGTATCTTTCTTTTTTTTCCTAGGGCAGTGACCATAAGCTTAAGAATTATTGCAAACATTCTCGTGCTTCTCTCCCTTGCTGGAAGTATTTACATCATCTACTTTGTCGTGGATCGATCCCAAAGGTTAGAGCGCACCAAAAAGGAATTGACTCTTTGGGAAAAAAATGAGGTACACTGTCTTTCTGCCACCTTTGCGTTAGAAGTAGGATTGCTGTCTGAGGGCTTTCTGTAGCAATATTGTGCACAGAGGTGTAAATAGCAAGAGATGAGCCAGGGGAAACGAGGGATGACCGGGCAGACCTGGATCTGCCTTGGCACACTTGCTCCCTCAGCTCTACAGCCAGGTGTTAGTGCAGCTGAACTGGGCAGAGGGGGGTGCAGATGCTCATTTCACAGAGACTGCAGGTCTAGCAGGTCCCTATTTTGTGAGGACAAGGCTTAATCTCTCCTGTCACACTTAGAAATCTACTTTTATGCCCAGCTGAGCAAACACTGGGCTGATGGACTAGAAAGGATACGACTTTGATAACAGTGATTGATTCAGTATCGGGGGATACTGAATGTTCTGTGAATATTTCCATTCAGAGGAATGAGTGAGAGTAGGAACTGAATAGGTATGGAGAAGCTACTCACTCATTTCAGAGGAAGATGCTAGGTTCATATTCCCTACATGTTAAGTTTTAATTTCAATTAATAAAGTAGAACTTTGAAGCTACAATATCTGGAGTAAAGACTCACGAGTGGTATTCCAGATCTGTCATTTTGGATCATAACTACTGTTATTACTAATGTCAACAATAACTTTTTAAAGCATCTCCTCCAAGAAAAGCAATCTCCAAAGCATGCGCCTCAGCAGTATTTCAATCAGCACTCAAGATTCCACAGAAGATCTTCATCAAATGCTACAAAAATGCCACATTTCTGTTCCATAGGTAAGCGTAGTTGTGTCCCTGATCACAATGATTGCACCCTCTGCTTTTGAACTTGTGGCAGCTCTGGAGATGTATCATCCAAGGACCACTCTTCGCTTCCAGCTTGCCAGGTATGGGCATTATGCAGTGTAGAAAATACGTGCAGAGAAAAGGAGGAACAGGAGAGGAGTGTTCTGGTTGCATGTTTTAGTGCAGCCAAACCAGAGAACGTGTGAGAAGTCAGTGGTTACCAATGCTGGTAACCTGTATTTTATTCTCTTTTCAGGGTTCTTGTCCTATACCTGGGAAACCTCTACAGTTTAATCATTGCTCTCCTGGATAAAGTGGACAGTATGAGTGTTACTGTAAGTTTAACTTGATGTTTTCTGATGTATAAAGCTAGTAGACTTCATAGATAGAATTCTGTTTATCGTGAAATACATGAAGTCAGATTAAAATTTATTTGAAATTGATTAAAACATTATAGTTTGATAGGATTGTAGAGTTAAGTTTAGATAATGGTCATTTACAACTACTTATAGGGGTTTTTTAAATTAGTCTTTTAGGACAACTTGATCCATTTGATTGCTGATGTAACAAGATAAATAGATTTCTGTGGATTGCTGAACTAGTAAAAAAAAAGTCATCACTGTAGCTCGAATATTCCCACCTACCTAAATCAGCTTTAAGTCCTGCCCTTTGGTGTTCCATCTGACTCGGTCCATTGGCAGCTACTTAACAGTTACCTAACTGCTGCTTGAAAACATATGAAGAAATGTCTGTGTGTGTGTGCATGCTGCAGAAGGTACAGACATCTGCACCTATGTACAGTTAAAAAGTAGCTTTTGGGACACTTGTTATTTCAGGACTCTGACGTGAACAACAATGCAAGTAATTCTACCACCTCCTTAACGACCAAAACTCTTTCTAAGGATGACAATTTAACTATTCCTAACGTACAAATGAAGAGAAATGGCTTTGTCACATCGGAAGAACACCGCAGCCAAGGCCTGACAGTCTCTGACTCACTGGTTAACCAAACAATTTCCTTTAACACCCAGAACCCACAGGATCAGTGCTGGGAGACGTATGTTGGTCAAGTATGTAATTGTTTTATTATGTCATCAACTTACTCCTAATCCACATTTGACAAAAAATTTAAATTATGTTGTGCTGTGTTCAATCTTAGAAATTTCCTTGTATGTAAATTCCAGAATTTAGCTAAGGATGGTGAAGGAAAAGTAAAGACTGTGCCAAGTGATGTGGTCACAGATACAAGCTTTGGGTTTTGTTCAGCACCTATGGTATGTTTAGTGTTGTTGAAATGTTCTTTTGCCAGGCTTTGGTCTCTGTCTTCAGCACTGCACAGGCAGATCTGTACAGATCCGTGATATGGATCCTGTTTGAACAGGGTACATCCTTCTAACCCACACAGAGAAACAAGACTGTAAAGACATATAAGCAGCAACATGCACTCTGTGCAGATTCAGATTGCTGCCTCAAGAGATGGAGACGCAGACCTGAAACAAGCACGAGATTGTGCTCTTGGTCTTTTGTACAATATCTGAAGTCTCTATTCATTCTGCCTTAATAAATCTCTAGAGAACCAAGTGCTCTTCACTTTTTCAGAGAGGGAGAGAGAAGAACAACAAAATGTTTCCAAATACCATCAGTTTGTAGGAATGGGGACAGCTGGATGGCAGTGCCATGTTCCCACAGCTGGGGTGCAGAATATGCAGATTTAATATGACACCTTTTGTTTCCCTACGGGTGAAGGGCACATTACTTGTGACTAATACACTCAGAGAGACATTTTAACCACAAAAATGCAAAAGATGTCACTGATCCATTTGAGACTTTGGTGTCTGTCGGTGTCACACTCATGTCTAGGCCACTGGATTAAGAATGATGTTAGTGTGCTCCTGACTTGCTGAGCTTCTTGTTCCAGAGTGAGGAACATTAAAGGTGTTGTTTGATCATTGGGAGCAAAAGACCCCTCCTAGCCGGACTTCTATTCTTGTATATCCCTCTCCCTTTTGCACAGTCTCATAGAAAACAGGGGGTTTTGAATGCTTGCTTTTTTCCTCAGAATGGCCTAGAGATGTATGGAACTGATTTTTCTCCTATTTAATTGTATATTTTTAAAGCTCAATTAAATATAGGATAACCCCATCCTTTTGTAAGCACTAAACAACTAACTTTTATGGCTTAATGATCCTATGCCATTGGGTTGTGGGTTTGTCTGAATAATAAGATTTTCATCATTGTGAAGCACTTTGCAAATATGTATCACAAGAGTCAGCTTAATAAAAGATTGGGTACAATAGAAAAAAAACCAATCCATTTCAGTTTAGCTAGATACATTTTTAGAACATTAAAAAGCAAGTTTGATACTATCATGACCAGAATTTTATTGCTTCAAGCAATAAAAGGCATCCTGGAAGCTTGATTATATTTATTCTCTTTAACAGAACAAAGACAAGTAAGGGAAAAGTCAAACAGGAAAAGCTTAAAAGGAAGTTATTTATACATTCAATTCATATTTTATCAGAATACTAAGCTTGAGCCAAAAATACAAGTACAAATGCAAAAGAGCCATATGCAGTCCATTTGCTTTCAGAATGACTCAGTACGTGTGCACAATGTGTATTTCAGGAGATGCTAAAGCTTTCAATTATCGACATGATTTTCACAGTCGCAAGCATCCTGCTAATTGATTTTTTCCGTGGACTGTGTGTCCGATACTTGAGTGATTGCTGGTGCTGGGATCTAGAAAGCAAGTTTGTAAGTACAGTCCTTATTTTACCAAGCTAAGATGTTGAAGACGGGCAGGCTCCTTCCCTCAGTACTAAATGTCCTTAAAGTCTTTCCACAGATGAGTAATCTCTTGGTAGCGCACATCTGTAAAGGCACAGCTCATGCTAAGTTTAAATTTGAGGGCACAAGATAAATGTTGAGATTTAATGTTTTTCTCAAGCCTACTCACGTGGCTCTGGTGAAAAAATTTTTAGTTTTCACTAAATGAGATCATAGAGCAGTTCCCACAGTCTATGGTGACACAGAGGGCAAGTAATTGTTCCCCACATCCTCTGTTCTGAAGCTGTAACATCTCTACCTAACATAGATAGCGGTCCAAGAAACAGAAACCAACAGCACACAGCCCTTTAAGAAAATCACAGTGGGTAATGCTTGGTTAGCAAGAAGCTGTTGGCATGAAAGGCTGAGGACTGAGATGTGAAGTAAACTAGAGAGGAATTAGTTCATCTAATCCCTGGCTGCAGAGTAGGTTTTGCTGTGTTCCCACTGCCTGCCAGAAGTTGGTATTTGATCTGGATGTTTCAGGTTATGTGCTGTCTGCAAACTGATTCAGTCAAATGCTTCTAATAAATGGTCTGAAAATGAGATTAAGACAAAGGTATTCATCTTACATTGTGTTTCTCGCAGCCAGAATATGGAGAATTCAAAATTGCAGAGAATGTATTACATTTGGTCTACAACCAAGGAATGATCTGGTATGTAGCTCTTAAGTGATTTTTTTTGTCCTTTGTTGGCTGATTGCTAGGTCAATCTGACAATTTAAATGAAAGCTATTTAAGTAGGATATTTGCAGTGTAGCTCTTTATATTAAAAGATCATCTGTTAATAATGACTGGTTGTTTCCCTGGTGTGGAGTTTGAGGGGTTTTTTTTGTATACTCTATTGCTATCAAAATGGCTTCTGGCAACACTGAGCACTGACATGACATGATTTTTCCAGGATGGGAGCTTTCTTTTCACCTTGCTTGCCAGCATTCAATGTACTGAAGTTGATTGGACTCATGTACCTGAGGAGCTGGGCTGTGCTGACGTGCAATGTACCACATCAGCAGGTTTTCAGAGCATCTCGGTGAGTCAAAATGAGAATGAAAGATAAGGAATAAATCAAATGCAGGAAATGTCTTTCGTGCACATGAAGAAAATTACAGGAGATTTTAGCTCTAAAAGTTGGCAATCAAATTTCAAACTAACACTGTTAGCAAAGGTTTGTTTTAAAAAACGTAACTACTGAGAAACTGGAGAATTTGTGAAGCAGGGTAGTTGAAGATGTGCAAGAACTAAAAAATATGTCAGGGAATATTCTCAGACAGCTATTATGGCCTAAAATAAATGCTTTATTTCCATACGAATCTGACAGAGCACAATAACCTACATGTGTTAACTACTGCAAGTCCTATTTCTCGATGTTTCTCTCTTTAAAAGATATGAGATATCTGCTTTTGTCTGTTGCATTGCACAAAGATTTCCTCATTTTTCTTTTACCATGATGAATATCTTAACTGTTTATTCAAAATGGAAATAATTTAGAGCATCTTTAATTCTTAACAGTTATTTCTAACATATTTTTTTTAAGATTAAGTTACTTCTGCCACTGTTCTTTTTCTCCCCCAACACAACTGGGCAGTAACGGCAGTTTTGTCAAAGTGCAGTAACCAGTTCTCTGGCTGCAGCAGTGGTACCTGGAAAGCCATGCAAATAGAATTTTGTTCATTAAGAATCTGTTTAAACCAGCTGTTTTCAGACTTTCTAATTACAGCAGAACAATTTTAGTTTTTCGGACATGTTGATCTGGTACTGGATAGGTAGATTCAGACTTGCACCTTTTATGTTGCCGCTGGTTTTCTCTGTGATTAGTATAATCTGAAACATATTATACCTTCTTGCAGATCAAATAACTTCTACTTGGCCATGTTGCTGTTTATGTTGTTCTTGTGCATGTTACCAACAATTTTTGCTATTGCCCGATATAAGCCATCCTTAAGCTGCGGCCCCTTCAGGTAAGGTATAATGGACTAATTAAAATTGCAAAGATTTTATTCCCCCCTCTTACAATAAACTTATCATGTTCCATAATACACAAATTACAGACGTAAATTTAAAAAAAACTTGATAGGACAATGCTTTTCTGCCACCAATATTTTACAGTTTAAGGTTTAATAAGGTGAATATGTCAACGTTCTGAGTTGATTTGCTTTATATATATAATTTGGTTAGTTTATATTTACATGATGCAATGTGCCACTGTGCAGTCTCCCAAACATCATTGTCTTGTGTCTCAATTCAAGCACCTTCCAAGCTTGTTTTTTATTCAGTGCAACACTGCTTAACAAATATACTCAGGGTTCCTTACAACTTAAATTTTACCTTTTTTCCCTCCCACACCCCTAATAGTGGTCAAGAAAAAATATATGATATTGTTTCTGAAACAATTCAGAATGATTTTCCCACATGGTTCAACACAGTGATTACTTACATCAGCAGTCCTGTGGTTGTCCTCCCTGCACTACTACTGTTATTGTAAGTACTTTGGTTTTTGTAGGCTGGTTAAATTGAGCGTATTAATGCTGGCCTTATCTCTGGAGAGTCAAATGTAGATACTGAGGAACAAACATGGCATTGTTGCAGTTTTATTAAGCATAACTGAAAAAACAATTCCAATACCTCACTGAATATGTGGTATATGGATCAGACAGGAATGAATGTATGTTAAAAAGACTGTCAAAAGGAATTTCTCATTCTGGGATACTTTGTTAGAGCAAGTTCACTGTATTGTGTCGAGGCTTGCAGTGCTGATGGTTCCAGGAAGTTTAAGAACCATCTTCCCTCTAAAGAGTTCCTCAGAAATAAATTTTCCATTTCTTCATGGTCATTAGCTCAGTTCATGACAGTGAACAGGGCTCAGTCTGTCATTTAAAGAAGCTACTCAGTCAGCCTGATTTCTGACAAGATAAATCAATTATGACAGTCTGCTCTTAAGTGTTAATTTAATATAACTTGCTGCAGACTCTCCAGTGGAAGTCTTTTCTTACTTGGGCTATAAATAATTGTTCACAGTTGGGCAATAAGATTAATTTTGAGCTTTTTGAAATTCACTTTCCTTCTATGAAATGTTCTATTTTGTTTTGCAGGTACCTTTGTACCATTTTTTTCCTCTGTAAACTGCAGACAAAGGCAGAGTTTGTCCCACTGGTGGCTTTTCAGACAAATCAGAAGGACCAAAGAAACACTTTTATTTGTAACTTTTTCCTCTAAGGTCCCAGCCATGTAATATTTACAAATTTATGTATTCCTATTGACTGCTTCAAACTGACGGCTAAGCACATATGTAATTGTTTGTGGTATGAAGTCTAGCTATAAGCCTTTGTCTGAAAGCCAGGGCAATCCATTAGGTCAGGCTAAAACCTGCCAGGATCTGATCTCAGCTGTGCCAGGGTAAACAAGGTGTTATTTCAGCCAGCCAATAGAAGTGCATTGGTATGGTTGTGCAAACTCAGCTGTAACTCTGGTGTCTCTCTTGTGTAACCTTGGACTGGGGAAAAAAGACAAGACAATATGTGTCAAAATGATGTATCCAGAATTTAAAAAAGAAACCAAAAAAAACAAAACAAAAAACCAACTAGAAATGCATCCCAGGTTACATGCACAATGAAAAGACCTGCAGAAAACACGGGTAAAATTAGCACTGCTGCTTAAATCTGTTTTCAGTGTCACTTCTTTCTTTCAATTATGTTTGCTTGAAAGAAGGCCGTAATCCATTATTACAGTACAAGGAAATGCTACAAAGCAGCAGCTGAACTTGTACATCATTTTGACCTACAAACCCTCAAAAAGAAACTGCCAGGAATGTCTGAAGTGACTCATATCGGCCCTTTCACTTCTAGCATGCTAATCTACTACCTACAAAGTATTGCAAGATCATTGAAATTCACCAACAATCAGCTGAGAATGAAGATACAAACAGTAAGTATGGTGCAAAGCACTTTTACATGTAATTTGGTGGGTCTTCAGTAAAGTAAGGGGCTAATTAAATCTCTGAAGTCACTTCTAGTGTTTCACAATGTAAAACAAATCCTGTAGTTTTCATCCTTACACAGCAGGGGATTTACTCTCTAATCCATAATAATTTACGGATTCTCACTCTTCTGCGTGTATTTTAGGAAAGAACTGAAGATAAGAAAAAGGTGGTTCAGTTGGCAGTAGGTAAGTTGGTGACCTTAAGAAATGCCACTATTAATAAAGCATTTGGAAGTAACCCCATTTGGATTTCCCGTACATATAGGGAAGTACAACCACATTTTTAAAACTGGATTTCCTGTAGAATCCTCCTTTTAGACGGTTTCTGAGCTCAGTTTGCCTTAATCTTGGCAACACTGAAAGACATGGCACGTGGTTTAAACCTGAATTCACCTGGAATCTTTGGACTGGGTATTTTCATGCTTTTATCACCAACGGGACAGAACCTGAGAGGCATCTTTGGGAATTCTAACCATCTCAGAATTTGCATGCAATTCAGAGGCTGGTAGGCAGAAGAAAAACTGGCTTTTTGCCCATTTTGGAATCCTACAGTGCAATATCCAGTGTTTTTTCTGGGTCCCCAATACTCCATCTGTCACGTACTGCAGTATGAAGACCCGCTCCTTTGTCACCAAGTCCCCCAGTGTGACACCAGTTTCTCTTTTCTGAGCACAAGGGGTTCTGTTGGCCTTGGATCCCTGACTGAAGGGGGAATTCGAGCCACTACATTTATACAGCAGTTTCTAAATTTAGAGGCCTTGATAGTTCCTCTAATAATTTGTTTTTTAGCCAGAATCCAAAATCTGGATGCTAATGACAAAAGACCAGAGCAAGAAACTGATATTATCAGCCAGGAGTCTTCTGTTCGGTCCTCAACGCCCCGAAAGAATGGCAGTGTCTTGAACTTTGAGTCTCCCGTGAGCAAAGGCACCAGAATACAAACCATTTCCCAGTCCGTGCCCCAAACTGTGCCATCAGCTGATGCTGCGAGACCTGCCAACGCAACTCCCACAACTTCGACCTCTTTAACACCAGCTCCCTCCCTGTCAAGCGTACAGAAACCAAAAAATGATCATATCACAAACAGGTAAGACTGCTTTGGTTTTGAAATGGCATTTATGCCAGCAGCTCCATGCCATACCTGTTTATTTACAAAACAGCAGTGTATTCAGACTGTCTGAAGCTGTAAGACAGCAGAGGAACTTTTCAAAAGCAGATTCATTCATGAGTACTATTGACATTGCTGGTGACACCACCTCCTTAACTCTCCCTTAACTGAGATGCGACTATAAACCTTTTGAAATGAGGTAGCTGATGAAGTTTACACACAGATCAAGCAAAGGTGAATACTAGACTTGTCCTGAGGCACATAACTGAAATAGTTTGTGCACGACACCATCTTCATGAACAAAACAAACACAGAGTGAAGGAACTCTCTGCAGAATGTCCGTGCAGGTTTAGTTGTAGGACAAGTTTGCGATATCAATAGATGGATGCTTTAAGCTATCTGTTGGGCTTTTTTTCCAAGTGGATAAAGAACGATTCTGAGAACAATTAGAAAACAGAAAGGGAAGGAAACTTGAGAGGACAACTGGGTTACCTTTTCCTAGAGAAAAACAAATGTATCTCCTAATTTCTATGATATGTTTCTCAAAATGGTTCTAAAAATGTGAAAGAGTGGAGATACGATGATCTCCACTCTTTCAACCTAGCGTTTGACTTCCAGAGCAGTGAATTTTTTTATACATTTCAATTCCAATAATTGATAAGTGCGTGTATCAATATTTCCTCTCTTTTTCTTCCTTCCTACAGATACCCAAGCGTTGTTCACAGGAGTGCAAGTGAGCTGTGCAAAACAAAGCCCTACACACCAGTGACTTTCAAAAAGCACACTGAAGATGTTCATTCTGACCCTCTCTTCAGAAAAGCCATTCGGCAGGTAAATTCCGATGCCCTTGGGGCGGGGGCTCCTGTTTTTTTGGGATGTAGACCATATGCTACCAGGTATTTTCTGGTTAATGAAAACGAGTCCCGCAAGAAACCGCTCCGTTCTACCTCCCGACTCCAAAGGCATTTCAGAAAGGAGGAGTCGGGAGACATTATTGAGTTGTATCCACGCCACGTCAGAAGATACGTGGTTCGAACACCACACCGGATGTATTCCTCCCATCCCAGCGAAGATGACGAGGACGAAGAAGAACTTGAGCAAGAATTCATGAACAGGTCCCATCGCCCTCGCTCAATGTCTGACCTTCGCCCAGCACCACGGTTTTACATTGGGGAACATGCTGATGGCCACATTCTAATGAGCAAAGATCTAGCCAGACTGCATTACAAGTCCTGGGATGATGGTTTTGAGCTGGACCTGGACAGGCCTCCATATGCTTACAAGAAAGTGCACCTGAACTATCCTGAGCCACGTGCGAAACCAAAATCAAAGCAAAAGCTGGAGCAATCTCTAACAGAGTCTGATTCCATTTCCATTGAATCCAGCAGTGATCCGCAGAACAGCGGCAATGACCAGTACATCCAGGTCATTCATAGCAAGGACAAGTATCCAAAAGCTGGGACAAAACTCACCAAAAAGAAAACAAAAAACAGTGTTGATCTAAATATGTCTGAGCCTAGTGAACTGGTGTGCTCAAATGTCTGAGAAAGCGCCCCAGCCTCGTTGTGTTTCGAGCAGAGGTACATGCAGTTGTGCTTTACTTGCTGTTTGAGGTCTGTCAGAGTAACTGCGACATAGTTTTTGTAGCAACATTGTATGCAGCCACTCAAGGTGGGAAAATCTTTGTGTTTTACTGTTTATCGTACCTTGCTTTAATATCACAACTGGTATGTCGCAAATTTTAGAAAAGAAGGTTATTCCAATTTATTCCTTACTGTTATGCTGTCAAAACTCAGAATCTCTGCCTACTGGAAAATCAAAAGCCATGTACTTCAATTAAACCAGTACAAAAATACATCAGATGAGACTCTTTTTATCTGACACAGCCAGAGCTGAAGATGCTTCCTGAATAAATTCAGCAGGGAATCAGCTTCCTGCAAACGGAGTTGCTACTTAGCGTAGATCTTGATGTGCCTTGTTTGACTATGCTGTGGCCCAAACAAATCAGGAAAAAAAGGTTAGTTGGAGAAAATCGTGAGTTTATCTTTAGAGTGTATCACATGGGCAGTGGAGTCAGACTTCTAGATTAAAGCCTAGATTCTCTATTAATTTTCTGGTGATCCTCAGCCCAGCCTGGTAGGCTTCTCAGTGGAAAACTTTCGATCCACGGCCTTTAAAAGACTCACTTCACTACTCGTAATTGCTAAATTCTATCCCGTTTTTCACACACCACTGCAATTTTGCACTTCCTTCGGATACTGAAGTTTGGTTGGTTGGCTTTTCCCTTGTTTCTCTCCGTGTCATTGGGACTGGAGTTACACCCCATTACAATGACGAGCGCGGGGCGGCCCCATCCCTAAGGCAGCGCTTCTCCGCCTCCGATCCCACACACGTTCCCGCTGTCCCAGCCCCGCTGTCCGGGCCGCCCGTCCCCGTCCCCATGCCCGCTGTCCCGTGAGGCGCGGCCGGGCCGGGCCGGGCCAGCGTCACCCTCAGGTGAGGGGGCGGTGCCGCCATCGGCCCAGGGGCGGTGCGGCGCGGGCGCTCAAAGGCGGCGCAGCAGCGGC